>JACAXG010000030.1:3967525-4420319 GCA_018881555.1 Amblyornis subalaris
TTTAATAACCTCACACAGGGCATGGACTGAGGCTACTGCCAGTTATTCTGTACACGGAACAAACTGGTGGTTGCTCCATGAAGTCCTAAAGTAAAGGGACGGTTCAGGTGCAGCTCACAGTGCACAAGACTCCTTCCCAACTGGAGCAGTAATCCCAGGACCTGTCTACACCGAAGAATTTCCTACCCAGGATACGGAATCAGAATTGCAAACCTCTTCCTACCCAGAGCCGCATTTTGTACCCAGAGAGGAGTGAAGGAGCAAACCAAACTGAGCCACCTCCCCAAAGACGTGGGGGTGGGTGGGTGGTTCCTGTCACTGGCCCAAATAGCAACGCTGGAGCTTTTTTCTCAGGGAGAAATTCACGTTTTTAGGTCAGATTCAAACTACACATTTTCTACCAGGGTGTGACCTCACTTTTCTTTGCTGTGCATGTTGTACCACCCAGCTCAAAGCATGCCCAGGGCATTCTCAGGGCTCTCTAGGGTGTCACCTTCTTACAAGAAGGTGTTTTATTTCCTAGTTAAAGGGGTCCCCTGAAGTGCCTCACAAGCACCAAGTGGCTCAGACCACAGGATTTCCTCGCATTAAACAAAGCAACAATAAATAAGCTTGAGTGAGATTTCAGGGGATCTCTGTATACAATGGACCATTTATATGACACAAACATTGGCAGAAAAAAAAAAATCACTTTGGAGCTACTGTATTGTTCCTGTAAAGATTGCACAATATTTTATGAATTGCCATTTGTCAGTTTGTTTTTATGTGATTCAGCACAGCCMAAAAGACTGATGGGGTAAGAAGCTGCAGTAACTCTGGGTTAACCTGCCTGCATTTGTCTCACGTCCTGAATGGTAGAACCTGTACTGTATTAATTTAATAAAATTGGCCATTAAATAGTTTTCCACCCTTTTTGAGAGCAGCATTTTCCTGAGAGGGCATGCAAGACAGCAATACCAGACTGTGTCTCAGTACACTTCACTTCTATTTCAAACAGTAAGTGCAACACTGACCCATTTGTCTCGCTTTACACTGACACCATGAACAGACAGTTAAACCCAGAGCTGTTTCCCCCCGTCCTCTCTCTGGATGAGTAGGTGCCTTTCTTACACCACTTTGTGGTTATTGCATCTCAAGAGATGGTTTGTTCTGGGCTCTCAAGGGGCAGAAATGAGCTCAGCCACCAACATGCATCACTCACTGACAACGTGACCATGGATGCAAACACATGCAGACTAATTTGGTTTGTCACAGCAATCGTCAACTGATAATTTAAAAAGTCAGTAGAATTAAAATTAACTAACAATGGAAAGCATAGATGAGAATCAAACTGTTCCATACTTTTCAGTCCTTAATTTGTTTAATATCCATTTTGTTTAAGGAAAAAAACAAACAAACAAGCAATGAAAAAACCCTCATCCAAACTAGAATACATTAGACCGGTTTTTATGTAAAGCTGGTACCTGGCCCTGAGCGTTGAAATWTCTCAGCCCTGTGCAGGCAGCAATGCAGTTAATGCTCATACCTTCAAGTAATCGGTTGCTTGGCTACAGGCACTTAAATCTGCCTTGCTGGGGGCCTATTGCTCAGCCAGCARCAACCTGATTTTTAAATATGAAATCAGTGTGTTCACTAATTATTTCTGAGGCTGTTCCTGCACTGAACAGATATGAAAGTACACAMAGAAAATCCTGAAGGGATGGGAAAGAAAAACAAGAATTTGATTTGTATAGATATTTCCTTCCCTATCCCCCATTTTTTGGGCAGGCAGGATTAAAAGGATTTTGAAAAATTCACACCTACCAGTTATACTGATGTAAATTCAGAAATATTTATTTCAAGCAGTGACAACAAGAATCTAGGTCGATCTTAAATMCTCTGAATTTCTACCAGTGTATGAGATCATTCAGCCATTAGTTTTTTTCACATTTATTTTCTTGTCATGACTGCACTGAAATATAGTGCTGCTGTAAGTATTAGTTCAAGATATCTCAGAATAAATGGTCAGAGCTACGACATGAGTATATAAAGCATCTTGTATCTTAATTGTGAAAGACCGTAATATTTTATTCATAGCTAAAAATATGGCCAGATTTAGWGACTATTTTCTTGATTTGTAGGCAGTGGTTGTACACTAAATCAGAGACCACCTACTGTTCAGGGACTGCAGATTTCTTAAATACAAAGAGAATACAGCACCAAAAAAATGGACACTCCACAGCTGGGAGAGGATCCATCCAGGGATGGATATCTGACAGGTGCCACTCACCAGGTAATACAAATGGACAGATTGATGACATTCAAAGTACATCACAAAAATGAGAGGGAAAGCACAAATACACGGGAGATAAGTTACTGTATGGTGTTTTCTAATTAGTTCATCTATAAGGCATTTCACTTAGACATAGCAGGGAAACAGAAGAAGGCTCTGAGGAAAAATAGAGACTAAAGCAGGGGTGTGATTACTCCCACAATGCAACAAAGCTATTGAAAAAGTCTTTACATAACAATTACAGACTGTTTACCTTCCACATTGTTTACTACTCCATGGTTTACAGCTGTAACTGTACCATGCTGGAGTAGTCTGTTAGCAGAGCATCTCTATCACTTTTTTCTGCACGTGTGTATCTCCAATATTTGAGCCTTACCGGCTAAACCCAAATCAAGCATAAGACAAAACTAAAATTTAGTCACAGAACATTTTAAAATCCTACTGAAATACATATAAAAAAGTAATTGTACCACAGAAGCCTTTTATTAAGATGATTATCAATGGTGCAATCAAACAATAAAGTTGCACAGAAGGGTGATGCTCACATGCATGAAACATCCCCAAACCTCCTTTCAATCTATTGCAGAGCCAGAGCTGCAAATACACAAGGAAAATTCCACCTTTTCCCAGTGAAAGCACCATTTTCATCCCTTACCCCTCTCTGCCGATCTCGCCAACCTTAAGTGCTTCACCAAGTGGCTCTTTACCAAGTTTGGTCAAGTTCATCTTGGTCTCCAGGGTCATTAGAAAAGATCCATTGTAGGACATTTCCAAATCAATCCATAGTCCTAAAACAAACAACAGAAAAGATGTCACTTCAAGAACAATCACAAAGCAAGCTTTCTGATCACATTAAGCTCATGGAACAAAGCCAGATACAAATCTAAGCCATGCTGAAAGACAGAGGACAGAGTGGTGAGTACAGCTAATGGTCCAAAAAACAAATAGTGTGATTTACACACACCTAAACTGCTTAAGAGATTTGAAATGATATAAAGGAAATAGAACACCATCAGGGCTTCACTTCAAAACTATTTACAGCATTGCTCCAAACCAAGCAGTAATGGGGACACTCCTCTACATCACTGACGCTGTCCAAACGAAGCACAACTTGAAATCCCACAGCAATATTGCTTCTCTCACACCACAACCTGCTGCCTCTGGTTTTGCCAGTGGTGTATTGAAGAACTAAGACAAGGTTCCCTCAGTAACTGAGCTACAGGCATTCTTTTCTGACTCACAGCAAACAGGGTCATTACTTACACAATTCTAGACGTGCAATATTAAATCCTATCGTTTGCGCACACGATTTGCTTTTTGCAATGTCCAAAAGAATTGTCTTGGGAATAGCTCCAAGATTGGCTTCTGCCTCTTAAGTGATACCATGCAACAAAACTGTATTTGTGATCCAGAGGTTAGAAATCAGATGCCACTAAAGACAGATTATGCACGCTCCTTTTCCAGACATTGCAGCTGCACAAAASAGTCCCTCACCAGTACCTGGCACATCAAGCACTGACCCATTCTACTTTTATTTACTTATTTGGAAGCAATTAATGGTGAATAAAGCTGAAACCAGCTTTATTTTTTTGGGTTTGATTGATCTGGAAAAGCTGCACTTTATCAGCTAAACTACTGTTTTCTTTTCTGCAAAAATATATCAAAAGAAAGGCATTGTCCCTAATCCTACCCATTTGTGATAACAGAAACACAGGTAGCTTCCAAAAACCTTGTCATTGACACCCTGTGAGGTTATGTGCTGGAAGCAGGATCAAGGCAAGCTGGTGTTTTACCAACCCAAATAACTCTTTTCCATCAGTTYTTCTAACACTGTTCTAAAAACCAAACACAACCTTATATAGATTTTTCTTCTTTACAGTAAGGAAGAATCAGAAAGATCACAAAACTCAGGAGAACAGCTAAACAGACTTTTTTGGATAATCAACGGGTCCGCACAATTCAATCATCAATACTATTTTAACATTAGATCAAATTAAGCAAAGGATGCCACTAGTGAGAGGGAAAATTCCTTCTGACCAGGAAAGGCTCATACGCTTTATCCAGAGGGAAAAAGGGAGGGAGAGGAAATGAATTGGGCAGATGGTACAATTTATTCTGTTTTCTGGTTCCCTACCCTTGACAGAATTACAGTAAATGCTACAGCGTATGCTGTCACCCAAGTAGGACTTTATTAACAGAAACAAGATTTTTCTTCTGACGTCTGTTAACAAATTTAGTTAATTAGAGAAGCCATATAATAAAAAAAAGTATTTTCCTTGTAATCAAGCACTGGTAAAAACCGGTATGGCTAAAACAAAGCACATCACAATTAGTAACTGCACTTCAAAGCCTCACAAAAACCTACCTCAAATGACTGACTGTCTCAAACACTTTAAAAAAAATACATCTTAGAAGTGTTCATTCTGGATACTGCCCTGAAATTTTAGGGTTTTTTTTCCCCACATTTCCCAATAAACCAAGTCATTTATCCATAGGTCAACTTACCAAGAAATACATTTATTGTTACAAAAACAAGCATTTCCCATTATCATCCCCTTATTTATGTCCTTCTAAGCATAATAAGAGAACAAGAGAACAATTATTCACTGCAAGCTCTTAAAAACTCCAAGAGTTCACATGTCATTCAACAGTATGGAAGAAGTCATAAGGATTAGAAATCCTACCATAAATGTTTGCTTGTCACAGTTTAACTGAACAAGAAACTGAAGGAAATAATTGATCTCATTGCTGTTTTAGCAATTAACTGAAGCCAAGTGTTCAGTCTCCTAAATCCTATCTCATGACTTAGAACTGCAGTCTTTGGTTACAACTGAAGTTATGAGAACAGAGAAAGGAATTCAAAAAATGTTTAAATCAAGGCAAAGGGAAACACTCCAAAAAGAATCCTGAAACAAAAGCTTGTTTAAAAAGAAACCACAAAACCACTTGACAAGCATCATACATGTAAAGATTTTAAAAAGTTTTTTTTTGTTCTGTAACTCAAATTTCTACCAATGGTGCAGCCACTTCACTGAGAATACTGGAGGACTTCCTAAGTACTGTGGAGAACCTACTGTCATACACAGGAAGCATGACAAGAAGCAGCATTACGTTTTAGTTCTCTATATACTGACTGCACTTGAGCTTATTCCATCTATTCAACTTTTATTTCTCTTAAAAAGACAGATTTTATTCTTCATGACAACAGAACAGTTTTCTCTTTTCMAATATGCTTTGTTTATAAAGCTCAGTGGAAAACATTCCTTGGAAAAGTTGAGAGCGAAGTACCCAGTGTTTATAGATAAGGCTTTCCTCCAAAGAGTTGCAAGTCTCAAGTAGATAAGGGCAAACAATAGTATTTGGATACAACAGGCAGCACTACCGAATGTATGTCCGAAAGGATTTTGATAATTCCCCAAAGTCTGTTTTGTTCACAGTTTTATGAGGGAAAGGTTAGCACTTACTATCCTCGTGTGTTAGTCAGTGATTTGAGTGGCACAAAGTTTTTAGTATTAGTGATAAAGTTTGTTAATTTTCTCCTAAATTCCATGCATCTGGTATTCTTACAAAGGTCAGGCGACACCACAACAGGTTCTCCAAGGAAATATTTCTCTTTAGGGCAATTAAAAATTTATCCACCTTGAGTGGAGAAACTCAGACAYAAGTTAAAAATAGAAACTGCTCTGATTACATCTTAGATAACATCTAGCTCTCCTCAACATGMAGAATAAATACTTTTGAAGCCAAAAAGCATTATCCCAAGTTYTTCCTTTTTGCAAGACTACTTAAGTGGCATGAGTATCCTCAAATACACCCCTGTGACCATATGCAAGCCAGAGAAAATAGAAAACAAACAGTTCTGATTCATAAAGCAGCACTAGGAAAGTCATCCAGCTTTAAAAATCTCTGTATTTAATAYTAAGGACATAAAATGATGCTTTATTTTGAAATTTATTTTCAAAACAACACTGTATTCTTGTTTTCTAAGTTATTACAATTATATTTTCTGAATCCCTGTTTTCAAAGCAGAGCAATTTCTCTTGGAGACCCAAACCTGTTTTCTGCTATGGTACAGAATCAGATCTGTCTCGAGGAAAYGTGCATTGTTCTCTGCAGTCCATGACAGTATTAGCTAAATCTGCATCTCTGTTGCATGCGAATTTTAGTTTAGTTCAGTAATTATTTTCTATGGAAAGACATGATCATAATTCCATATATACAGAATTCTCTTTAGACCAAGCCTGAGACAGAGACCCCTCAGTACCTCAGAATAAGCTCTTACTAAATGTACCTAAAACATCCACAAGATAAACAGATCATCATTCTGTTCTCCACAGGTACAAAAGCAAAACCAGAAGGTTTTTTGTATTTTACCTCTGTGATCAATAGAAGGTTTGAAGGCTTGAAGGATCTTGGGCACTGCTATCCCCATGTCAAGCTCAGTCAGAGTCAGCTCATTCATGAAGTAGGGCAGCTAAAAGGACAGAATATAAGAAGTCAAATACATATTATGGAACTAAACATCGGTTTCCTGAGAGAAGAAAGGTCATTAAACTTAAGGAATGGACTGAGCTGAAGTGCCACCAGTGAAAGAACACAAATACAATTACACACATTTCTTTCAATTCTAGAATTTCAGAGTTACCAGTTCAAAAAYGCTTTAGGGAGAGATTCAGCATCCAAACTTGTTTTTAAAACTATGTGGAAGTTTAGATGCTGATCTTAAACCTCCAGCATGCTTTTTAGTCAAAGCATGTAAAAAGCTCAAGAATGAAGGGTAAATCCTATCTCACTGTGAATAAAAATCAAAGACTTCTTTGGACTTTAACTTCAGTCACATATTTAATCATTGATGTTTTTATCAACGTCTCAGCCTCTCTTATCTTTGGCAAATTCTTTCCTTTTAAAATTCTTACCTTTTAAATCTGTATCATAGTTTTAGTATCATAGAGGCCCAGAATGATGATGATTTGAGTATCTGTTTACTTAAATATTTCTAATTTATAGAAAATCTATCTCCTGTGAACAGACACTGCTTTAACCCATCAAAAATACATTCAGTCCTCATTCCTAGTCTTTCCACTTAAAAAGTTTCCAATGAGATGTCTGGGTACCCTGCTGTCACAATTGTGGAAACAGACAGAGCAGAATTAGGTTACTGCTTATTTCCCAAAGCACAAGCAGCGCTATCTCCCAGCTGGTGCTGGCAGCTACATTTCCGAGCTTTTGTCAGCAAGACAACAACTTCCTTTGCCTTTAGGAACAGGCAAACTCCTCCCCAAACATCAGGAGCTGAAGGCCTGTGCTGAACTGCTGCTGTTCAGAAGGGCTACAGAAGACAAGGGGAAGACCCAGAAGTCACTCAAAAGCACCACTCCTCCCATCACCCCTGAGCTGGGGCAGCTGACAGAAGCTGTGTCCTGCCATCCCACAGAGCTTTTTCCATAGCTATTACTCCCACTGACCTCTCCTGCAAGCAGTTTATGTCTAAAGTTAACAGGGACACATTACAATAGTGGTTCCCTGATGTCCTCCACCTTAAAAGCAATCTACTATTTCCCAAAGCACATTTCCTCATTTTAACGCAGTTTTATTTATTCCTYATGTAAATACAGTAATAGTTCTACTTTTTACATAAAAACTTGACAGACGCAAATTAATCCAGCTGTTGCTCAATTCAAACTGAAGTAGTAAAGTTAACATGTTGAGGTCCATAAGAAACTGAACTAGAATTCTGTATCACATTTATTGTCTTTTACACAAAAGTGTGAAATAAGTCTTTCTTGTACTGTTTTAAAACTCAAAAACTATGTGTTTTATTTCCTTCATAAGGAGTGTATAATGTAAATCTCCAGATTAGGTACCTTTATTTTGCTAAGTTTCATTTGGATCTTCTTTGACACTAGATCAGACCAATACTTTTCTCCTAAAAAATCCCAAAATATTCTTCCAAGCAGAGCATTCACCCAGGCCTCCTGTTCTTCTTCTTCAGCTTCCACATTGGCATCTGGCAACTGAAAACACAGAGCAGATTATTCAGTTCTATAAATTCTATAAAATAAGGACAGAAAAGGCTTGATTTACATGGGAAGTTCAGTGTTAAGAGCCCGGGTCAGCTCAGAGCACCAAATGCTCAGCACAGGGAGCAGCTTTACAAACGCATCAGCTGGGCTGCCACAAGCCTGTCATCATTCTGACATGCAGCAGAGGGAATGAGACCACACAGATATAGATTGACCTCTGGCAATGAAATGAGAAAGTTGTATGTAATTTAACCTCTGGCAGAAAAAGCAGATAAACCCAGAGTGGGCAGACTTATAAATGTGTTTGCAGTAGAGATATTCTCTCTTTCCAGTCGGATCTGGAAGAACAGGTACTCTACTCTTCCTTTGTTTCATCAAAAAATTGGAAAGCATGATCAGCACTTACATCCTTAAATCCAGTTCAGAGACACCACAAATAGATGATAAACACAGTACAGGGAAACAAACCCTTCCAATGTCTGCATACAGGATTCAGGAAACAATATTGTTCCCTCTGCTGCATTAAAGGTTTTGCTTACAGTCCAAGAGAATTATGTCTTGGTTTACTTGAGAACCATCTCGAAACACCAGGAAATATTATACATTCAGATGCTGCATCACTGCCTACACACACAAAAGCAAAGGCAGCTGAAATAATTTTGGGTGTGTACACACGCTACCATGAAAAAAACTAGAAGTTTCCATGAAGGAAAGACAACATATTTAATATCTCCCAACTGCCTGCAATGACAGAAGAATTCACCCTGCATTATTCCAGGCAGAACTCCTGAAGCCAGCTGAAAGACAGTGCTTTCTAAGACAGGCAGGTAGATGCTACAGTTCTGAACATCATCTCTTGGCAGTGACTACTTGCAAGGGCTGCAGCCTGGCTGTGCCAGGATCCTGGRTGAGGAGTCTCTGCTGTGACGCAGGTTCTCTGCCAGCACTGCTCATCTATTTATAGAATGATTTCTGACACGTGCCAGATTCAGCAGCGAATTCGTCACAGCTTCAGGAGCTGTTGGGGGCTCAAATATGTTTTCCTGGGGGAACACAAGATGTGTTTATTCGTACGTTATACCACAGCCTCCTGCTCCTTTCTGGACACTGTATAAAAGTCTGGAAACAAAGATGCATGACATGAATTACAGCTTTTAAATGAATGGTGGTTGTGCTTAACATTAAGGATCCATTTATTAAGAGTGTTGTACTTAATATTAAGGTTCTGTTTACTGAGAGTGACTCAAATGCAGTGCAGGAGGCCAAAGGATTAGTAWGAGCTACAGACACTGTTCACTGTTCCTTTGGAGCACAAGTATTACCTTTTTGACAGCTGTAGGGCTGCTCTCTGCACTGACGACTGGACTACCTGAAGGGCTTTGCTTTTCTTGTGGAATACACTTTGCCATATAAATACTGTACTCCAGAAGCATTTTCTGCCTGATGTTGCCAGCCAGGTCCTTGTGCTTGGGCTGGGATGTGATTTCTTCTGCACTTCCCTTGCTGCTGCTCCGGCTGTGTGTGAGAACTCCAGACTGACTATCGGCTCTGCTGTGTGCTGGCAGCACCCCTAAATTCAAAGGAATAATACCTGTTCAACTGACAATAAATCTGACAGCCAAATACCAGAGTGTACCATCAAACACTAAAGTAACAAAAGTATTTCGCAGATATTTCTCCTGAAAATAGACAAGAATGGTGCCTTCTTATTTTAAAGGCTAAAAGTAAATTCCACTCCTGCGTGTTTAGGTGGTCCTAAACYCAAATTAGCCAATATTTGGTATGATTCAGCACTCAGCAGGATGTGGGACTGGAGCAGTCAGCTGATCAATAGCATATTTAAATATGGACACTCACATATGTATAACACATGGCAGAATTCCCAACAGCCCTGCTGGTGAATGCCTAAAATAAAAGKCAGGTGATTGAAATGTACCTATGACTAAACTTTTTTCTTCCTAATCTAATTATAGGCTGCTACAATTAAAAAAAACTGTCAAAAGCATGTAACTATTAGAATTTTAATTAGCTATTAATTTTGCATTTGCATTGCAAGAAGTTATGTGCCAGAAACAATGATGATAACTAATTTTCAAAAAGCTTCTCAGAGAATAAAGACAGAAAAGCATGAGTCATTAAGGTTTAAAATTGTATCAGATGATGGGTTTAGATTAATATTCCAAACAATTAATCGATCCTATAGACTAACATGTTTGTTGGTTCAGATATATCTATATATTAGTGCAGGACATTTTACTTAAACAAATAGATGTATTTTCTTATGACACTAATCCATCAGAAAGCTGTATCCTTTGCAGGAGTTTRGAGTGGAAGGAAGGATGGAGGAAAAATGGGTAATAAGAGAACTGAGTCTAATACTGCAAACGTTGACATCAGTTCCAACACACAGAAGAGAAAAAGAGTGAACAATTCATCTTTACAAATATGACAGGAATTATTATATGAATACACTATTTTTCAGTGACTGGAAAATAGTCTAAAAATAGTAATAACAGTYGAAGGCATACAGCCAAGAGGGGTAAAGGTGGGGTGAAGGTGGGAATGAGAGGCCCAGATAAGGAGCAGAAGAGTATCTTTGGTACTACTTGCTTGTAAAGATCACTGTGGCACCACCAAAACATAACTTTGGTTTCTTTTACCAGACACTTCTACCAGAATACAAAATCTGAGTACCTGGCTTGCTCCCACACAAACTGGGTGGCTTCTTCGCTTCAGACTTGAGCTTCGATGCGAGAAGGAACCTTCTGAACCATTCCTCCTTCTCCCTACCTGTCCTTCCAAAGAGATAAAGCACTTGATCCTTTTGGCAAGTGTACTTCGCTCCATCCTGAGGTTTCTTGGATTCCTCATTGTTCAAGTCCACCTTTTCAGCAGGTAACTTTTCCTCTGCATTCTCTTTCTCAGTCTGGGCCTTAGCCATGAAGTCATCCTGTTTGGCRAGTTCAATGCAAATGGGGTATTTCTTATTCCAAATTCGTTTCCGTGCCAGACTCTTGGGAACCAGGGAAATCTGAAGGATAAATGAAAGGGTTAAATGAACTTATTTTTCAGTTGTATCCTCTGTTTACTCACAGAAAAAAACACAAGAACGCAAGAGATAAAGATCCCACATTGGATCTGCTGCGTTTAACTGACTCAACGCTGCTGGTAGATGTCCAACCCACTGCTATCACCAGGCCTGTGGTGAGCCATAGCCTTGGAATTAAAACAAAAGCCATTTAAGTAGATCATACCATGTGGATTAGAAACTCTGTTTTAATTTAGATGATCTTATTTTCATGGATTTGCAGAAAAAATAGAAAAACCAAGAACCTTATTTCYGGGAGCACAGGGAGATAAATAGGTAAGAAGATAAAATAAAGAGAGCCCAAATTGAGTTTTGAACTCAAATTTTCAGGCCCACCTCATGAAATTGAGTGTTCAAAGATGGTGACAGCCACATCGAATACATAAGAGTCAAGCCATAAGAGTGATTTGCAGATAATTACATTCTAAATTCAGTATATTTATAGAGAATTAAGACAATGCAAGTGAGGAGAAGAGTGGCTAAAAAAAAGAGTTAAAAATTCTTATCTAGGGGCTRAATTCAGCGGTGTTCTCCAAAAACTGTGGGTAAATACCTTGAGGAACAGGCATCATTTGTTTATTACAGTCACGGCACTTGGCACTTCTGTAATCAATTGGGGCTGGGTGGGGGGAAGTACTGGAAATTTTTCTAAGATACCACAGGGAACAACTGTCAGTCAAGTGTTCCCCCAGTACRTGACAGCTTTGCTTGTCTTCATGATGGGAAAACAAATCTGCAAAAGGCAAGAATCTAAGTTTTTGCTTTATCTTTTTCACTGTCTTCCTTTAACGGAAGGCAGAGCTGACAGCTCATTCCATTCCCACATGGACTCAGGGAAATGGAGGGAGGTTTTCCTCACTGTTGCCTTGATCCCTCTCTCTCCCTCTCACTTCCAGTCAAGTGAAGCCTGCTTTCCTCCTACATCTGTACTGCCAAGGCCCCCCGATTGATGCAGCACATTAAAGAAATCCATTTTTTTAATAATTAGGTATTGATGTATTACTTAATACAATGCCAATGGCATCAACCTCACATGACAACTCTTCAGATTKGAGGGAGGCAAACAACATGTAGGAAAACTGTCCCAGTATTACTGTTGATGCACTCTTCCAACTGCAAAAATCCCCATCTCATTCCCTAGACAGGGGGTCCCTACAGCAGGTTGTGGCTGTTCCAGCCCTTTGAGTGAAATGCAAATGCTGTCTGAGCTGCCCTGGCATAGAGACAACCACCAAAGATGGGGCATTTTGGTGTAACCTTCAGATCAGCCCCGCAGTCATCTCATGCATTGGGAACGAGTCTCAGAGCTCCCATGACTTAACTTCTGCTCTCAACTGCCGGAGGAAAAATCATGCCTTTCCCTCATTGTGTAAATATGTACTTTCTTCCAAATCCTGCTCCATCTTCCTCCCCAGCACAATCTTTTGCAAGTTAGTCATGACAACAGTTTTGTTTAAATAATGAGAGAACATGAAAACAGAGGAGGGAAAAGAAATTTCAGAGTTAAAAAGAATTTGCAAAGTATTCTTCATTAAAATCAGATATAAGTAAGACACCCACCTTGCTGTCTGTCAGTTCATAAATTTTTTGACTGACATACGTGACTTCAGGCTTTGGCTCATTGTACACAGCTCTTCTAGAAATATTTTTATTGGGTTTTGAAAGTCGTAGGGTGCTTCCTTCGAGTCGCACGTAGACAGAGTGAGTCAATGTAGCATGGTATGTTTCTGGATCATAATTATAAATTTCATTCATCCATCCCTAGAGGAGGAGACWCTTGTTAACAGGTTTTTAAGCCCCTAAAAACCAAGTACAGCATGTACCTAAAAACTTTTAAATTATTATCCAAGCTTTTGCCAAAGTTATTTCACTTACTGCACAAACAGAACAAGATAGTAAATGCCCTAAATGAGGTAGCACCAAACCAACACAGCATGACATGAGGCCAGTATCTCAAGCACACAATGTGTTTTCTCTGACTCAGTCATTTTGTATATGTAGCACAGGGTGTTCTCAGCTCATCCCCAGGAGCCACGGTGGGACCTGCAGACACAGAATGCAGGAAAGAGCCACAGGGCAGCACAGCAGCTCCTCTGCTCCCAGCAAGATCAGACACTTTAACCACCAAGAGCCAAGGCAGAGGAAACAGCCTGTCTGCACAGACAGCACTGACATTGTAATCACCCAAAACTAAGGACTCAGGACTCGGTGGAAGACCACAATGGAGTTTGCTTTCATGCACCATCATCGTTTGAGATAGTTTAATATGTTGTGTAACTGCCCAGCTASAACACAGGAGTCATACACGTGGATTAAATTCAATTAATTTCTGTGCTGTGAAAGAAACAGAAAACAAACCAGCCAGTCCTGCTGTAACAAGCCTGTAAGTGCTGACTCTGACCATGGGGGTGACGTTACTCCTTTTCTCCAACATCTGATTACAGAAACAGATGATAAATGGGGCAGAAGACAGGCCAGAATAGTCATTCAAGGAGGAGTTTTCCTTCTCTTAACCTGCCATACAACATACCTTGATAATTGTTTCTACCTGTACATCAGAACCTTAAATTCATCAATGTCAAAAGAAAGTGAAGGGGAGCAGAAAGTAAAATGGCACCTTTACAAACAATCAYCTAGGTGATTACAGTGGGGGGAAGTGGGGAGAGCTGAATGAGCACCCCAGTATTTCTCAAAACAAGAAGTTGTAACTACCTTATGCAAAACATCCCCAAAATTACTGCAACATTTCAACTTATTAAAGAAGTTTCCACCCACACACAGAAACATGAAATTTACTTTTATGCTCATTTTCTTCAGTGCCATGTAATTTCTCACAGTAGACAGCATACGCTTTCTTAGGTGTCATAGTAACAGTGATATCTGTTTTCCTTACTCCAACATCTAGCTTCATTTTTACTACAAACCCTGCAAAACCTAGATAAATTAGCATTTCTTTTATGTTCAGGAAAGATTAAGTCATTCATCTTTGCTCAGCTCCAAAGCAGATTACCTGTTTTATTAATAGATATGCCTATACCAGAACACACTCTTTGAAGAAGCTTTATGGGCGTTTTTTTTCTTACCCTGGGTTATACACAACCATATAGGAAATACAATGCAGAAGAKTTTTCTATAAGCCATCAAGCTCTGCACAGCAGGGGTGATGTAGTTTTGAGCACATACCATCTCCTTCCTAGAAATTATTAAGCCAAGACATCTTTGAGCAGACAGCAATTAATTTTCAGCCAAAAACTCCAGCTGGACTTACTGAAGCACATGAACATCACGTGAGCTGCCCAAAGCCACCGTGCGCGGGAACTGGAATATCCATATGGCCCACAGATCTCTGGAGCAACTCTCACCTGCCCCTGATGAGATCTCCAAGCTATTTCTAGCTCAGACAAAGTCTGGAGCCTGCAGCCAGGCAAACGTACAGATGGGAATTTGCTGCCTCAGAAGTTCATTGCCTCCTCCTGCAAGGCCGTTCAGCCAACACCACACCAGCTGGCACAGAGGGAAAGGGCTGCTTGGAGAGTGGGWCTTTATAGGAAGCTCAGTCAATGAGCCCTTTTTTCTAACTCTAATGTGATGTTATTTTCAGCAGAAAGGTTGGAAACTTTCGGGTATATGTGGAACCCAGGAAGGAACGTCAGACTACACCTGACATTTCTTTAATGTCCTGCTTGAGATGGAACTGTGATGAAAACATGGGGTGATTTACACATCGTACTCTTCACTTCTGTGTGCCAAAGAAAGAAGTAAAAATCCCTCCTGCTTTTCTGATCCCTACCATGTGCCCAGGCTTTCCACTGCAAACAAATGGATTAGCTGTACAATCTGCCAAACACACAATTCTCACACTCTGTAGTGCCTCTCCTGCTCACCCATAACCCAACAGAAGTGAAAAAACAGCACACCCACCAAGTTATCAGCAACTGAAGAACCAAGTTTAGATTCAAGTATTTGGGGTTTTATTTTCAGACAACAGTCAGGATGAAASAGATACCACACTACAAACCCTCCCCATACATAGATTTTTGGTTTTCTAATTTCTAAGGATGCAGTTTCTTTTTTGCACTCGATTTTCAAGTTGTTTTGTTACAGAGAAACACTGCATGGCTGAGAATAAAACGTTAATGCTTCACCAAATGATGATCCTTCTTTCTTTTATGATGCTGAAAATGTGTGGCAGCTGCACGAATTTTATCTAACAGTGTTAAAAAGGGTAACAACACCCCCTGCCTTCTCACTTCAGCGATCTTCTGTTYTGTAAGTTGTTTCACTTAGCTTAAAAAACATTGAGAAGGTTATCCAAGAAGTCCCAAAAGTCCTTCCAAAGTTCCTGCACTTTAAGAATAATTTCAGCAGAAATACCTCCGCCTCTCTTTTTGCAAAAACAAATTGGAACAAAAGATTCACAGCCCACGGAAACCGTTTTGCAATGCACCCAAACAGAGAAGTTGTGTTACCATAATGTGCTAGCAACAGATACATTTTCCCAAACTACTGAAGCAACAATGGATTTCCTTGTGTAGGAGAGGGGTGACTGTAGGATGGGTCTTTTTTGTACTAGCAAAGTTGTTAAAATAAGAAATTTAGTAATTCAGGGAGGACAATGACCATAGTCATATGCCACTGTGCAGCTGCTGGCCATTTACACTGATCCTGTGATCTCCATTTATAAAGGTCACCAGTTGCTCCACACTCACAGCTGAAATCAGGAGAACGTGCCTGGCCATCAGGCTGGGAGCTACCCTGAACACAGAGCTGGTCAAAAGGTTGGGCAGCACAGCTTTCATAGCTCAGGTCACAGCTATTACCCAAAACCGGTCCCACTGCTCCAGCCCTTGGCAACACTCAGCTCCACGGGACACAGGCACCTGCAGAGACAGTTTCAGAAGCCTCCCCCAGTTTGATTTTCCTCTTTCCTGACTCTGGGCACCAAATTTTTTATTCGAACTGCAGTTCAACAGAGTAATTCATGTAAGAACCGCACAGTCAGGTCTTGTAGATAACAACTTTTTAGTGTTCCTTAGTTAAAGATCTCAGGTGTGTTACACCATAACCTGAGAGGGGAGGATGSGGGGAACTGCAAAAGGTCCTTATGAAGGACCCAAAGGGTTGGGGGCACAGACTAGGTCTGTGAGTAAAACTAAATTAAAATCATTACTCACAATACTTTCAAATACATAAATAAAAGAATCATCAAAAGCTACCTTCACAATACAAGCCCAAATCTGGATTAAAACTGTCCCTAAAATTTCTTAGTGATATTAATATATTAATATCCATTATTATTGATATAATCAAATGCTCCAGCACCAACATTTTTTCAAGACTGTTGATCCCTCAAATCACACTAATTAGCATCCCTCTTATTTCCACCATTTTATAATACTTCAATAGCATTTTGCTTGATAAATGAGGAAAAAATATAATGCAATTTTGGAGCTTTATTGACAGGGAATCTAAAGACACAAAAAAGGTCTGAGGTGGGAGAAGCAACCATCACCTTAACTGGAAAAAACATTTGTCTGCCAGGGGCCACTATCAAACATGAAATCCCTTGGATGGTAGTCAGGAACAGAAAGCTGATAAAAAGCCTCCTCCTTCTGTACAGCTGTGGCTCAAAAGCTCCATTTCTCCAGCAGGCACTGCCACTGTGTTCTCCTAAAAGTTCTTTCTAATGGAAAGGGTAAATTTATCATTTCCATTTTAGCTGTTACTTAAAACCTTTCGTATCAGCCAGCACAACACAAGGGAATGCACAGTTGAAAGGCCAAGAAGGAAGTTAGAAAAGACTAATGGATTAAAGAAGAAAAAAAATGTGGGCAGAGAAAAAAAAAAAAAAGGAGGAAGCCAGAAAACTGAAAACTAAGGGAATAGGCAAATACAAAAACGTGCAATGAAGAYGCAGGAGTTTGTGCATTTTCTCATTGAGGGGGGGATGTTCTTCCCCCAGTACCAAAGATGTTTGAGTGAAGTAAGCACAGAAACCTACAGAAGCACACACTAACCAGCACAACATTTACTTTTTCCCATTGCCAACAAACAATTTTGTGGGAGACAATGACCATGTTCAAGTATTTCAGCAACTACTGAGGGGAATTTTCCACCAGTTTTGAAATCTGGGAAATGCAAACTTCTCAACCAATGTTTACATGGGGGAGAATGCACACATACTTGAACAAAAATAGCTTGACAGCAGTTTGGCAGAATCCCAACTTCTTGAGCCYCATAAAGGGATCTTACTCAGAGCATTTATCATAATTGCATGACAGCAGTCCWGGCCAGAATGCGAGACCAACAAGTTCTGAAAAGAACATTTTMATGCAAGAGCATCAAGTTTCATTTTCCTCTATTCACCTGTGTTTTGTCACAGATTAAGCCTTTAGCTGCCTTTTCAGATGATCTCAGCTGTCCAGGACTCATTTTGACAGATGCAAATAGCAAATAGTTGCATGAAGTGGGAATAATAACTTGCAATCTGCTAAATCATATTACATTCTGTTCCACTACAGTATGGGCATCAAGCTGGGTTTTAAACTCCTGAAGTATTTACATATTAAAGACAATTACTTTGTGTGTTATGAGCACAAGAAATACTCATCAGGTCATAAAAAAGATTAATCTACATTTATACAGAGTTCTCCACACTGTTCATTTCTTGCCTACAGCCATTCTCATAAGATGTATCTCCTGGATAAAAGCATTAAAATATAGTTTAAAGGTTCCTAACTAAGATCTGACATCTCAGAGACAGCCTAACATGAGCCAATAATGAACATCAGGATCTTTACCAGCTTTGAAGTATTAAGGAAGGGTTTAGCACCAAATAATAAAGACAACTGGAAATTTGTCAAGATTTGTACATGTCAACAGCAGGTAAATCAGTTGGGCAAACAGAAGTGTTCAGTTTGAATTCACAACAACAAATAATGACCAAGACTCTCATCGTTCAAGAAGAAAAGGGAACACCAAGGTAGAATAAGGGCTAGACATGCAACTGCTGCCTTTATTCAGCAAAAGTTGAGTTTTATATTCTGTTTCTCTAACTTTTCAGTTACCTAAAGATACATGAGATTAGCTATTGATACACTATAGATTCTACAGCATATACCCATCTGAATTTAAATTCATGCAATCTTTGTGCTGTTACAACTGGAGATGCACCTTCAGAAAGCCCAATTTAATATTTACACAAATACAAGAAAGCATTCACAAATACTCTGATAAGCAAGTGGCATCAAGTGAAGGTTGCACCACTTTCATTCAGAAATGCTTGTGCTGCACATCAGAAACTAGCAGATGCTTTATTGCTCAGAGTTCTGCAACTGTGAAAATATTATTTTAATTCATCACAGATGGAGATTAGGAGAGGCAGGACAAGGACTAGAAGCACTAAAGGAACTGAGAGGTTGGATGGATCACAGCTGGCCAGATAGGAATGTGACACATAAAGTGACAGCAATCTGCAGTACCTCAACCAGTGGAGATGGGGACGGGCAAAGAGAAGGGAGGACAAACTTTGATTTAAAACGTGTTTTGCTGAACCGTAATTCCTCCTCCCATTCCAATTAGCTCATGTTTCAGGAGAATCCATACGCTCTCCAACTCTCTATGCTCTACTTGAACACAATGCTTTTGTCTCTGTTTAGACTGAACAGACCAGACAAATTACTGCCTAGACCATAAAATATCCCAGAAACAAAATACACCTCCCAAGAGGTGTATTGAAGCTTGCAGCTTCAAGCACAAATGTTATTTTACACACTAAACTTTGACACTACTTGCTCTCAGTAGTTCAGTTGGATCATTTCAAACCTACCAGCAAAGCCATTTGCCCTTTTATTTTTGAAGAAATTCCATTGTCTACTAATCCCTAAAGACACTGAAATCTTTTATATCCTTGGATACCAAATCATTTGTACCTCTGCCAAAGCTGCTTGACCCTAGAAAACTATTTACAAATGGGGACAACTCAGCTCTTTTACACSTTCAGGATAAATCTAGTTTCTCCTCCTACCCAAAATAATGCACASAGACACACATACACACAAAATGCCAGGACCTCACCTTCAGTATTTCAGGTTCTTTGATGTCTAGAGCTCCTGTATTCCATCGCTTTTTCATGCTTTTATGCAACTTGAGATATTCATGAGTACGTGGAGTAAGAAGCCAAATCACACAGACAGCTACCATAAATCCAAGGGCCATTCCAAGTAAGAGTCCACTTAAATAGCCAGGGAGGGGGATAATAAAGTAAGCATAGACTAACAGTGTTAATAAGTATAAAGTTTTCACTGGTATTTTAGGCTGTTGCACATCCAAATTATTTTCATCTTCACTACTGAGCATGGTAACAGTTTCCTCAGTCATCTCATGATCGACCACAGTTTCAGAAGGTTTATCAGTTTTGCTTTCCTCCTCTAGCAAGAAAAAGTCTTCAGAATACAGTTCGCAAAACTCCTCATCCTCCCTGCTCACGAGTGCAGACAACGAACATTTTTCAAGTACGAGTGGAGGTTTTGACCCCACGTCCTTTGTGCTTGCAGACTGAGAGCTTTTGGTCTCCATCTCTTTTGCATGTTCCTCTGCCATTCTTGACTGATCACTCCTAGTCAGGTTAAAGTCACTCCCAGAGAAGTCCCCTTCCGAATCACACTCCTCTTCCTTAATGCTGTAGTTGTTATTGCTTTCCAAATGGCCATTCAAACTGGAAAGGTTTGAGAGTTCTGAAGCACTTGAAGATAAGGCTTTGGGCCTGTGGCTACTACTTTCATCACCCATTATTTTACTGAGCAGCTGAAGAGGCTCATAGATTACCTCAGAAAGGCGTCTTTTTGTATCTTCGATTTTAGCCTCCATTTCAGGTACTTTAAAAAAGGAACGAGTGTCAGAGGGGGAGGTTAATGGAGAGGAGGGGGCAGTTTTGGAATCACCACCTGTAGTTCGAGGTTGAGTGAACTGTTTGAACAGATGCAAGTTCAGTTTTGAGTCAGGTGGCCTGTAAGACACAGCTTCAGACTCTTGTTTAGAAGTGTCTGTAGACAGAGATTTCACCAAGGTTTTCATTAACTGTCTATGTCGCATCGGTGGGGTGGGTTCTTTTGGTTCCACTTCTGTTGAAAGGGACTTGACTAACCCCTTAAAAGGCTTTGAACTAGAAACTGTGGATGATCCGCTAGAGCAGGCAACTGATCTGGAAGGGGATGAGGACGGGGAAGACGACAGGCTGGATTTCTGTTCCACAGCTGGTGCTGCACCTGATGCGCCAACTGTGTGACATGAGTGTGACGATGGAGACAGGACTGGCGGCACTGCACTGAGTACTTGGGATGGGGAAGGAGAATCCAACAGCTTTACAGTCTCTGCAGTTGGCAGAACTGCAGGCGATGAGGACAGCGGTGATGCAGAGTTGGCCATGTTAAGCGAGGTAGCTGGACCAGAGAAGTCATGGCCTGTATGCTCAAAGCAGAGGTCTTCCTTGGCTTCAAGTGCTGTTACAATGCTTTGGTCATCTAGTTCCTCATCAAGAAATTCTTTAAACTCCTCTTCCTCCTCTTCTTCCTCCTTCCCAAATGCAGAGAAATGAATAGTGATGGTTTCTCGGGAGACAGATCGTTGGACCTGCACTTTTGGTGTTGACTGCTTTGAGGACATTTCACCAGTTTTCTCTGCATGGCTACTGTTCCGACTTGTCATTGCAGGTTCCACAGATGTGTCAGAGTCTGGGAAGAAAACAAAATACCATGTTAAATGCATTTTCCCCCCTTCAAATACCCTTATTTTCAAGCTTCAAGCCAAACACAATTTTGTGTAGAAAAAAAGTCCAGTCCAAAACCAACTCACACAACAACAAGACGCAGAAGATACTTATGCTCCAAATTACAGATCTATGTTACTGTTTGCTACTTAACATACTTCCACATAGCACAAAATGGCAATATTAAAAAGCACCATGCTGTCAAAATTATCTTCAAGTACTCTGAAATTATAGTTCATCTCTGAAGCATCACCTTTCTATTTTCCCCGCCAGATGCACCAGAGTTCCAGAAGCCCCATCCCACCCCAACACACTGAAGTTCTTCACTCCTAATTCTCAGTTCCTTCTACCTGCATTAATTACTCCTTAATATCTTTTAAACAAAGCAAATTTGAAAATCAAAGCAAGATCAGAAATACATAAAAGTTGTCATCTGTGGGAAGCACATTATTTAAGGATTTTATCGAGCCATGAAAGTGAATTTAGCATATACTTACATGGAGAGGAAATATCACACATTTAAACCAAGGCACTGGTGACCATACACAGAGATGGACCAGGAATTACAGGATTAGCTCTGCCTCTCAGGCTGGGAGGCAGCACTTTATCTCCACTGCCAAGACAGCGAGTTTACCACTTCAGTAACTGAATTATTTTTCAGAAGCTGTTAAAATGCTGTAATCAAACTGTCAAGCTGAATTAATGACAGGCCTTTGCTGACGTTTAAAGAGCAGTTCAGAAGAATGATTATGTGGTGGTGAAGAAACTGCACTTCACAAACAGTTGTGATATCAGATTGTATTATCCAACGAGCCAGTGCCACCTGCTCGGCATCATCATCCTACTAAAGGTTGTAGCCCTTTCTACTTCCTAACAGAGCTGTTTGTGTAAACATTTTTTAACCTGTCAGTAAACTAAGCGGGGTTAAACATTTTAAAACAGCAGATCTCTGCTACACAGCTTATTCAGAGCTGAGTATCTGTCCACAACTTCCTACTCAATATAGCTGCCCATTTTATGGCTCCTAAGTTGTTGACTAGTTTACTCCTTGCTTCTTCTAGCATTTGTGAACTTCCCAATCAGGTTGTACAGAAGGGGCTGGACTTTAGCCTGGTTCATGCAATGCCTTCAGAAATTTTAATTTCGGGTTTGTTTTTTTTTCAGTTCCATTTCTGCTGCATATGACAGGGAGCCAGTTTGGGTTCAAAGAACCAAAAAGAACCATTCAGACCCTGGTCATGCTTACACTTGACATCTAAACTTTGTTCTGACGACTGCTTAGGAGACAAAAATTCTTCCTAAAGATCAGTTCTGGCTTCAGCTTTTACTGTTTTCTTCTGTTTTGCCCAGMATCCACCTGACACATCCAAGCAGCAGTGTTAACAGAGAACTCACTTCAGTATTGGAGATGTGGCTCCAGCCCACCTGGGGCTCAGCCACATCTGTGGATCAAGTAGTTATTTACCCAATAATAAGAACTCTCAGTTATTTGAAATATAGTAACAAAAACCCCCTTGCACACCATGCTGTTGGCACCAGCTTGACCCTCTCTCCTGCTGTTCAGCACTAATCATGTATCAATAAAGCGGGAGAAAAACATTAGCTATTCCCTCCATCCCCAAATAGCATTTTCACTGTGGCATTTCGTATCAGCTAGAACTTCATGGGTTTGGATAGCTCTTTAGCACACTAYGTTTACACTGAACATTAATTAGCTCGTGTTTAAACACCAGTTGCCATGCTGTGCTAAAGCAGTGCTAATGACGTGAAACAGATGAACTTTACTTGCACACACCAGATGTACTGAAGAGATTTTACTGCTTACTGAACAAGCAAGATTTTCTTAACGTCATGATTAACTTGTTAACACAGAAAGGAAGGAAATTCTTGATTAGCCAGTATTTGCCTACTGTAAGCATGTTACTGTACCATGAATTATGTCATGTAAAAGCACGTTTCCAAGGCACTCCTGAACACAATTTCTGTTTTATCGTGGAAGATTTGGGCTTTTGTTTTGTTTTTTCTTTCCAAAGTAGATGCTGAGAAGCTTTTCCATGACAACTCTTTCAGTAGCCGTTTGTTTTTAAAGATATTTCATCAGGTTCTCGAACTATACATTTTTACCCCTTACATTATTCTAACAGATTCAGTTCTTACAGATTTCTGGCTACATTTTCCTCCCTCGTTGCTTCCCCTTTCTCCTACTCCTCAGCTCCTCTCCCAGCTGTTTGAAGACCTGATGTTCCAGCCTTACCATCTGAAGTGGCACAATTCCAAACTGACTGTTTGAGGATTGTATTGGTACTTGCACAAACACAGGTTTTCATTGGTCCTTGTTTTGAAGGCCACACTTCTCTGGCTGCCTCTTCAGGGTTTTTCTGGTGCTGATTCTGAAGATGCAAGCTATCAGTCTTATTTATGTGACAGGCAGATCTGAGTAATAGTCTTAGATCCTTAGGCTTCAAGTGATTCAAAACATGAACCTTTACCCGGAAGGGAAGAAGGCTGTTCAGAAAATAATTCCTTTCCCCCAAAGGTTTGAATTTTGGATGCTGTTGCAGGGTGGAATGAGAGAGCTGCCGACCAACTGCTGCCATTTCCACTTCTGACCTAAAGGCACTGCATCCCCATCTCCCACAGAACAGCAGTTCATAATCCTCACCTACAGGCATTGCTTTTAAAGCTCCAACAACAGGAAACACTGAGCCAGGCAAACAGAGAAGGCAGCTGCCTGGGCACAGACAACATTCCTTGCCCAGCCCTTTCCTACGAGCAGGGAGGCAGCAGAGGCGGAGCTGAGGATGTTTCTGCCCGGGTGACAACACGTCTCCACCACGCTGTGATGCACCTGGTGACAAACAGGGACACGCAGGAGAGGCCAGGTGTGGGTTAGGCCATGACACCTTTTGTAAGTGTCACTGCAGTAACTATGCTCTTACCTAGGAATGACTAATCRGGAGATCACGAGAGGAGCCAAGCACCCAGCAATCTGTCCTTCTGCCCAGCAGCATAAACAACCTTCTCTAGAACTGGCAAACCCTCTTCCTTTTCCCTGCAGTGGACAAACACACCCCACCCTTCTTCAGCTGAGCCCCAGAAACCACCTATTCACAGCACTCAGAAAACAGTGCCTGTCTTAGACAAGTATATCTATAAAGCAAAGCAATTCTTTTCACATTGACAATTTAGAAAGTGATTCAAACAACAAACAAAGCAGCAAACTAGGAACTAACTTAAAAGGTCAAAGTTGCATAYACCATGCTTATTCATAATCATTCAGTTGGAGAAACAGGCCTGATTGGGTAACTAAATTCACATGCATTGCAGCAGCCACTCCAATCACATTGCTATTACTTATTGCAACATCTTCAGGAGGGGGAAAGGGTACACTGAATTAGCAAAATGCTTTCAGAAAAATGTGCAGCAAGGTTCAACATTTGTATTTTTGTTGCTACTAAACACAGACCAAAAAAATGTGTTTTCCACAAAACAGAAATTCCTTTCCTCCTAAGTAAAGGAAAAGCCTTACAGGTTATTAAACAGCACTGTAATACTTTCCCCTGTATCTGTCAGCTGTGCCACAAGAACAAGCCCTAAAAGCTGTTCAGGAAACGACTCATTTGATTACTGATAATGCCACAATTCAACTTCATGCAGATTGCCACTGCTATTCAAAGGAAAAGGTGTTTCTAACTGGTTATTGTCTCTGCTTTCCCCAATAAGCCTTCTGTGCCATCACCCTTCCAACAGGCAGCTCCTGCTTTGGCAGACTGGGAAAAAAACCCAGTTGTTCTTTAGGGTTCATGGGGCCTTTTGAATCATTTTGGGTTACTCAGTAGTCATTTCCAAGCGTCAGTCACAAAACATGTAGACACTTCATACTCTAAATCTAACCTCCATTTGGCAGGAAGGAGAAGCAGTGCATTTGTTTTAGACAATCTTTGCAGCCTCCATGTGGAGCAACAGATCTTATATTAACACAGACAGGACCCTCCTAACACATTAAGCCCCTGTTCCAAACCAGGCCAGCAGCATGTTAAATCTTTCACAGACTGGGAACACCTGCACAAGCCAACGTGATCTGAAATTCATATTTGCTCTCAGAAATTCTAGATTCTGTTTGATTTATTAGAGATTCTACCACTATCTTCCTTCCAACACTGAGATATGTGGGAGAACTGTTGCAATTCTTTATACTTATTTAAAATAAGTAACAGAGCTCTCAACATCAGATAAAATTCCTTCTGTTAAGAGCTAGAAGTTTTCATTTCAGGTCCTTTAAAATGAAGCACAGTATTAGTGAAAAGTACTACTTTGCCACAGAAGTAGTCTAGAAAGCCAATTCCCATTTAGCCCAAAATGCCCTCCCTGAAGCAGAGAGCACAGCTGCTGGGACATTATCTCTCACATGAAATTCATTTCATTCAGCAGATCTATACCATGAAAGACAAAAAAAAAAAGCAGACACAAAACCCAAAATTCAACATTCTTTCCTATCCCCATTCAAATTTCTAATTATGATCAATTAAATTCCCCTGGCATCTTCATGAGTTAATGTATTCCATAGTTAACATCTATTGTTCCTTTTACATCCACTAGTCATTACTTTTAAATGAACTACAGAGCCAGGGTTGGTAATTACTATCACACAATAGCCCTGTGAAACCTTCCTGTCAGGGATCCAGTTACCCAGCCTGGAGATAAGACTTTAAAGTTCACTTTCCATCAGGAATAAGAGGGAAGTTTTGCTTCACTTTCCAAGTTCACGCAACTGGACTTGACATACAGAGYAGGAGGGAAGAGGAACAAAACCGCAACAAAACCTGTTTTAAATGCAAGGGCAGAAATGAAAAAGTTGATATCAATATCAAGTACTATTGAAGGACTGTAGTCAGATGTGTTGAGCAGAAGCCAATACCAGGTCATGGCCAAAACAGATGGTGCCACCCACTATGGACCATAATATACAAACACAGCACATACCCCTAACAGAGTAACCCTCAGGTTAGCACAACTAAGCTGGTTAATCACTGAAACACCTCCAGCAGGAGGTCTCTGAGCATCATTAAAAAAATACATTTTTGTGCAAATGATTTTAAGTTCAGAACAATTAAAGTTAAATAACCAGCATTTAAGTACAYTTGGGGATATTTAAAAAAAGGATCTGGGGCAAGATTTTAAGGTCTCGTCAATGAGATGATAGTTTTAATGAAAACTATAAACCTATCAACGAGACAAATAAGAATCGTTCTAAGTCCAGGACAGAAAGATCAAGTAAAATTGCAATGGCAAAGGAGTCTTCAAAACTACTGGAATTTTGTTGCAGACAAAATTACTGGAATTTTGTTGCTGCTGATGAGGTCCCCAAGCTTGTCTTTACAACACTTCAAAAATAATCAAATAAAAATCGTTTAATGTTAGCTGGGCGAGACCATTCTATATTAACATTTTCCCCAAAGATCTAAGAAAGGTCAGCTACCACATTAGTTTCTCTGCCTTTACCGATAAAAGAATAAYTATTATTCTTTCCTATTCTTCTTCCATGATACACCACTTATCAAAAACTTTAAAAGTTGCACTATGGTCTCATTTTAACAAACAGTAAAAGCTAAGCAGTTAAGGGTTCTCCAGAAACTCAGAAAAATTTAATTTCTTCTTATTTAATGATTTTCTGAAGGCTGAAGTGAAGCAGTATTTGTAAGAAATCGAACATTTCCCCTAACAGAAGAAATAAAAGAAGTTTTTAAGCAGAGCTCTGCTCTTTGGAATAGATTCAAACTGCACCAGAGTGTAATTATATTAAAGAACATTTACTCCCAGTTGGCACAACGAGAACAAATAAAAATTCTAGTACATAATACTTTCTCTATTCACGTGTTCTCCTCCTAAGAACCATATTCTTGTTTCTTTATCATTCGTAATTGCAAGCAACAAGTAGCACCTTTTCCTTCCAAAACACTCCACACAAAACAGTTCAAAGGGACCTTTTACCAGTTCCCAGAACAAAATAAAGTAGTAGCAAAACCACCACCAAATCTCCCCTCTCCCCCTCCATCACAGATTTTTCAGATTTAGTCATATCATATATTGCTGTCTTTAAAATTACATTCAAATATGTATTTTTCCAGGTAGCTACTTGCTGGCATCAAAATTACACAAAAAACTAATCTGGCCACAAGTGAGAAATGTCCCAGAAAAAGAAAGGCTTACAGACCTAGATCTGAAATTTCTGCAGCAAGGGACTCAGAAATAGACACATTAAAACAAGGGCAAACTCAGAGCCAGCCTAAAGCCAGTTTTTCTCTCTTTTCTCAAACTGCTGTACTGAAGCACTCTCTTTAGAGTCACCCTGGCAAGCCAAAGGAGAGCAAAAAACCCCAACAATGGTCTTACAATTCTGAACAATAAATATATGACTGCTGCACTTGCATTTCCCCTTCCAAAAGGGAGGAGAGACCACGTCAGAATCTTCTAGTGCTGCAGAAGTTCTGCTTCTCAACAGCAGAACATGTTGGATTTCTGTAACAATAAAGCATCAAAAGCTTAAGCATAAAGAATGACATCCTGTGGCAAGGGTAAATGGGGAGGTAGAACAGAAGACTGTGCAGAATTGTAACTCTCTCTTATCTCTGTGGAAAAAAAAAAATCACCTCCTCATTAATCTGATAAAAGATTATCTAAAACCTCCATGGATTAGTTCACAGCTGAAAACTCTGCCCACATCTCCGATTAAATTAAAGGTCACTATAAAATCTTTAGGAAAAATTTTGACCGAGTGACTTGTAGAAAAGCATGTTTCCAAAATGAAGTAAAATAAGCTGCCCTGAACCCTAAATTAAAAAGGGCTTATCAGAATTGTCATGCAGGCTCATTTTTCCCAGCAGCATCAATAGGTAAAACTGCCTACAGGTAACAAGTGAGCATTCAAGGACTTCTTTTTACATTTACATTCATTTCACTAACAAAAACATTCCATCAATATTCACAGCAGCTGCAAAGTTAAAACAACCATAATGCACCTTCATATGAAAAGGAATTCAAAATAAACAGGCTTGTCCACATGAATCTAAACTCAGATACACAGAGGAGCAGCACCAACTAGTAAATCAAAGTCCCCATGTAAAATGTAGTTATGAAAGATCATTAAAAAAGGAATGGAATCTACAGATTTACCCACCGGTATCTAAAAACATCTTTTTTTCCAGGGGATTTTTAATGATCGGTCAAGTGTCATATTTCTTATGTACAACCTTCATTTTAATTTCATGTTCTGCAGAGGATCAGCGTGCAAGGTGCTTTATGGCTTTTTAACCTGACAGGACAAGCACAGCACACAATCATGGTTTCTTTAGGTCTCAGAGATGTTTTAAAAATTAGAGAAGAGGATATTCTCTAGTACTACTAAATAGGACTAAAGCATTTAATACTCAGAAGTATTTCGTTTTGGACCCACCACATATCCCTAAGAAGCAAGGTAATAACTCTTCAAATAAAATAAATAATTAGAAAAAAACCAGATAAAGAGCTACAGACYCAGGCAGCTGGCACAAACCGAAACAAGAACTAACCAAAGCAAGGCTATTTTCAGAAAGCTTAAATTGTCTAGGGAAAGGAGAAGGGCTACATCTACATTTAATACAAATAAAGTATTCATCCCTAACTAGAAAGGCAGTTGTACTYAACACATGAAAATTAATTATCATAAGGCACCTGAAGATACAGAGCAAGCTGCAAATATTAACAGAGGGAACTGCACAGTTCCTAACTCTCACTGTTAGAGAGCACATTGATTACRTTTGTTCACTTCCTTGCATCTCATCTACCCCAGGAAAAGCATCTTTGAAAAATGCAGAAAATGCATTTAGAACAGAACAGGATTTCACAGAAGCTTCTGCAAGCGTAGTCCCCAGAGGGTGCAAAGGATAGGAAAGCTTAGGAAAAGGCCAATAAACTGGCCTTGAAAACATGCAAGTCTTGTCAGAGCTGCTATCAAGTTTGAGAAGTGGTGGGACAAAAGTAATTCAACCCAAAAGTCAGACTGTTCTACAAAGTTTCTCTAAAAAATAATTGTTTCCAGCACGTAAAAGAGGCAGTCCTGCCAATCACTCCATGCCATGCATTGAGTGGTCTCTCCTGTCATTGGATTCCATGAAAAATTAATGGAGAAAGTATTACCAGCATTTCCTGCTACCTGGAAACTGCAAAAGCAAGAAACATAAATCAGCATCACATGAAAAAAAGCTCTTTGTGATCTAATTTTGGAAGAAAATGGACTAGAATTCCAGACTTCTCTGAAAGCCCTGAGCAGGTAATCATGTTATTTTTAGCTTCAGGATTATTAGGAGGGTGAGAAAAATTCTGCTTTAACGTACCTGACTGAAGAGCAGTGTTCACACAGCACTTGGAACAAGTAAGATCATAGAGAGTCGCTAACACCTTAAAGCAGCAATAGCAAAGACTGAGAACCACATTAAAGCAGCTCAATCACACATCTTATTCTAGCAAGAACTGTGCAGAGATCATAAACTACTAATGACAGCTTCTGTGCCTAAAATACTTTTAACTTCTAATTCATAGAAGGATCCATAGAAGGTTAACAAAACGTAAACTCTGAAGAATCCTTGTCCTAAAAATAGCCAGAAAATAAAATGTCAAATTCTGAATTGGTGAGTACCAGACATCTCTCTTTGCTTAAGGCAACACTTATCTCATTGAGATTTATGTTCAACTCAGATATCTAGAAACTAAAATGCAAAAGGTCAGCAGCACTGTGGGTTTCCAGCTGGAGGACAGAGTGACGAGCACAGGAGAACATCCAAGACACTGAAATGGAACCCAGATGGCCCCAAACAACCTGAATTTTTACCATGCTAAGGACAAAGCATTTCGCATATAAAAAAAAAAACAGAAAAAAAACCCCAACCAAACACACAACACAGAAACACTGTTGACCCTCAGTGAGCAAATATATTAAGTGATGCTCAAATAAAAACATTAAGACAGGCAACCCAGGCTTGCCCAGCTTCCCAACCAACTGTCAGGACATAAGAGGTCTGGGGAGTTTTCAGCTTGTCAGAAGCTTCTAGAGCCTTGCAACTGTTATATATATTTCATTTCTCAAAGGTTAATTTTGAATTAAAGTGCAGCTTAAGCATTTTATGATTAAAAATACTGGACTATGAGATAGCCAGACACCAGAACACCCACTCAAGTGCACAGGGCTGAAGCAACTATATGATTCCTAGTTATTCTATCACAGTACATTCAAATATTTGACAAAATCCACAAAAGCATTACGGCAAAAAAAGAAGTATGTGGCAAAAGCATTCACACGTGTGTTCTCATGTAAATACATATTCTTATTTTTCCTATAGTATTTATAACTCTAAACATTTCAAGGTGTAAATTTATTGAGAGATGTTTGCACGAATCCTCCCTGGACTTTATTATGCAGAACATGAAAGAGGTCTTGCCACAAACAGTACTGAAATCAAAGGCACCAACTCCATCTGCATTCCCCTCTGTTTCTTGCATTACACACAGAAGAGAGCAGTAGTCAATGAATCAATGTAATATATTAAAGCTTTCTGGTAGTTGGGTTTTGGGTTGCTTTTCGGTTTTTTTCAGGAGCAATGGAGGTAACTCCTATTGCTAACAGCTGTGATACATTTTAATTGCAACATCTCACAGGTCAATTACAGATTGCCTGACCTTAACAGCTGCTTCACAGGCCTGACTCCCATTGAAACCAACTGAGTCAGAAAATGATGAGCACCTCCCACAACATATTTTTTTATGCCTAATTGCTAAGAAACCATGGGAGGTAGATACATGAAAAAAACCCAACTTTGCTGGCACTCTGAATTTAAATCATCATTTCACAGGAAAGTAAAGACAACATTTGCTCATAAGGAAAAAGAAACTCAATATACTGAGAGGGCCAAGTGAGGTCTTTGCGCATAGGAGGATCCTTCCTACTCTGTTTTTCTCTCTCAAAATGTGGTACTGATAACACGCCTAGAAAGATAATTTGTCATGTGAATACTCAAAAAAAAAGCAAACAGAATAAAATTGGGAAAAAYATAAACCGAGCTCCCCTCTCTTCTTTTTTCAGCAGCATGGATCTACTCCAACATGGTCTTTCACTGCGTGAATCAGGCCACCAATGCGAAATTAAGGAAAAATAAAATTCTCCTTAAAAGGTTTAACTTCAGTAACAGTTTTCGGGACTTATCAGCATTCCTRGAGAGATGTTCTCACCCATTACTCATTTTCTCTCAACTTCTCTTCCTCTGTGGTATAACTCACTCATAGCATACGGGTCCTTAACCTAGTGGAAGGCAGACTAGTACAATGGGACTTCTGTAAATAAAATCACTCCTCCAGAACTCTATTTCTGAGAGGCACATACTAAATTCTGGCCAGCTACGTATGTAGCTATAAAACACACACACASATCTCACTTCTGAGAATGTTAATCAACGTCGTTGTCTCCAGCAATTGCATTCAACAACCCCACAGGCTGAAAAGTAAAAGGTCAGAAGGTGGGTGTCTTGTAGCAACACACCAAAACTCACCAGTTGACTGCTGAATTCATAGTGCAATATGAACAGCTTAAAAAAAATTTTAATGAATTTTTAAGAACTCCAGTTCTACTATACATTCAAGCTGTATTAATGCAAGCTCTCTACTGTCATCTCCTTTGCAGTTACTTCCTTGTAAAAAAGAGCTGAAGTCTTACCTTTTGTTATGCTCTATTTGCTATTCAATAACCAGGTATTATCAATGTAATGTTTGTCCAGGAAATGCCTTCACCATCATAAAAATTTCTACTGTTGCACTCAGAAATAATTTCTACAGTCTCAACCACTTGATAAAACAGTTAAGAGTGAATGCACCCCCCTCTATGTGGGTTACATTTTGTGCACACACATGCACAGAAAGAGAAGTGTCATTAAAGCAGCTTCAAGGAAATGAATTTTAGGTCATCAATTTTAAGGTCTTGATTTGCTGGGAGATAAAAGAACAGCAAAAGCCACCAAATGGATTCAAAAGGGCAAAGGGAARTAAGTGTCTTTGAGCCATATCCTGCCTTGTTCAATTACAGTATTATGCAGGCAAGTCTAATTTCAGGCATAGGGCACTGTTCCTATATACATGCTTAATTAACCCACCAGGCATTTGTTTATTAAAGAGAGTCAGGCTCTGAATTACAAGCGCCGTGAGTAGGTTTGTGGGTACGCACAGCACATACTCGTCAGGGTGTGGGTGTGTAAACCAGGCTTTTAATTGCTCCGAGGTCAGGGCAGAAGAACAGAGCAGTGGCAGCTCCGGTTGTCTTCCAGGATAAGGTGACAAACTAGTGATGACTGAATGGTGAGGAAGCTGCTCCCATCCCTACGAAGCTGACTCTATAGAACAAAGGCTTCAGAGACAACATTGGTCACTCTTTTGGGGAAATTGAACTAAACAGTGCAAGTGGAAGTGCAGACATGGGATGGAAATCTTTTCACCTCCATTGATCACCACTCTGTGAACCAAGCTCCTCTCTGTGAAAATGAGGAACAGCCTCCACACCCCCTCAAAGGTTCTCCCAGCTCCACAAAGGATCAGAGGTGTGATCCCAACAGACAAACCCTTCTTCAGCAGCCTGAGATTTGAAAAGACCACACAAACCAGCATTGATTTGGCCTGGGGTATTGGAGAGGAGGCTCAAAAAGCCACTGTTCACACCTCACCCATTTTGTGTTTACAAAGAACTTTGCAAGACAGCCAACCCATGGCATTTKCATTGGTAAATGCACTGCTTAGGGCAGCTGGATGGAAGAAAGAGATATAAAACAATATATCCTGAGAAAGTAAAAACAGCACCACGATTTACTCGTTTTTATAATTTCAATTGTGAAGTTGTAACTTGTTGGGTTTTTTTACTCTGGCCAATAGAAATAAAACTGAAAAGTTGGCCCAACTCTTCTGAAAAGCAAGGGCTTATAAAATCTGCTCGATACCCAAAAACAATTGCCAATGCACATCTCAAAACCGCATGACAAAAGAAATGGAGAGCCATACAACCAATTTATGCTCTTAAATACAACACACCTCTAAATGCATCTTTTCAGACACTCACAGAGTTTTCTGAAACAGTTAGGTACTGSCTTCAGCTTGCCTGAAACCTCTCAGCAGTTTTAAGGCTTCTGGGAAAACTCAGCCTGTTGTCATAAAGGGAATGACAAAAGGGAATAAAGGGAATTACAAAACAGGAGAAAGTTTGTATGCACAGCTGGTCCTTTCTCCATCCACATCTCTTGTTACTCACTAAAAATAACATATAAATAGAAGAGTAGCACTTTTTTCTTTTTTATAGAAATACTTTTGTACAGTTGTCACGCATTTGCTCAGAAGGTTTATTCAAGACTGACAAAGCATTTATTAACCAGCACGTTTCTGAGTTGACAGACGTTTAGGATTATCTCCCCCTTAATTCTTTCCACTTCTCCCAGTTCCTTTGTTTAATACTTCAAGTCAAGTTGAAAAGGAAGAAGTGTGAAAGCGATTAGACAAAAAGAAATGCTACTGAGAAGGTCTTGCAAAGATAAGCCTTATCAAACTTCACAGCAGCTCCCAACAAGACAAGAATTGTACGGATCACTTTCATTTCCCACCAAAGTACATTTATTTATGTGACCAACCCCAAGCATTACACAAGAGTATTAGGAAAGGAAGCAAAGCCCCTCTGGGCAACAGGGATGACGGATACGTATTAAGCAAGCAGAATGGAAATGCCCGGCTTGGAAGGCATCCAGAGAGAAATCTTCACTTTGCTCTGGCCACTCAGGGGCAGGGAGATGGGAACAAGAACTGGGAGATGATGGCAGCGAGGGCTGTGGGAATGCTCTGCTCTTGCAAGGGCATCGCTCCTGGCCCCAGTCAGAGGAGTCTGGGATGGATCCCCGGCAGAGCCCCGCGCAGGCAGGCTCCGGACACTCAGGAATTTCAGAGAAGGAAGCTGAACATACTGCAGCTCGAAGGCAAGAGACAGCGAGCACCAAACTCAGACAACTTTCGCTGTCTCTCCGTGTCACATGTTCAGCGACATTTCCTAACCAAGCTCCCACAACAGAGGCGTGTGAGCACCACCAGCTCCCTTTCCCTCACAGAGCCCTCATTCTTCAAGCCTGTCTGGGCTCATAAAACAAACGTTTTTCTTTCCTCAGTCTCAATCCTGACTTCCAGTGAAACGAAATGATTTTTATAGCTGTCTATTTAATTTCATATCAGAACTTCACTGCAGCTCATGATACGTCACAATCACATTTCAGTCCTCTGCCATCTGCTTTCAAATTCCCAGTATCAAAGGAGTCAGTACCTTTGTGCTTATAATTTTGCAATCCTATTTTACAACTGCAGTGTAATTTAAACAAAACACATGAAATCCAGAGTAAGATCTAGAGTCTTACAGCCCTTAGTCTTCTACTTCAGCTACTAGTCTTCTACTTCAACCCAATATAGTGATTTTTTGGCTCAAACACATCCTTTAAAAGGGCACCCCAATGCCTGAATACCCATTTTCATCTCTTAAGAAAGATCCTATTCTAAGCTTGACCATCCCATCTTCTCAGCTTTAGGGTAACAATCCTACAGGACATACAATACATTCACAGCACTGAGGGACATTCTCCTGCAATGTCCCCATCATCCAACACCAGTAGGGTCAGAGAGCACACCACTTTATAAACCACTGAGACACTGGGTAATGAATATTAAAGCCTGGTTCACAATGATTCATTTCCACTGCCCTCCCGGCCTTTATGGGAAAACACCCCTGTTTACCATGTTTATTGATCTGTTAYCCACTGTCCATCAGTTGCCTTCCCTTTTAGAACCCCAATGTAACAACTGCTGCATTAGGTATTGATCTGGACTTTGCACAGCAGAGTAACACACCTTGCTGKTAGGACAGAGTTAAAATAAATAGGAGAGAAAGACAATGAACAGAGAAGCAGGAGTTTTGAGGAGCAGGAAGGCAAGAGAGGCAAGATCAGAGAATGAAGCCTTTTTTACCATTATATTCTCATGTCTCTCCAAAGACACTGACAATTGGCTTCATCAGAGACAACAGACCTGAGCACCCAGAGAATAACACTGACTGGTAAATAACCCAACATGTTAGAACTCCTCTCCTCCCAGAGGGCGAAGCAGGAAGAAAAAACACCTGCAAAACTTACAGGGATTATTGCACACTGCAGACATCTCAGCCACTCTAACCTACTCTGATGTCAAAACTTGTTCCTCTGCTCCCTATCTCTCAGCATTTCTAACAGAAACAGGACTGGCCTTGGCTAACACAGGAAGTTTTCAAGCAATGCCTCTCAGATGCTTTAATTGAGTAATTTCAGCTTAAGGCACTCAGTTTTTATTTTCCAGAGATATTGGTCATCAAGGAGTCCATTAAAGAAAATGGTGAAACAGGCAAATTTTGCATTACAGAACTGGTCTGACAGGGAGTCCTGCACTACACTGGTCTTATTGTTACTGTGCTGATCAAGGAGAGGGGATTTAGCTCTGTACATCAAACTCATGAAACCAAGTCAGCACATGGCAGCCTCCAGCACAAAACTCCAATAAGGACTTGTGTGAAAGAACCTAAATATCACATTAAAAGAATTTAAATTTCATTTGTCAAGTAAGTAGATATTTTTGGACCTGTACCATGCAAAGCTTGGCCCGAATCCAAGCAAATCCATTCATTCCAGCTCTTCTGAACAGGACACTACTTCAGTGCTAACTCTGCAGGTGGGCAAACCTCAGCCCTCCCCATGCTCTGAGTGAACAGGGGCTGAGGCTGCTGGGTGAGGACAAAGCCAATGTACAGCCTTCAGGTCTTGGTGCTTCGGGCTGGAAATAGGATCTTGATCAATTATTATTAACTTTCTGCCTTCACACTTCTGGGTTGGCCATGTTAACAGAAGCTTTAAAGAAGTTAAACTGTCCAAGAAGAGATAATTCACAATTCTGTCAAGAACAGCTGATCATATATTTTTGTGACACAATAATTGGGAATTTTGTCCAGAAAAGAAGATTAATTCAATCACTTGTAGTACAAAAAAAACCAACCCAAACCAAACCCTTTACTTTGTGGATCTGAACCATTTAGCACTATCCTCATACAATAATGAGAGGTACACTTTTTTTTTTAAATTAACAGTTCTGACAATATTGTTCTGTCAGTATTTCACTGTGCTACCCTCCTCCGCCTCAAAAGCACAACACATCCTTTCAAGTGTCCACTTTACATTACTTAACAATTACTTCATGTCCTTTATCAGGCACATGTGGCACCCTTATGCACTTCCAGAGTTGGTTTCTACTCTGAATACATCTCTTCTAATACCAAGTACACACTCATGACAGCTCACAGTATTAACTCTTATCTTTATTTCTCTAATCTCTAAGCCTACATTATACTCTCATTTTCCAGCATACATTGTCATCTGATTGTTTCATTTAGGGCAGTAAGGGTTTCTAGAACATGAGGCCTTCATTCACGGATAAGTGTTTTAGAGCACACTGAATTAGAATTACTACTGTGGACATCTAATACCACAATTTCTAGCTTACCAAAGAAAAACGATAAAAATCCAGAGATTTGAGGGACTTTACCAAGCTTCAAGACTGTGTTTAAGACYAGAATTTATTCACCTCCCCTTCATTCTTTTGAAACCTATAGTTTATCCTAATAAACAGCCTTTATTGTTCTTCAGCTCCCGGGCAGGTATCAGTTACACTCTGCACACTCAGCACCACAATTTACTCGTCTCGTGGGCAGAAACTGGCTAAAGGTCAGTCCTTGAGAGCAAGACAGGGGAACAGTAGCACAGGAAACATGTCCTTACCTATGCCCACTGCCATGCCTGTGAYGGGTCACCTGCACTCACACAATGTAACTCTGGTGGCCTTTCAGATATGCCAAGAGAGAAACCTTCTGACTGCATCATAYGGAACCGGTTGAGTTTGCACAGAAGGTGCAACAATCGCCCAATCTATCAACTAAAAAGCTATCTGAATGCAACAATGCACCTTCAGTCCTCTAGTTACATGATTTTAAATTTATTTCAGGTATATTAACCTTTTATTTACTAGGTAAATTTCCATATCTCCCAATATTTTGTTTACACACCTACCACAACAGAGAAATTACTGGCATTATGTCTAGGCTTCCTGCTCCACATTCTTTAGTTTGAAAAACAGTTGTTTTAGAAGTTTTTTAGTTAGAAACAACTAAGCATTTGCTGTTAAAAGCTGAAACTCATGAGAGTTGTTTTCATATAAAAAGAAGAATGCAATTGATACACATTCTTTATGCGTCCTTCTTCAAGTTTTAACTTTAGATTTTATTCACTGATTTTTTTTTCTGAAATAAAAGCATATAGGTCTGTTCAATAAGTTCTTTGCATGGACGAAAAGTGATGTTCACACGAGAAGTGAGAAGTATCCAGCTACCAGTACAATTCCCAGGGGATACCTTACCCCAGCAGAGTCCAGTGTAAGACATCTTTGAGCACAGAATTACCTTCTTGGTCTTTTACTCAAGAGAGAAAGCACCTTACCCTTTCCTGCTTTAGAAACACTACCTCAAGCTTCAGCACCTATTTGGAGTATAATTAATATGCCGCCCACAACACAGCACCTTGTTGGATCAGCTCTGAAGTCAGGCGGTAACCTCCCAGATATCATAAAACAACATGATGTCAGAGTCTTTAAAAGTCAATTCTAACATCAAAACCACTGGTTTACTCTTTTATGCTTCAGGTATAGTGCTTCAGGTATAATTTAGCACATTTGCAGTTCTGAGAAAATTGAAACAGGGTATTCATGCTGCCTGAATTTTATTCAGTTTGGGAATATGAAGTTATTTTAGCACTAATAAAAGGCTACATCTTCTTGTAAAAATATACACCCCTGAAATTGCGAGCATGCCTTGTTTTTTTTGAGTTACACAGGAAATATCATTTTGAAGGAGGAGTATGACAAAGCATCTTAAGATAATCTTACAGCACTGGTGTCTTACACTAATTTATCTTATAGTTACAATACTTAAGTTGCATACTAAAGTTTAAATTAACCTCGGCTGTGTACTTCATTTCCCAAAATTATGGTCAGGAGTTCCTCAAGACATTTGCTGACAGATAAAAATCACCAAGAAGTTGAGCACAAACATTTAGAAGGAACTTTAGCACATGCTGAAGAGACACAGTATACGGGTTTAGCCACCGAACTGCAACAGAGATAACACAAATGACACTGAGAATTAAAAGAGAAGCAGAAACCAAGGAGACGACAGCTAGGGCAAGAGAGAGGAAACAATTTTAGTAGACAGGAAACCTCTCGCCTTTGGTGGTAAAAGCCAACCGAAAAATCGCCCCGGTTCCAGCAGGAGCGACCGCTGCCGCCTCTTCTGCCGCTTGTTTTTAAGGTGTCGCTCGTACTCCGGCAGCTCCTGCCCAGCTGCACCCCCGGCTCGCCAAACCCCGCTCCCGCTGCCGCCCCAAGGGGAAGCGGCTCCATCCCGCCCAGCCCCTCACCGGCCCGCCCCGGCCCCGCTCCCCGCGGGCTCCCAGCTGTCCCCCGGCCGCCATCCGCCCTGCCCGGCCCCAGGAGCCGCCCGCGGCCCGGCCCGACCGCCGCCCTCGGCCCCTGCGCTCCTCCCTGCCCGCAGCCCGCGGGGACCGGCGGGCGCTGCCGGCGCGGGGCCGCCCGGCGCCCTCACGGCACTGCCCGGCCGCCCTCACCTCAGCCGCGGCTCTCGGCACCGCCCGAAACCCTCACCTCAGCCGCAGCTCATGGCACTGCCCGGCGCCCCCGGCCCCCTCCTGCCCGCGCCGGGCGGCGGCAGCGGCGGGGAGGCGGCGGCGCCGCCAATCCGGGCCCCGCGAGGGGACGGGCCTGCCCGAGCCGCCGCAGCGCCGGCCCGAGGGGCGGGACGGGGAGGGACGGAGCGGGGCGGGAGGGGACAGGGAAGGGGAAGGGGACTGGGGCTGAGGGACCCCCAGCGGCGGGAGCGGCCGTGGCTGTCCCTCGGGCGCAGCGGGTGTTCCAGCGGCCGGTGGCGGTGACGTTCGGAACGGCTCCCGAGGCGAGGAGCCGCTCGGGGCGGCGGCCAGCGCGGGTGCGGGGCTCCGGCCGCTCCCGCTTCCAGCCGCTCCCGGGCGTGTCGAGCCCCGTGCGGGCCGCCCCGATAATCCGCCGGCTCCAGGAACGCGGCGCTTGGTGCGGGTTTGTGTCACGGGCTCTGTGCGGGGTTCGCTGCTGACATCGCTGAGGGAGCGGCTGCGGCAGGAAACGTGTGCGCGACCAGGGACAGAAACGCTGGTTGGTATCTAAACATTTCACAAACGGCCAAAAATTTCCTGCTACCCAACCAACCAGGCACTTATGAAACGTGCCCTGGCAGAGGTCGTTTTATTTACCCTTCATATTTCCCAATTTGTAGCACACAGAGAAAAAAAAAATTAATTCTCTGTGTCAAAGGGTTGTTTTCTSAATAATGGTCTCATGCAATAAATTACAGCCTTTCCACTGCTTTTACCCTTCACTTAATTGCTCTTGCTTCTGAAGGCAGTTAATAATGATATTACAACATTACACCGGGTCAGACTGATGTTGGCCTTGGCTGCCCAGGTTTCTTTAGCTAACCCTTGGGTTAATTGGGCTGTGGCAATTATCTTCTCTTTAATAATTTCGGTTCGAATTAAAACATAAAGAATCCCGCAAAGTCTTTCAGACTCTATTTCATACCAGCATTCAAATTCATGATACTTTATGAGGCGATGAGACAAAAGTTAATTTATTTACTAACCAACATTTAGTGGGATGTGCGAGCAGAATTCAAATTACTCCAAACTAGCTAATGTGAAGAGTTAAGTATAAATTATTAATTTTCAAACAGTTTCCTATCTTCTCTGCAGCTGTAGCTCAGCCAGGGTCTGAGGTCCTGTTGCACCAAGCATTACATATATGGTACGTAATAGGGTTTGCAGTCTAGTTCAAAAGTAGGTGCAGGTAGCACTCAGACTGCTTTTCTCATTACATTGCAGCAACAATTCAGTGCTTGCGAAAGTGAATTATCACCAGGCATTTTTGAGTTCTGTTTTTAAAACCAGGATTCTTGCATGTAACTGGAAGATCAGAGTTACTGAGAGCAGCCAGCACCCGCCAAAATCTGCCTCAGTGAGGGATGGCCTGAGCTCACCAAATGGATGGTCAGAGCCTTCAAGCTGTTGGATGTCCAAGCACTAAACTCAGCAGTCTTAAGGCTTTCAGCTGAAGGAACTGAAGGAACCCAACAAAAGACTGCATTGTGCGAGCATCACTGCACACCTCAATTTAGTCTTAATTTTTTTAATTAAAAAGACAACATTCTACTTAAAATAGAGGTACAAGTCTATTCATGTAGGACARGTTTCTTTTCATGGCTGTCCTTGTATATAGGCAGACCTTTGAATCATTATACAAAGCTGATGTTAATGTTTCCAAAGTCTGGAGATAAGATAATGGTTGTTTCCTCAACAACAGGTTTTCCCTGCAGGAACAGGACCTGTGGCTGAAACTGTGGCTGACGGGTTGGTTTTGGCTGTGTTAAACTGCAGTCAATTCACAAGAGACTCCGAAGCTTTGCGTGTAACTTAGGCAACACATGGCCTAAAATTCCTGACCTCAAGATAAATATTTTTGCACCTGAMGTTAGGTCCTCAGCAGAGTCTTCTTCCAAAGCATGGTACGCGCTGAGCAAAGGCTGGAGGCAGCCACTGGGAAAAACTGGGCACAAGCTGTGTCTGACCAGGGTACCAGGCTCTGGGCTTCATGGGCTCTTGGGAATCCTCTTCTAAAGGCAAATCCCAGTCAGGTGGAAGAAGGGCAAAAGGAAAAATCTCTGAATTCTTGAATCATTCAGTGCTGTAAGAGTAAATCCTTTTGTTGGATAATTTATCTTCCACCTATCCTACAAAAAGACAAGAGAATAAAGTAATGCTTATTTATTTTTAATATTTCAGTATCTCATGTAAAAATACACAGTCATTCTGAGAAACAGCAGCCTGGAGGCTCTAGAAACAGGTATCTACATTCAGGAGCTGCTTTTGAAAAAAATTACTTATCTTTTGGAATATGTGAGGAAGACATTTAAATGCCTTTAAAAGCAGTGCTTGAGCAGGCTGTAAAATAATAGGTAATATTTCTCCCCCAGAGCTACTGTGAGGCTCAGCTCATTTCTCTGTAATGCCCCCATCAGAATTTCACAGCTCAGGGCAGTTTAAAGCTTCTACTTTTGTGARAAAAGAACATTACATGAGCTTTGGTGTTCCACATGATTTTCACAAATCCCATTGCCGTCAGATCCTGGGGAAGACCCAAGAACTGCAGGACAGCCCTGCTTGCAATTTAATGCTGAGAAGCTTTAAAAGGAATGAGGCAGCAGCTGAGCCTGAACGTGTGAATCTTGGCAAACACAGGGTTGTGTGTGTGAGAACAGCTTTACTGTTGGTTTGTTTGGTTGGTACCAGTACAATATTAAATGCAATGGAAAGAGGCTTAGCATGGAAAAAACAAACAAGGCTCCAGCCCACCCAGTGTGTACAGAGCCCAACAAGGCTGGCAAGACTGGGACTTCCCAGTGGGCTTCAGCTGGCTCTGATAGTTCGTATGGAGGAGAGTATGAGCTTTCTGAATGCCACACTCCTTCCACATCATTTGTGTGCCCATCTTCTGCTTGTCAAACAATAGTGTTCTCAGCACCCCCAAATTCTTTCCCTGCCAACAGCTTCACTGATGTCTTTGGATCTGAACTGTCTAAGTGGCAAATTGCCTATCCTGTCCTCCACCCCATCGCTTCTCCCCACACTGATCCCAGCCCCTGGGCCTGGCTCCTTGCTGGCACAAAGGGTCACAGCCTGGYCATGCCCTCTCCAGGAAGCCTCCTCAGTCAGCTCCCCAAGCTGGCTCCAACTCTTCTGAAATTCTCCTGGGAACTGCAGAAATTCTGAGCTCTTGTTGCTTCCTCTGCTAAAGCACATTATGCTGGGGTTTGTTGTTCATGTTTAATTGCTTCTTCATTTTTAAAGCTGAGCTGAGGATAGATCAGAGAATCACAGAATCATTAAGATTGGAAAAGACATCCAAGATTATCAAGTCCAACCTTTGACTGATCATCACCTTGTTGACTAGACCAGAGCATTCATAACTCCTCAATTACAAAAGCATGCAGGTCTCAAATCCAACTGTAAAACAAAATATCTGAAAGAATGGTAGAGAGAAACAACATTAAAAAATTAAAGGATTTTAGTCCTCATTTGCCTTTGTGATCTTCCTATTTCCCTCTCTCTCTTTTTTTTTTTTTTTTAAATTTATTTATTAAAGGCTTCTAGATTGCCAAATATCTGTGGACAAACAGCTCTATGCAGCTACTCATGCCAAGTCTTTGCACTCAGAGAAGACGCATTTCCAGAGCCAGAAGAGGTTCCAACATGCATCCGTCTCCAGCACAGCCTCTTGTGGCTGCCAGGAGCTCAGGTGGATTCACAGGACAGGCTAAAGCAGGGCCAGCAGGGTGTGCGGAGGTAGAGCCTGTCCAGGTGTGGTGGTGCTGCCAAGGTGACACCCAGAGGCAGAGCTATTCCCAGGGAAGGTGCTTTGCACGGCAACCTGGGTCAGGCAGTTTCAGTGCCGTGAATTTGCGCTGGTTTCTCTCAGACCTGCAAAACATTCTGGGTGTTTCTACCGTGGGTTTATCTCTCCCTGACCCTGAACCCAGACAGGGGAAATGGTCAGAGCACACCTGCAGTGATGCCACCCGTCACTGGGGAAGAGGAGAGTCCCTGGGCCATCCAGAATGGCCACGTGCCTGCTGCCAAAGTCACAGCAAGGTTGTAAGAGCTGTATCTGTATTTCAGTGTACCTGGCAAATGCACAAAACTCTGAAAGCCTGAAATCTGATCTGCACATGATGGAGAAGTCAATACTCCTCCCTCCGCAGGGACCTTGGTGAGTTAGGATATTCTGGCTGAGTGCTGGAGCACTCCAGAGTGCAACTGTGACAAAATCCAAAGCTGGGGGAAGGTCGGGCGATACAGTGGCACTAAGGCTACATTTTGTCTGTGCAGGTATTGCACCACAAGGCCTTGACAATAATGTCAGATACTACAGACAACTTACTGTTAATCAGGAAAAGCAAAGCACAAAATAAACAGCGTGTCCTGACCTTTCAGCTGCCAAATCATTCACCTATTTTAAATCTCCAAGTAAATTTAGTACTGCCAATACAGAACAGCTGAAGATACAGGTTTAAATCAGGCACATATGCGGCAAGTTTTCCACATGCCCAGCTCTGCCACAGGAACATTAACACCAGGCAGCAGCACCCTCCTGCTCCTGCCTGGAGAGATGCTATGGTTCTGCATTGATGGGCCTAATTTAAATGATTAGTAGAGGGAAGAGAGCATTGACTATAGACTAGCAATGAACAGCAGCCTTCAGATCCACAAATCCAAACCGTCAAGAGGTCCATAATGTTTTTTGGGGGGCAGAAGGAGAACATATGGTCAGGTCATCTATGATGATTTTATTGCCCCTTGTCTTCACAGGGAAAGTCAGAAAAAATAATCTGAATTAATGACATGTGTGACTTGAAAGTTACACTGGAGTCCTGTGTGAGTGCTGTTACTCTGAGTTAAAGTGGCCTTCATTTGATTTAGCTTTCTTCATTTTTCAAGTGAAGTACACTAAATCAGATTAATGCCACTTAATTCTGAATATGAATATCTGCATAGGGCTTAATAGAATTTAACTAATCTACTTTAAAATATAATTCAGCTCAGGTTTCCTGAGTGTCCCCTTCAAGGAAAGACTCACATCAATAGACTTAATGGGAATTGTTCCTCGATTGTGCTGGCGTGAGGTCAAAACATCACTATCATAAAAATAGCCACATCTTGCTCAGCTGTCTTTGTTCAGAGAGCATTAACATCCAACCCAGAGCTGAATGTATACCTGCTGAAATGGAATCAGAAATGACAGCATGAAGTGAATTCTAAGTTACAAAAGGGGGATAAAACACTGGCTTTGGTTTCTCCAGGTGAGATGGAGAACTGGCATAGATGGTCAGGATCATTTCAATCTTCTGAAGGTGTAAACAATATGCATTGTTTTCATAAAGCTGATACAATTTAGGCTGCTGTGCAGTTATAGACAGTGTAATTTCAAACCTGAATGTTGCTAGAACCTTTATTTACATGAACTTCACGGAGGTGTGAGGAACTGCAATCTCTATGACAGTAACTTGTAACCTTTAACTGAGCAGTAGCACCATCATGGCCCATATCTGCACATCCTTTTCTTCTGACTGAGCTTTGCTGAGGAAGGCTTAAACAATGAGAACGTGAAGGTGCAGTCACACCCCGGAACAAACAAGAGCCCAGCTTTGAAAGTAAACACAGGACTGATGTTTTCCCAGGTTAAAGAACAGGGAAAGTCTTTCAATTAAATATTGCTCAGTAATCCATAATTCCTGAGTCAAAATTTCAAGTACTGATGGATAATGTAATATGTTTTCCACATAAATCCAATGAGATATACTAAGGAATCTGATCTGTACTGCTCTGATTCCAGTCTGCTCTGGAATAAAAAGTAAACTAAACACAGTCTAAGCTTTTAGAACATCAAATCCAGATTCCAGACAATATTAAAACCTTCCAGATTTCACTGAGACTCACCAGTCAGTGCTGCTTTTCACTGCATTTAGACAGAGAATTAATCTTGATATTCAAAGCCTTCCAAAACCTGCATGTTTTAAAAATAGCAAAACTTATTTCATTTGAAGTATGGGCTTGTTACAGCTATTTAGGAACCTCTTACTGAAGTCAGATGGATCTTGAACCTCCCCTGGGGATGGGTTTAGATGTCAGTGTTCATCCATTAACAGATTGGAAACTGTCCAGGGCAATATTGCAAGAAAACACATCATGTGCAGACTTTCTTCCTGTTTGTTCCTCTGTTAAACAAGACTCTCTGAGCAATTCTTTACAAATAAATCCAAGGTTAAACATGATAAGTAGGCCAAGGAATGCAGAAAAAATTCAAATGAGTATTAGCAATGCATCCTGCTCATTGGTCAGCAGGGTATTTCTCTCTAGTGGGAAGGGGAGCATTGAATAAAAACACTTGGGCAGTGAGAGCCTCATCTTGCCCCATTTCCATCACTTATTCCTGTTCCTTGTCACTAAGTGTGCAAAGGTCTTAGACTCCATCAGCACAAGGCCACATGCTGAATGTGTAAGCTAATTTCTTCCAGACACAGAGCTCAGGTAAAAGCTTATGAGACCCAAACAGGTTTAATGTTCCCTTTCTCTGGATATTCTTTTGTATAAGAAACAACCAAGCACTCATACACAAGCAGGCAGCTGAAAGAGGAATGGCCGCCGTAAGAAAGAAGGCAAAAAGGCAAACCTGGAGGAGAAGCTGGTGCATTCAAGGTTTCTGCCAGCTGAAAAATGTTGGCTTGGAAGATGCAGGGAGGAGGGGAGTGCTTGAAGTGACAGGGAACTCCCAGCTCCTACAGGAGCAGCCTTCTCTCCAAACCAGGCAGAACCAGATGAACCCTACRAGAATGACCTTGAGAATAAAAAAGTGCTTCTGGATAAGTGCTGGCTGAAAGGATTGAAATTGCATGCAGAGAAAGAAACTATTGTCCGATTCCTCTGATTTTAGAGGAAACGGAATTTTGTACTTTCTTTGTAAATAAAAGGGCTGCATCAAAGCACCTGAGTGATCAATTTTCCCTGCTATTAGAAACAATCTGCTGGGCCTAAAACCATCTAAGTGCTTTGGTCAAAGGCCGGACCTAATAGCTCCACTTGTTTCCTCATGGAAAGGCAGCAACCTCATCCCTTTGACTGCAAGTGTGCAGAGCCTGAAAAGCCAAGGATGCATGAAGAGGACGTGCTGGGGACATGATGATGCTGACACTCCTCTGCCCTCAGCCTTGTCTTTCACCGACAGAAGTACAAAGTAGGTGCAAAGCAGCTACCAAGTGATTTTGGACCGGTGGAAATKACTCCAGAAGACACAGCAATCAGGAGAAGCAGTCAGTGGGGGCACACAGCCCTCTCCACGTTTGTGTGCAACGAATAAAACACAGATGTCACCTTTGTCAGCCTGTCAGTGCACTCATTAGTGTGTCAGAGATAATAACTCTTACACATGAGAATCTGACCTACATATGCTACAAAAGAGGAAAAGGCAACAATTTACTTAAGTCTCTATAATGCTGTTAATGATTACAAGCTGAAAAACTAGACCATAATGCAGGAAACTTGTAATTAAAAGGCATCAATTATCATTTTCTCCTTGTAGGGGACATTAGTCAGGTTTGCTTTCCACAGTCCCATTGGGAATACAGATAGACATGTAGGGCTGTGTGATTCATTCTGGAACAGTCAGAAAGGAAGCAACTCAGTGGGAAAAGATCAGCTGCAAGGGAAAAGAAAAGAAAACAGAAAAGAAAGGAAAAGGAAAAGATAGTTAAAGACACCCTTTCAGTGTTTCTTGTTTGACAAAGCACAGGTGTGTGTCAGGTTGTTTCTAACAGACCAGCCCTTGCCTCTCTCCAGCCATGACTAAACTGGATTTATGCAGCGTACGCAATGTTCTGAGGCTTCAGGGCTGAGCCAGCTAATACCTTCAGTCATACTGAACATACCATCCTTCTGCAGAGATCAACTGGTCCTCGAGCTCCCTGGGAGCAATGTGAATCTCTCTTCAGAAGGCTGCAAATTTCCCCTTTCTGCTCCCTGAAGGTCCCTGACTCCTGGCCAGGGTGGGCAGATTGTCTGGAGGCTATTTCAGGCTCAGCACCCACAGGTGGAACCAGTGTTTCAACAGTGCCAATGTGTGCTGTAGGCCCATTTAGAGTTGTTCTTGCAACCCCGAGGAAGTGCCTAGAAAATGTGATCTCTCACTTTTTGCGCAAGGACTGCATTCGGACACCCTTGGCTTTCTGTGATTCCAGCTCTGCCATGGATCACACTGCAGAATCACAGCCCATCTCCAGCCTGAGCTTTTGCCTCGTAACAAGCTCTCAGCATTCCTAAATAAGAATGTCTTGCTCTTTAAAGCTCCTGTTCCTTTAATGAGCATGAAGTTGAAATGAAAATATTAAAAACAACTAACAGTAATAAAATCAAACCTAAGCTTTGCATCATGGGAGACTGCGAGATTTTCATCATGCTTTAAATAATTTAAAATTATTCAAAAGCAATCTATATGTCCTATTGACAATCTCATGTTAATTTAATAACCCATGTGGCTGTAATTTTCATTAATTGACTTATACTCTGACCACATCTTAATAGACTTGACAATTTTTTCTCCTATTACACACTCACAGCCTATTATCAACAAGGGATGCCAAGTTCACCCCTTCCAGTAATACCATGATTCAGCCCTGTAAGACAAAGCTCTCATCTTTGTCCCATCTTTGTCAACTTCTCTGTCCCCTCTGGTCCCGGGAACAGACCAGCAGCCCTCTTTTGCACTGCCTTGGAAGCACTTATTCCCACATGAGGCAGAGAGTTTCCTAAGGAAAAGCTGGGCCTGGAAAGTGATGATTGCACTTGGGAGAGCACACATTTCCACAGCTTTCTGCTGGTTGGAGCTTGAACCACTCCAGAAAGTCTCACTAGGAAACAGACTGGGAGGGTGATGAGAGCCCCAGGGAGCTCAGGAGTTTGGCCTGGATCAGTTCCATGAGGACAGCACTCACCCAGGGCTCTGAGCAACACCAAGTTCACAGGCAAGTTCTCTTCTGCCCTTGCAGCACTGTCTCATTGATTTGCAAAGTGAAACTGTGTCAGTCACAGTGGAGACTTGGCTCTGCCTGCAGTTAAAAAATGAATAAACATCAAGCCAGTGCAGAGGATTTAAAGCCAAGCTCTCCCTATGCAGAGCTGACAGTGCTTTGTGGAAACAGGTGATTTCAGCAGTCACAGCTCCTCTGCAAGCACTCAACAGGGCTTGGATTATGCCAGCTAAATAACAGTATAGCATAATGTTTTCTTTCGAAGCACACATTCCTAGGCTGGTGGAGCAGCTGTGCATCACTCAGGCCCCTGGTGCCTCAGGACTCCACATCCACATCCAGGACTGACACACTGGGAGCAGCAGAAATGATCCCATTTTCTTCCTGGATCAATGGTGCCATTACCTGCAACAGGGCTTTTTGTTAACGTGTATTTTCTGCTTCTCCCAGTGGTCACTGGACTACTATAAACACAGGAATGTTTGGGACAAGCCATCTCCACAGCACTGATTCTGTCACAGCACGTTCCCCAGAGCATCATGAACACCATGACGTGTGGAGCTGTTAAAGTGACTGGATTGATGTGCTGCTGCTTCCCAAACCTTCCACAGTCTGGTGGGTTTCTCTCCCCCAGCCCTGCTCGCTCCTCTCTGCCTTTCCTTTCATTTTCTCTTCACTTTCTTTCTTCACTGTAATGAGCCTTCATTCCAAGATCTCCTTTTATCTCCCAAGTAAAACATTAAAACAAAAAGACAACTACAGAAAAATTAGGGCAGTAACCAGAGGACAATGAACTGTCACACTGGTCACTTCTGGTTTTCATTCAGTGAAAAAATTGTTATAGTTTTTGTCATTGCCCCAAAGGAGACCCTGATTTCATCGCCCACGCTTACACTTTCAGGATTACACAGAAATAAATTGCCAATCTATTCATTTCAGAGTCAGATTCCATCTTTACTACAAGTAACAGTTTAGCTGTCGAATTTCTCTTCGAACAATACCTGTTGGATGTGAATTTCTCTTAACCATGGGAATCTATTCAGAACTGAGTGAGGTCCAATTCTGACAATTGCCATTAGAGCTTCACACACAGTCCAGATCCAGGTCGATGGGGCAGAGCCCGAGAGCCTTTGCAGTGTCTGCCTTGCCCTTTGCTGCTTTGTGCTAAATCTTTCATTTCAGCTTCATGCTGTTATTCTGTCATCAGACTTTGCAGTGACTCCCTCCCTGAGGAAACTGTGATTTCCTTTGCCATTATATTAAAAATTTAACTACAGTGATTATTTCCTGCAATGGTGAGAACTTTTTTCGCCTTCCCACTCAGCATATTTGTGACTGGTGAGAAAACAAATTACCTGTATAAATATAAATGCTCACATTTAGCTGAAGCCTCCCATGCAAGCTACATTCTCATGACTGCTCAACTCTCTAATGGGAGCACTTGTGATTTAGAATGGAACATTTCAAAGCATGAAGGCAATAAAGTCCCACTCTTTGTGATTCCTTGGACGTGTCGAATTGCTTATTACCTCCCAAATAACTGCAAAAGTGATGTTTATTCTGCTTTCACCTATTCAGAAAGGCCTTGAATTTCTAAATAACAAAATGTGCTAGCATTTTAACTCTGTACTGATACTTTATTATGTTCAGTTTGATTTCTAGCTTAATTGATGGGGGTTGTTTTCATTTGATACCTCTGTTTTTCTCAAACTTTGTTTCTTTTCCCTGCGCCTGCCCTCTCCCTCGCACCAGACGGGCTGTACCCAGTCTGACAGTGTCACCTTCCTCCCCTGCCCCCAAAAGTTGGGGCTCAAGACAGCTCAGTGATGAACTGCAGCATGAAGAACTTGAACCGAACCAAACCCACAAAGCAGCAGGTGGAACAGGCACATACCACCAGAAAAGTAAATAAACTATGAGGTTTATCAGGAACTGCTCAAAGCAGTGCCCCAGCATTCACAAACAATTCACTAACCTATGGGAGAGGGGAAGMAGCCACGACGGGCAGGGTTACACTGCGTTTAGGACTCTGTTCTGTAAGAGCGGCAGAGGTCCGGAAGAGGCGGGCGAACCCTGCAGGAACAAAAAAGTCACCCGGCTCAATTTATCATAAGCTGTAGGAGAGTCGAGTCGGGGTCCGGCCCTGACGCCGTCCCCTTGTAGTGCCCCCGGTGGACACCAGRGGTCAGCCCCGGACCGGCCGCGGGGACATCGCGGGTGGCACCGGCCGGCTCCGGCACCGCGGATCCTCCGCGGGACGCGCACGGGAGCTCGCGTTACACCGGAAACCGCGCGGCTGCTACTGGGCTGGGAATGAGAAAGAAAAATAACACTGGAGAGGAGGAGGAGTCTTGAGTCAAGCTTTTCTGTATCTCATCCCTAAAGCCTCTGCTCTGCAATAGTAAAACATTCCAAAGTTACCCCCAAGTAAGGCCGTGCGGTGAGTAAGGCTCTTCCCGAACGTGCTGAGTGGATGCGAGGGAACTGCTCGGACAAGGAACGGCACAAGGGACCTGCGCATGTGACGTCCCAATGGAACTGCTCGGACAGGGAATAGCACAAGGGACCTGAGCATGTGCCATCCCTTTGCTCAARAAGTAAATATTTACCAACACACTTCTTTTTCTATTTGCTGAGCTCAACTTGGTAACAACGCAGAAATCCCTTTTTTTTGTTGTTGTTTTCAATAATGTATTGTTTGACCTCTAATCTGAGCTTTGATTTATTCAGTAACAGATTCAAGGACTTATTTTTCGACTATTTCCAATGGGATAATGAGGCTTGTTTGGCACATGCTCATATCAGGACTCCCTGTGTAGCTGTTTATTCATGGGCCCATTTACCTTGTCTTCTCTGGAGACGTCTGCTGATCTAATGTTGCATACTCTGAAATACTTTTGTTATCTGCAAGACAAAACAGAAGGGCTCAAAGCAGTGCACAGCACTCTGAGAAATGGACAGTTCACAGATGTTTCAGTAGGGTAAAAAAATTTTTTAGACTAAATCCAAAATAATTTAGGATTATTCCAGACAAGAGACAAGCTGAAAGTGAGCAACGAATTGTCCCACTGCTGCTCCATCATGCCCAGATGATATTCTGAAACTTCCCAAAACCGTGTTTTCCCAAGATTCGCCAAGGGCTATGAAGGGTTTGTGGAGGAACTTTTGCCTTTGTAATTTAGTAAAATACTTATGTGAATGCAAGTACTCTCCCACTCAACTCTTAAAGCAATTTAGTGCATTTACCTGCTGCTAAGCGGGTTTGTGACTCCAGATCTAAGAGCCTGGAATCACTTGTTGCAAAGAAGGCATCTTCCATATGCAAATCCATGGATCTGTGGCTCATCACTAATAAAAAACTTCACAGGCATCCATTGCAATATGAACGTGCAAAATCCAGTGCAAAGTTCAACTCAGAGTTTTCTTTATTAAAATACCTTTTCACATTCCTTATACTAATGCATTTGCATGGACACTCATGGGATGCTGAAAGAACACTTGTCAACAGAAGAGAGCTATGAAGTCAGTCAGTTGTGACAGGCTTATGATACAAACAGCATTTGCACAGGGAACAATAAATTAGAGATATTAATCAACAACTGGAGCTTGAAAATTTCAACATTTGGAGTGAGCATATAAACCCCTTTTGTGTTTCTTGTTTGTTTTGCACCTTTGATGCAATGCTTAAAGCAGTAACTATATCTATATATACAAATCCATGGTCTCTTTGACTATTTTCTAATTAAAATGATAACCTTCTTACCTTTGGCCCAGATGTTGTAGTAATTTAATCTGCAGTAAGAAAAGGAGAGCAATTGCAGTGTCAAAGGCCAGCTGGTTAAGGGGTTGGGGACAGCATTTTTTCTCTTGTTTTGTGTTCTTTTTTTAAACTAATGCAGGCAAGATAAACACTGGCTGCAGAATTAGATCTGTGTCCAAACTGGACCCATGTTAGTGGTTTATCATACTATAGAGGAAAAGGATAKGTATGGAGTCCCATACCGGACAAACTGGGCACAAGTACAACTTCGGATCTCTCCCAAAATCAAAGGAATAAGGATTATACATAACAGGATTTTCAGGTACAAACTCACTGACCTGGGTGTAGTTTATCCACTCACTGAAGACTTATCATGGAATCATCCAAAATAACTGTGATGGACAATAATTTCTTGAAGAACCATCACATCAAATGAACCAACAAACATCAGAACTTTTAAAGGGGAAAAGCAATTTAGCGAAGAATAAAGACTATTTGTGCCTCTACTGATAGAAGCACTTGGCAAAATCTGAATCTCTGAACAGCTCTTCAAGTTTTTAAACAGCCCAGAACTCACTCTTCTGTCAGGCCCTCCCTGCAGTGTCACATCCCCATGGGTTATAACTGAGCTGGCTCCTAGCCTGGTAGCAGTCCAGCTGCTGCAGCACAGGGAGCTCAGCACAAGCTGCAAGATCATGTCAAGGTACATACACGGCGGCCAGGCTGTGCTGAGCTCTGTTCTGCCACAGTAGTGTCACTGATAGCCAAATTAGCAAGTTTAAAGCAAGCTTAGATATTTTTACGTCCTACTGGTATCACAGTAGTAGCTGCATTGTAGAAATGTACTTCCTCAGCTGTAGTTCCCCCTTTGTTTCCTTAGAGCATGATGAATTGGAGGCAAAAAGGGCAAAATTGCATTAGCAGGAGAAATTACAGATGAGAACCCTGGTCAGTGGTTTCTAGAGCCACTTTCCTATGAACATTTTTATTCGTAATTTTTTCCATTAAATGCTTTAGGAACATCTCTATTGTTCCTCCTAAGGAAAGAAACTTTGAAAAAATAGTCYGGCACACTCATAAATAACTGCTGCAGAGCCTTTGAAACATTTGCAACATCTTCCATCTTGGCTTGTTTTCTTTTCCCAGCTGATCTTTGAGATGACTGTTCTAAGTAGCATYAGGATGCCCTTGTATTCTCTGTTGGCAAAAAGAGCAAAAGAGAAAAAAACACTGTGAGTATAACTGTGCCCCTACCCTCCTGTCCTTTGACATACTCCTTAGAACCCTTTACAATGAGTTAATACATACTCACAGTTCTCTGGGGAGATATTAGTATTATCTTCATCAGATATAAAAGGAAATAAGACAGTGGGAGATTTAGGTTAACAATTACAGGCTAGACTGCAAAACTGTTWATCACCAACATCTGCAAGCGGGTGCTTACAGATAAAAGTTGTGTTTTTAAGGGAACTGCTGGCATTTAACACATTTGGAAATCAGATCCCTTATTTACTAGGAGATGTTCAGCTGCCCCAGTCAGACCCCCAGCTTCAGTCCCAGGAGAATGAAAATCTTTCCCTAAGGGTGGTATCTCACAAGGAGCAATGCAGCATCCAACTTTTGGACACCACRTTCCTACAAGAGCCGTGCAAGAGGTCATCTCCAGCACACAGCAGGGACAGAATCCTGGCACTGGGAAGCACAGAAGGCAGCGTGCAGATGGAGCAGTCCTCTACACCAGCCAACGGGAATAGGCAGAGAGAGACCCCAAACTTCATTGTTTTTATATTATATGACAGAAATAATTCTGTCCACTGGGGATTCACAACTGTCAAGTCTTTCCTGACATCSGTTGCCAAAGCAAGTCTCCCTCCAAGAAATTTCTGCTCAGAGTACAAGGTGGCCTCTAACCTAATGGTTTTGTCTGTCAGCACCAAGGCGCCGAATTCCTTTTGTGGACTTATCCCCAAAGGATTTACCCCATGAGTMAGAGGAATTCCTGGTTTATAATTCAGTGTTTATTTCAGAGTATCACCTTGTTTTTCATATCCTGACGGCCTGAAATCCCCCCCAATTTTAAATGGACACATCCTTCATCTTCCTTTCCTGTCTGAAACTATTGTGCCATGTTACTGTGCACAGTCAAACACATGCCAGGTCCCCCTTTGGAGCTGGCTGTGTTGCACTGGCAATGTGAAATTCCTTTACCACTGAGAAAATACTTCTGGGATCACTTGAGTGAGATGAGAAAGTAGCTGAATAACACCTAGAAATTCCTCCAAATAGATGTAAATTGTACAGGTTTCTGTCTCAGAGGGCACATGCTGAAGTTGGACAAATAGGCAGCTAGAAGTACACAATGTCCTCATGTACTGCCAGCCCTAATGTACCCCTAGGACAGAACCAAACAAAGACACACACACACACACACACACACACACACACATCTAGGAGGTAGCAGGAGAGGAGGAGATATGAAGTCAGAACACACTGCTGAGGTAAATTTGACACAATACCAATTAGTGTTTGGCGAAGTGGCTATCTCATTGTCAAGATATTTCCTTCAATATGTTTTCAGAAACTGGGACCATTAAATAACTTAGAAAGATTGCCAGCTCTGATTTCAGGAAGGAAACCTCCTCCCAGTTCCTCTCTAAGTAATTCATTTCTTTTGCAAATACTTCCTATGGATGGCATTCAAGATACAAATTTCTGAAACAGACGAGATGGAGGGAAGCAACCCCCAACATAAAACTTTAGGTTCCTTTCTAAATGACCTAAAAATCCAAGACATTCAGGTTCGAGGTACTCTGGACTGCAAATCAGACACAACCTGCACTGCAGTCGGGCCTTTGTACAATTCAAGTAATTCGAACTTTGAGTGTTTTTCTAACACTTTCTTGACGTAATACAAACAATTTCTGTGTACATCTGTGTAACACAACACTTACTGTCAGTACACAGTGTTTACTAAAGGCCTGAACTCAATTTTGTGATGGTCTCTCAGTGAAGATGAAGCAAAATTTCCCTGCTGGGTTATATTTATTCTGACAGAAACTATGTAGGGGCAAATGCACAAAAGCAGGACTAGCAATCATTAAAAGGATTTGCTACATCTTCCTTCTCCACAGAGCAGTTCTCTGTTCTGCCTATGACTTCTGGAAGAGCAATGCAGAACTGAATGTTAACAGATTTTATCTGAGCAGTGGAACTCACATTATTGGAATTTAGGGATTTAAAAGGACATCAGGATCTGATGCTGAGTGTCCACCACCATTACTGAAAAGAAAAGTCTGCATATCCTCCCTGAAAACAGAGCTCTTAGCAAAACACTCCTCTCTGCTGTGGTGTCCCACACTTCTGGAACATCTATTACTTCCTAAATAGAGTCAAATTCTGCAAGTTTTTTGACAGGCCACTCCAGCAAGTCATCCATCTGGCATTCCACGTGATTAAGATGCCAACTGACCAGCCGGGCCCCCGAATGCCCCCTTTCAGTCAAAAAGTAAAGGAGTAGCAGACCAAAAGCAACTTCACCTCTGAGCCAAACACTTAATTTGGTTATCAAGAAGCAGAACAGCTGGGGAGGAAGTTTAAGCCACTTGATCACTTTATAAGGAGCATTTTCCTTTTCATGAGTAGGATCAACAACTCTTCATTTGGACCAAACCTCTGAGATACCTCACAGTTAAGCATGTGTGAAAATGAGCTACTGAAAAAAAACAGTTGCAAGAAAATAATAATAAAAAGCACCTCTCCTCTTCTGTGCTCATCTGTGTGGCCTGAAAAGTGTTGAGAGGCAAAGAGAAGGAATGGAAAATCTATAAAGACATTCATCTGTCCAGTCCAATTTTAGGTCACTTATTTGGAGAGTTCATAAGAGGGATGGTGCTGCTTTTTGTCACAGGCTTTATTAGGAACAGAAGTGGGAATTTAAGAAGCAGAAGACAGGGCTCTGTTCTTTTGCTATGTGCTTTAAAGCACTAATAATTAAAAAAAAAGGAATAGTTAGTATTTTAATACAGAAACAGTATATCTAAGGAGGGGACAGTGCCTCAGACATGAACTGAGTAAGGCTACTTCTAGGAAAACTCAAGAAGATGTGTGTTATAAAACTGACTTTTCTCTGGGGTGTTTCTGAAAATGGGATTAGTTTTACAGAATAAGTAGTGTTATTACTCTTCTACTGTTAACAGGAGAGTAATAAAAGAAACACAAAGAAAACACTGCCCTCAGCTGACACTTCTCTTCCTTGAATGTGACATTACTTCATAGATTGTCTGGTTTAGCAAGCTTTAATAGCCCAATTAATTATGAAAGTGATTTACACAGGGTGGTCAGTGTATTTTCACTGACTTTTTATTGTACTCCATGGAGAGATATTTTACTTACTTTTGGCCACAGGAAAACAAAAAAATACCTTCATGTCCTTTATAAATTAGGTAGGCTGTGGAAAAAAGAAGACAAAACCCCCTCCCTAAGCTTACATCTCATGTCTGTCACAGCCACCCTTGACCATTTTTTCTTTTGTGTTGGACAGGGACGAACTTTCTTCTGCATGACTCCCCAAGAAACGCCTGGTATAACCCAGAGGAGGGTACAGCTCAACATATTTTTAGAAAACTGAGAGCAAAGAATAAAAACAAACCTTTAAACTAAGAGAGACAATGATACTATAAACCCTCCTAGCCTGTGTTAATGTGAGTCTGTTTATTGTAACACAATCTGTGACCTTCAGTGCACTGCCAGTGTCTGTAAATAATACAATGGGCTGCCTGTGTATCCCACGGGGATGGGAGTGCTGATGGAGCCTTTCAAAACTCAAATGGATGCCATAAGCTGACGTAGACTCTGCTATTGTGATTCTTATTTATGAGTCTCTCCTTTTTTCTTTTTAAGTACAAGTTCCAAAGTCACAAAGTGGATGGCAGAAAAAACAACCATCTGCATAGCTTAAGGYTGGATTTGATAGCTTATCTAACATTCATAAAAGTACTCCTGAAATGTGAGTTCCCTGCCTCTCAGATCTCCTGAGAGCAGAGTAACAGCTCATCCAACACATTTCTTCCTTTTAAAAAAATTCCAGATTTTGTCATTGCCTTCTTAGCACTATGAAGCTGTTCACCACCTACAGAACGTTCACAGAACTCCACATTTTTTAGCTGAGATTCTCCATATATGGATGGTACTATTCCCACTTGGTTAGAACAGCACGACTGTGACCCAGCTATGACCCAGCTTTGTACTCTGCAATAAAAACTGTTTGCCTTTAACATTTCTTACAAGGTCTCAGTTTACTGCCAGCCCTTGGAGTCATCCCACCTGCTCCACCAGTGTATGAAAACAAACCCAGAAGGAAACAGTCAGAGACAGTGAATAGAAGGGACTTCTGCAAGTCAGGCTGATCAGCCATTCCTCTTTGGTTTAATTGCTCACACCTTAGGAAGGAGCTCATTTCTCTGGTCATTCCAATCACAGGATGTGTGTGTGAACAGGCACATCCCAAGAAGATTCACTGGCACTGAACAACTGGAGATTGACGGATGGGACTGAAACAACAGCTCTGTCCCCAGTGACACATTTAGCAGGTTAGCAGGTTTTCATGTGCAAACCCCAGTGCCTCAGGTCCATCAGGAACAGCAGCCATCCTCCACCTTGTGCCATCCTGCCAGCACAAGTATTTGTGGCACAGATCCAAACCTGTGCAGGTGCTCAACACAAATTCCTGGAAGATCATTATTTGTGCACCAGCACCACCAAACATCACTCCCTTCCATGCACTTTTAAAACTGACCATTCTATAAACATAGGACTGAAAGCCTGCTCTGTAAGAATATTCACAAAAGGATTGCCCCGTATCTGTCCTGCAGAGGTCCTGAGCAACAAATAAACCATAACAACACTTGAACACCATCTCACCAGATACACAATAATCTCAACCAATGTCACTGTATTTAACTGCTTGTGTAAAACATATACTTACAGAATGCCTGTTTTCCATAGAATCTGCAAAATAAAATACAATGTATAAATTATGAAATGGCACATTGCAGAGTGACCAGATTTATGTTCCAGAAAATACAGGTTTATGTACTTTAATCTTTTTGTTCACTTTGCAATGATGTAAAATTCCTACCTACATCTAAGGTTCAAGCCCTGGACTTTAAGGACTATCCAAGTTAAATCCAAGTACAGGGCTGAGAACAGACATTTCAAAGACCACATTGAACAGATCCCTGATCATGGGTTAGAGCAGAAGTCTCTACTGAGGGCACAAGCTGTTACTGGACAAAAGAGAATATTCCTTTTAGAGGCAAATTCTCATGAGCATTTTACTTCCTTATCCAATTCCTTGCCAGGAAAATAACGTATTGCAGAAATCCAGTACAGGATTCAATTTTCAGGCCAAATAAGATCTTGCAAAGACACCTGACATTTTATTAATAAAAAGTTACTTGTTCCTAATGAAAAACCTGAGGGCCACCAAGCCCTTTCATTTAGGGTCAGTGAACTTTAAGATTAGGTCATAGGCTTTTTAAAAAAAAAGTGGATTTAGATATTCAGAAATTTCACAGAATACATTCAAATACCAAAACATAAATATTTCTTTCCCCTCTGAAAGTAACTTCAGTTTTAGTCGAGAAGCTCAAGTCTTGTTAAAAGTGCTCTTTTATAGGGTCTGTTGAGATATTTCACACGTGACAAAAGTATGTGCTGAATCTTGAAGGGTATTTTCTTGGAAAGTATATCAAATTCACTGGAGAGAGGCTGTGTGAAAGAATTCGTCTACTGTTCAAAACAAAGGGGTTGGACTGGGGCTCTGGATTAATCTTCCCAGTATTTTTTATATAAATCAGGGATAGTTTCTGAATGTATGTTTTTTCTAATTACATATTTTTTAAATAGCAAATAATAAAATCAGTCTTCCGTAGGCAGAACACTTATGAAAATTTTGAAAAGTTCCCTGAAATCATTAAATGAAGGATATTACACAGAGTACCACTACCATTACTAGACTTTAAGATGTTTAAAACTCTCTTGTCAGCCAGCAGAAGTAATGAGGAACCCGAACACAGATGAAGGTTTCTGGCATGGTACATCACAAGTTTTCTACCCAGAACTTTCAGCCTAAGCAAAGGATTAAAACCTGAGGTGACTACAGGACCTTACACCAGTGCAAGAATCTAATTTCAGTATAAAACTGATCTCAGTGTTTGGCAAGATTGATCCATATATGTTTAGAAATTAAGAAACAAAATAAGTTTCATGGAACACACATAAAAAGCTTTTTGTGTCCTGAAAGTCAACAGAAGTGAACAAAAACACTGCTGACCCAGTGCTACATCAAAGCTTGGCTCTAAGTGGACAAAACTATACATAAGGTTTATGAAGTGAGGTATTAACAAGCTGTCGTTTAGTCTCTGTCACAACGTATTGTTCTCACAGGAAGGAGGAAATGAGAAATTTTGTGTAAATTCCAGACTTCAAACAACGGGATGTCGGCTACCCAAAGCCACGAGGTCACAGTGACAGCTATCCCGCCTCCTTGTTACCTGTCACCCAGATCCACAATTGTGTGGCTTTCTAGCCGAGTGTCACATCTCTGCCAGGAAAATGTCACAGTCTGTGTCCTGGGAAGTGCTGCTGGAAGGCTGGGTGATTTCTACCAGGTACCACTCAGGGGAGCCAGCAGGTAGCCACTAATAAAGGCACAATGACACAGTGCTTTTGCTGATTCTTTGCTACATCAATCTTTTCAGAATCTTTTTGTACTTCATTCTTGTTAAAAAAAAAAATAGGTGTTTTTTACTGTTTTCTGATTTTACTGTGATGGAATAGAACAGAGRGATTTTTCATAACACCTGGCTTTCCCTTACTGCCAAAAACAGGGAAATGAGATATGCTGGATTCTAGACATACAGAAAAATTGGTCAAGCTTCTGTTGCAGGGCAAAAAATAAGCTCCATGTTTTGTGAAAGGCATCAGCTGAAGGTCTGACACTGCTGATTTCTAAGACACCCCCAAGTCTAACAAAGGTAGGAGTTTTTATGGATTTCTGATGGATTTAATCTCTTGCAATTGCTTCTAGTTGATGGGATTTTAAATTCAAAGAACACATTTTTACAAAGGAGTACACTTAGCGGGAATGTGAGACACTGTCACCCCCACCTGCTCTACCATTTCTTGTTGCTAGAGGTTTTGGAGAGGAGAATATGTGCCCAAACAGCTGCAATTGTCAATCCATCTCCAACTCACCTCCAGCCCTGGTGAAAGCCAAGATGTCAGACTATGAACCGAAGGTGCTGAACTGCAGACACACACAACGTTCTGCCAAGCCCTTTACTGGAGCAGYAGCTTCCACCAGGAAATCTTGGCAGGCAGCTTGGGAACAGCTCTGACACGGGGCACGCACGTAATCCAGCTTTGCATTGGAGGTTCAAGCAAGGTCAGAAGCTCCCTGCATATTTGTGCCTTACTGAAACCATCTGGCTTTGCCTGATTTTTGGCTGAAGCTATTGTGAACATTTGGCTTTGAAATCAATGTCTCACAGATCCAGGCTTTAGTCTAGAATATGTCTAGAAACCTAAAGATCCAAAGAGTTTTTATATTGGAGAGGTGACAAGTTATTTGCATGGTTTTGGACTGCCTGCAACTGTCATGTGCTCATAATGCCTGAGTTCTGAATAACATGATGAATCTCCAGATCCTGTGAGTTTTCTCTATGCTGGAAAAGGATTCAGTGGGAAATTCTGGCTAAGATGGAGGTGTTAAGCCTGAAGCTCAGTAGCAGGMAAGTATTTGAGCAGATTTCCCGATTGCCAGAGCTGACTTCAAATAGGTTTGTTCCAAACCTCTGAATGCAATGGGGATTTCTCATGCCTCCTTCCACTGGGATATATTTATTTTTCCATAGTACATTGTTGGTTGCTACAGGACTCTTAGAATTTCCTGTCTCACTGCTGCAATTGCTTCCAAGTGACCAATTCATTTTTCCAGATTTAGCAGCATAAATGCTGGCTCTGCATTTTGTTTGCTGGATTTCCACTTTCCTAATAAGAAATTGGGAATTTTTATCTTGCAATAAACCACTATGAGCTCAATTCAGTGCACATAAGATCAGTGCAAAGCCCATCACTGGCTCCTGTGAGCTTTGGTTCTGACACAYGGCAGAGTTCACTGAAGGAGCAAGAATGTACCAATACATCGTCTTCCACAGGAAGTGTCCTGGAAAAATGTAAGGAAATCTGTGAGCTGGAATTTGCTCTAGTTCTTCTCAGCAATATGAACAGAACTGTGCTACCCCAAGAACTGGGATCAATGTTGAGGGAAGGGCTGGAGCTGAGATAAAGAACCAGTATGGAGATGCTTGGACTTCCTGCCCCTGCTGCCTCTTGGGAAGATGAAAGGTGTGATGGAAATAAATCATGCCTGAAAGAGCCTCCACCCATGCAGCTGAACTCAGTGTGTGACACATCCTGACCCTCCCTCAGGAAGAGCTGCCAGCCTGGACTGCTGGACTCCAGCACAGGCAAAGGAGGCAGCAGGGCCACAGGCATTTTATCGTTCTTGGCAGTCTGTTGATTTAGACAATTGCCTGTTTTGCTTAAGTTTTGGACTACCTCAGTTCTTTCTGAACAAAAAGCAGCAACTCTGGGACTGGGCTGGATATTCCTGACTCACAACATACTTTGGCCTTTTCACAGAACAACCAGAGAAAGCAGGATTTTAAGGAATTAGGTAATCCTGGTAAGGCTGAAGGATTTTTAGACAAAGGTGTTACTGACCTGACTGGCACTAATTGTGACGATTCCCCAAACTGCCATTTGGATGTAAGGCTTTATTTAACATTGAGGCTTGAAGCTTTAGGTATTTTATGTAAAATACTAAAGTAACAGCCCATTGCTCTAGAAAAGGTTTCAAAACAATACGTGGGTGAACATCGTGAATACTAAATGTGTCTCTGAATTAAACTAACCTTTCAATAACAATGCAAGGACAACTTCTTATCTTGGAGTTGCTTGCAGAGACAAAGACATCAGCATCCTCCTTAAACTCTCATTACAGCAGAGGAAATCCAGCATCCAACCAGAGACTGACATTATTTGACTTTCAATCAAAATATACCTGACTAGACTGGAATTTCACAAATTACCTGCTTTTCCCACTGTAAATGAGTTAACTGTACTTAACCACATGCAGGCCTTCTGGGATTTGAAATGTGCATTTGACAATTTGTTTCTGTCCATCTTTAATGTGAAACCACCTCTTCAGTCCTGGCACTCAGAACAAGGAAAGCAGCACAGCAGAGAGGATGGGAAGTCTTACCCACAGTGTGGGGGAGGCACTCAAATGATAGAAATGGGAGATAACAGAGCCAGCACCAGGAAAATAAAAAGAAAAGGAATTATGACAGATGCTCTGCACACTGCCGAAGGCCTGGGGCTTGGGAAAACTCAGAGCATTATCTGCACTATGGATTCATGATTTGGGATAAGGACAAGCAATAGCTATAGAACTCAAAATACAAAAGAAGTTGGTTGCTGAGATGGCATCTGCCTTACTGGGGACAGCAGTGAGTTGTCAGAAAAATGAAGAGGAAAAATGTTTTAGTTTAGTCACAAAGAATTGCATCAGACCTAACAACTACCGACAGTTCTTCAGCTTCCTCTCTAGTGCACACAATTTCTGGAATGCACAGACAACCCCTTGATAAGTCAAAATTGCTTATGAAGCACTCAATTCTAATTAAACCACAATAGCTACCTACAAACAAATAATAATAAAATGTTACATAGGTCTCAGGGGTTAAATCTGTCAAACTGTGTAGCTGACACCAATTCCCAAACTGATGTAATTTCCCCAAGGACATGTTTGTCTGAATCACTGCCTTCCTGAAGTAGGTTGTACTCGTGGGCTTTTGCTCAAAAATCTCAAATAATAGAATGGTAAATCAACTTCTGCACCCACTAGTCATATTCAACATCTTTCACAATTGGCATTTAATACACTTATATTAATATATATTAAAGTACATAAGAAGATAGATCTATTTCCTAGGGATTCTCCACTGCATTTACATTTTGCCACCTCACAACCACACAGCCAATCAAAAACCAAAGGTAGTGTTACATTAACTGTAAGGTAGCACTGCATTGCTGGGTGATGCACTGCTTATCTAATTGAAACACTTTTCCTGTGTATCAGTCAGGAAAAACAGACGTGATTAAAACAATAAACTGGTAGTATGTTTCCAAGAATAACTGAAACTCTAGAATGTTATGCATAATAGAGCAGGTGGACTGCAAGATTAAGGGGTGTTTGCAGATCATTTGGCTAATTCAGCTCAGTCTTTCAATCATATCCCATTTTATTGCAGTTCCCACTTTATGGCATTTCAGCTCTTCGAATCATAGCTCTGGTGTGCCAAGGTGGAGTTTACACAACAGCTCACAAAACATCCTTCTGGTATATAACACATTCTGTTGTGCCAAAACCAGGGCTGGTGAAAGGTGTGATAATCACCCTCACACCTGGCCAGAGCAGGTGAGAGTTATGCAGCAGCTTCTGCAGCTTTTTACAGGTCCAGTTCACACCCACTGGAGAACATTTCAAAACATTTGTGGCCTTGAGGTTCAGACCTAAAATAAACTGTGTTTTTTCTCATGGTGATCCTGCATGAAGTGCCCGTCCACGCTCTTGAGTGTGAAAGATATTCTGATTTTCACTGCAAGGCTGTGAAAAATGAGTACAACACACAGGCAGGGCACCAAGGATTCCAAAATTCTGTTGTCACTGTTGTCACTCTCTAAACGCTTTGCCTGACACACACGACCTAATCTCTCTGTTTATTCAGCTGTAAAATGGAGATTAAAATTGCCATGTAAGTCCTCACAAGGGAAAATTAAGTAATGTTTTCTAAAGTACGTGGAGATCCTCATATGAAAGTTCCCTAGAGACAGAATACTGTGTCAGAGATGGGAAATGCCTTATAAAATAGAAAAAAATAGAAAATTAAAACACAACAATCAAAAATTTTAAATGGCACCACAACAAAGCCACTTGGTAACATGGATGGGGACAAAATGTGAACAGTTTGCAGCCCTAATATTTACAATCTAGACTTCCTAACACAAAGAGAGGAGAGGAAATCCTTTCCAATTTAGTCTTTGACAAACTATGATGAAATAACCTTCTTTTAACCTACTGTCTCTGAACTTGTTACTGCCAGAACATTTATAGACAGTAATTGCCAGCAAGCTGCTAATGCCCACAGACACATCTATGTTAGAGGAGCTGGTGAAACCATCATATTGCTTTAAAGGCTTTTAGAGTTTGTTGTTGGAGGCTTTATAGATATTTTCTGGAGTTATATCCAAAGCCAATGGAATATTTTATAACACAGGACAAACATGATCAATTAAGAGACAAATGTTTCTCTTGAGTAGTTTGAGATAACAGAACATAGAATCCTAATCCTTAACAGGGCACGTTCAGCTCTAGATTCAGATCCAGATGTATGGCCCAAATACTCAGCAGATACAGCACAAATGGGCTGATGAAGCACATGTTACAAATATTAATATCACTGATTTATGATGAACCATGAAGTTGTTATACAATTTATCAACTCCTGTGATTTTGTAGCTGCACTTTGGTATGTTCCTCTGTGACTTATATTGCTTCTTTTTTACGGCACTTATCTTCTAAATATTTAGTCTAAATATTATCTTATAAAATACTTAGTCACAAATTTATCCCTAGCCTCTACACAAATGCTTCCTTAAAGTGTTTTATTTTTTGCTAGCTTACTTACCATTATTAGCTTTTCTGATTTCACTATAAACTGTTTCAGTCCCCTTCTGTACAGGAGCTGGAAAATGTATTGGCACAGAATCAATTTCTTTTCTTTTTTTTTGTTTTTGTTTCTTGTTTGCCTTATGAAAAGCTTCTTAAACAAACAGAACACACTGTTTTACTTTCAGAGGAAGTAACTACCTAAGCAGCAATGAGCCTGTGGAATTTGTGTGAAAAACCAAGTGCATCCCCTTCCCAAACCCAGCCTGTAAGGGTCTGAGAGAAGGATGTCTCTCCTACATAAAAATGATGATGATGAAAATCTGATTCCCTTTCTAAATTTGACTTTAACATTCTAATAATCTTCTTCTGAACTCAAATCAACACTGCTTTAATTTCACAGAGACATCTACCAGTAGAGAATAGTTTCTCTGGATCACTTTGAAGAGTTTCTTCAATTTGTTCTAAGGATTTAGGGATCCTAGACCTAAGGAGATCTATCACTTGGAAGACTAACTACACCCCCTTTTGGTAACTAGGCTGATTAAATCTTATTTGGCACCAAAAAAAAAATCTAAATTGCTGTTCTTTGTGAAGTGTCTCAGAAGAATATTTGCAGATTTCACACTGCACAGCTTCTGTGTAGTGCTATCTGGGAAAGCTATGGGTGCCCAGAGAAAAGGAAAATGTGATTTGCTTTGTCTTTATTCAGAAAATAGCAGGAATCAAAAGAGGCATAAAACGGATTCGCAGTAAGGTGATAATCTGAAAGGTCTGTTCTCTAGGAAGGGCTGGTCAGACCCACAGACAGACATGAAAGAATATTATGACTGGAAACAAAACCTTACAATAACATCAACGTAGCAGAAGTATCAGTGGCAGTCCTGTGGCCAAATTCTCTCTGTGGGTGTACATGATTATTACAAGGGAATATTAAGAAACTTGGCTTTGCTTTTCTTTTCCCAAGAATAAATCTCATCCTGTTTTCATTGTGATAGGCAGTGCAGAGCTCAAGAAACAACTTAGTTTCATACAACTCCCTCTATTTAAGCAGCACTCTCAGGATGCTCTCAAAGATGAACACATTCAATACTTGCAGTGCAGTTTTCATTTCCATAACCAAAGCATTCAACTGTGTCCTGGGGCAACAAAGGAAATCGATTAGGGAACTGTTACATCTCTATATACCTGAAGCACAGTTCAGTCTCACAGAATCAGTCAGTGTTCTGTGTGCCATGAGGTCTGTAGCATGAGACAGCATTCAATTAAAATAATCTGATCTCCTTTACACACTATATTGAACATTATTTTGTGGGTTAACAGGGTTCTGTCTACAGAGCATAGATACTATCTTATTACTCAGTCTGATATACAAGAATAGTGTTGCATATCAAGAATTGGATGAAAAGGCTATTTTTATAGATGCTGATCTTGCATTTAATAGGGCTTTTAATTTAAATAATGCACTATCATATCATTCTATGCCATTGTATTGTGTAGTGCACACTCAGTTGTAACAATTATTAGCCCTATTCTGAAAAAGAGTACAACAACTATGGTACTTCAGTGCAGAATTTAGCAGAGGKGGGTAAATAGCATGCTTAAAACACACAGAAAACTCTGTGATGAATGATACCAGGAAGTGAAAACAGAAAGGACAGGAGGACTGGCTGTTCCGGGAGAGCTTGGCTGCCAAGCTTGAAGAGTGAGCACTTCTGCTCAAACATCTGTGTTACCAACTAAACAATCAGGTCTTTGGTCTCTGAAATAAGTGACTAGTCCTTCCTACCAGGAAGAAGGAAATTTATCCATTTCTTCCTCAATCTGCTTCTCATTCAGCCGAAGGAAAGAAGCAAGAGCAGAGCATAAATCTCTCTTGCGGGGTTTATTCAGTCATAGCTACTTGGAGCTTTTTGCGAATTTCTGAAAGGTTTAACAGCTTTCAACACAAGGCCATAATGGCATCAGAGTTCTCCAGATGACACAGAATGATTGAAGCGGGCATTTGGGTGGAGAATAAATTTCCGTGGATATTTCTCCTTCGAGGATGCAGACGTACCTCAGCCCCACGCTCTGAGGTCTGGTTACTGCAGGGAGGAGGACAAAGTTACCTGGGCATCAATGTCCTCATTTTTCTGTTTAAGATGCCACAAAATCCAGGATGGTCTCCAGGCCTCTCCAGACTAAAAGACTAAATCAACACTGGTCTCCCTTCTCTACCACAAGTGAATTTCAGCTTTGACCCTTCAACCAGTTCCTTTACAAAGGAGGAAATTCCACTGGTTTCTGTTCTCTCCATTATCTTACTCTGTGGCAACCTCAATTTGGTCTCTTTAACATGGATATTTCACAGCAGGCTGCCTTCTGCTTAGAGCCACAGCTTCAGCTGGGAGCCCTGCTCCACAGAGATCTCGTGGGTGGGAATGGGAGGATCCCAGAGGAAGAAGGGCTGCAAGAACAGCAGCACAGGTGCCACAGCATCAGCCAGGTTTAGGAGCACTACTGGCAGGAGACTGCCATGCACACAAAGMACAGCCTGCCCTGGCATTCCCAGGTGCCAATATCAGACCAGTGTCAGGGAGCAGCAACAGGCCCAGAGTTGCTCCCAAACATAAACCATAGAGTCCAGAGAGTTTATTACCTCTGTGACGATCAAGCGTTGATACTTCAACTTCAGTGTAATCCACCTCAGCACTTTCAAGGTCAGGTCCTGCCCCAAAAATATCAAGAAGATGTTTCTTTGTAGGACTGCATGCTTCGTTTGAGCTGTGGGCCTGATCCTGCTGCCACTGAAATTAATGGACAAGTCCCAATTGACTTTGACAAGTGCAGGATCAGGCCCTACTTATGGCAGATGTCAGTTACTCCGCCAAGTTGTAAGGCCAACCCATTCCTAAGGGTCATCCCAATCCAAAGGCCAGTAGACCAACTAAAGGCAGATTTCTGAAATAGTGGGACATGCAAATTGTGCCTAAAACTGTTACTTTCAATGTAACACCTTCAAATGTAGGACAACACAAAATGGAGTAGGGACTTATCACAGATTTTCCCGTATTCCTGCTCCACTCCTCTTCCCTTTCTCTCCCTGCCATTACTTTCTCCTTGTTTTCTATGGCTGCTATGGCAGGACACCTCCCACTCTCCACTTTYCTCACATTTAAAGCCATTTTTACATCTTTCATGGCCTCCCTCATCACCTCTAACTCTCCAAATTTCTGCTGTGCCAATTAGCAATTTCAGCAATTTTCTCCTATGCTGTCTCCAAGCCCTCCAGAAAACATTTGAAATGCAACTTATCTTCCTCCTTAAAATGCTTCTCTTCCACAATGCCCACTGGAAGCCTGACAAGGATTAGACACCTGACTTACTAAGACCCCTGGCTGACAGGTACTGGCTRCCTGGGTACAACAAGAAACAGCTGTTGCTTTCTACCATATTTTTCTTAGGGTGGAGATKATTTTCTACCAGATTGCTGTAAGAGTTGGAAGGAACACAACAGCCATCCAGACTGGAATCCCGCAGAACTGATTTGGCAGATTAATTTATTCAGATTTCATAGCAGGTTATTTTTAGCTTTAATTCTTAAATATTTCAAGATCCACAGAAGCGAAGAAAGGACAGAGAAGAAGCAGAAATCTGTAGAAAATATTCGATTTTTAAAAAAACCCAATATTTGTTACCTAGAACTTAAAATTTTGAGTATAAGTTGGTTTTTTATACCATCCATCATTAGATGGCTTGGAATCCAGCACAGCTAATTACACTTCGTAATGCAGTTGGTAAAAGGGTCCTATCAGTGTCACTTTGCACATGGGAAAAAGAACTGAGCTCAACAGAGGAAAGAGCCTTTTCCACTATCAAAGAGAAAAAGGAAAGGGCTGACCTATCAAATCCTTATTATTGGCATTAGAAAACATCAATACTTTCAATTATAAAATAAAGTCTACTGTTTAAGTATGAAATTACCTTTACTATCATCTGTTGATTTCAAGTGATTTTCATTATCTTCAATGTAACCTGATCCTAAAATATGAAAGCCAAAGTTGAGCTGACAAAATATTTCTTATAAGCAATGAAATAAATGAGTTACACAGCTGCAATTCCTACTGTCTTTATCTGTATTTCTATACAACAAATTCTTCTTTTAGATTCCCATCCAGGACGTTCACGTTACACAGGTGGGAAGAATGTGGCTTTTTAAATAACCAGCTAAAAACCCAAGGGGTAACTTTGTTTATGTCAGGTGCTCTAAACATGTCCACCTGTCATTGTAAAGTGGACTGAGATCCTGCAATGAAAGGTGCCCAGTCACGGCAAGTTAATGCCTCTATATTGTGGCCACGTCACAGGACCATGTGCCACAGCTCAAATTTCCTCTCTGAAATAACTTTAYAGCAGCTGTGTCAAAACCAGAAAGTAATTTTCTTTTACCAAGATTTCTCCATCTGTAATATTGTCAATTGATTGCCTGGGAGAAGTGTCTGAGCAGACTTACAAAGCAATCTTTAGGTAAGATGTGCTCATAAAAACTGTGCAAAGACAAAATGACAGAAGATACTTTGGACGATGTTATTGGTACCCCTCTGTATTCCCAAAACGTTAGGCCCTATCCAAACAACAACTATGCAACTCCAAAACTTTAAATAAATGTTTAATTAAACCGACTTAGTAAAAGTCTTATAGCAAAATATCCTACCTGAATAGTAGTTTCCATCGGTGGGCTGTCTTGTCAGTTTTTCAGTTGTCAAGTTTGCAGCCAAAGCAGAACTGAAAAACAAACCAATAATAGTTGATGTAATTACCCAAAACCAGTCAATAAAACCAACAACATGATTCTGTGCAAAGATCAGTCACTGTCTATGCTGACTACCACATATTCTTAACTACTGAAGCTAATGAAAATTTTGCCTTTGCTTTAGGAGAAGCACAAATAAACTTTTAAGGTCAAAAATGTTCCCTATTGCATTATTGTCCTCTAAGACCTCTGTATTTTCAATTCTATTCCATATCTAAATGCATTCAAATATAGACCTGACAGTCTTGTATTTCACTTAGCTGGTCTTTTTTTCTATTTTTAGAGTATTTCCTCATCCTGTTGTTGTGTTAGCAGGTGGTACATGAAGCACAACCATCTATTGTCTGCAGGTGTGTGCCGTAATAAGCTATATTCATATGAAGGAAAGCTTACAGCCCTTTAAACAGAAATAGTTCACCACTATCATAAAGCAAATGTCGTGGTTTAACCCCAGATGGCAGCCAAATATCACACAGCCCCTCACTCACTCCCCTCCCCCYGTGGGATGGGGAAGAGGATTGGAAAAAGACAAAACCATGGATTCAGATAAGAATGGTTTAATAATTCAAATAAAGTTAATAATGATAACAGCAATGAAAAGAAGAGAGAGAGAGAGAGGAATAAAACCCAAGGAAAACAAGCGATGCCCAGGCAGTCCGTGAGCAGCGATCGGCACCTCCCGCAGTCCCAGGCTCGGCGCGGTTTTGCCGCCGGGGCTGCGCCGTGATAGCGACCAGCACCTGATGTTCTTCAACCTCCAGCAATCCCCCAACAGAWGGGTCCTCCAAGAGGTGGGACAAGGTAGCTGCTTCGTTTTCTCTGTCTCCAAGGCTACTATACTGAAAGCCCACCAGGATTCTTTTGGGTCCTTGAAATACTCGCTCCTGAGAGAGTCTATGCCCRTGGAGCCTCTGGGCCAGTCTCAGTGGGGGCTTCTGCTCCACATTCCCAATCAGGCTGATCTCGGCCTGCAGTACAGTCAGCTGTTGGGATCCCCCTCCAGAAATACAAATGGGTTCTGCCCCTTTACAGCCTGATTACATCAGGGTGCACCAATATCTGCTACAGCCTTATACTCCTGGGGGGGCTGACGTTATAGGCCACGTGATCCACGCAGTCCAGTAAACAAGGYCGTCCTTCTCTTCCACATGGCTGGAGGCAGAGTTTTGGTCTCAGACCAGACCTGACCTCTAGTCTTGGTCACAGGTTTGTTCACTTGCTTCTTGTGAAAATGGGTTAGAATTCTTTTCCATAGGATCAGGAGTAAGATCAGCCCTTCCACTCTGTCTGAGGAACTGCCCACTGCAGACCACAGAGGCAACTTTCCCGGAAGAACCCCCTTTTGTGATTATTTTTCCTTGCAATTCATGTAGGGTCGAAGTAGAATTTCCATTCCACTTCCTCATGTTCTCTCTGTGGTCCTGCAGAAAAAAACCACAGGGTCCCCTGTGGTATGTACCCTCTGTATCCTCCCTTGACCAAATGACATCTACTGTTATTAGCTGAGATTCTGGACTGTGCATGTGGGGAGTAGAATCTCTATCCTCTTTGAGTTCCTCAACCAGTTTCTCCACAGCAGCAACAAGGGAGGAGGAGAGATTTTTCTGTGTACTGCTAGAGTTGGGGAGCCACTGCATCCACCATTGGTGCCTCTTTGTCCCTCCAGACAATACTGCAGTGAGTTGGTGTATGATGGTGCATTCTGGTGTACAAGTTTCTGACACATGGTTTGTGCACATTAGACTTCATCTGGATCTGTGAGCGACCATGTGTTGTTTGGGTCATTATAAATTGTCTCTAAGCATAGCTAATTCCCTCATATACTGGGTACCTCTCTCCATTACAGTCTGCTTGCCTGGGTGACACAGAACATCTTCCTTGAAGGAATACCTTTCCTTGACAAGAGTTGCCTCCAAAGGCTGAGGACTTGTGTTACGCTAGCAATCACCTTGTCAATGCACCCTTCCTTAGAAAATGATTGCAGCTGCTTGGCTTCCCCACCCTCTAATTCCACCAGACCCATTAACCCAGCATCAGAGCAGCCAGGTGATAATGTGCTCACCTGGATGATGGCTGAAATCCTTTTGCATATCCTGCAGCTCACTCAGGGATAGAGATCAAGCAGTTACCTCTTGTTCTGCCTCTTCCTTCTGTTCCTGTTATGCCCCCGCTTTGTCCTTCTTTACTGAACGAGCCATATTTCCTGTCCACTTCTCTTCCTTTTTTAGGGGCAACTGATACAGACAGGTTCAGCTGCATCACCCATCCCTGGGGTGAGTAGTCACAGTGCTTGTTGCCAGGGTTTGAGTAGCCACAGTGGCTGTTGCTGGAGTTTGAGTGCCCGCTGTGCTTGTTGTGGGAGTTGGATTAGCCCCAGTGCCTGTTGTGGGGGTTGGAGTAGCTGCAAATAATTGTTTAGCCCTAAACAAGATCTGAACCACATTCAGCCATATGCTGGTTCCTACCAATAGGACCATGCCGGTTCCAACATCCCAAGCATATTCAAAATTTTCAAAATTCTCAAATGCTACTGTAATTAGCCTGGGGAAGAAAGCGAAGTTGTGGGAAGATGTCTCCTTCGTAGACTGGCTTTCCAAATAATCAGGTAAAAGGTGTAATTGTGAATAATTCCCAACAGGTGTCTCCCCACACCCAGGTGATGGCAGCGCTGAGACCCGGCCAGGTGAGTTACAACAAAACAATATCTTCAGTTCTGCCCCAAAGGCAATAAACACAAGAGGGAACAGCAGTGCAAGCAAGGTGTTGGATAACACTGCTGGGAGAGCAAACCAATCAATCATGTGACCAATGGCTAGTAAACTATAAGGAATGCTTGTAACAAACTTGTTTCAACATGCACTCGTCAGATCTGTTGTTAACTTCAGTCCCACGTTGGGTGCCAAAAAGGACCATTGTGGTTTAACCCCAGCTGGTAACTAAGCACCCTCCCTCACCCACCTCACTCCCAGTGGGACAAGGAGAAGGACTGGAAAAAGGTAAAACCCAGATAAGAACAGTTGAGATAAGAACAGTTTAATGATCAAAATAAAGTAAAATATAATAATAATAATAATAATAATAATAATAATAGAAGGAGAGAGAGAGAGAGAGGAATAAAACTCAAGAAAAACAAGTGATGCCCAATACAATTGTTCACCACCTGCTGACCAATGCCCAGCCCTGAGCACTGACCAGTGCCTCTCAGACAATTCCCCCCCAGTCTCTRTAYTGGGCATGATGCTCTATGGTGTGGAAGATCCCTTTGGCCAATTTGGGTCAACTGTCCTGGCCACAATCCTGCCTGGCTTCTTGTACCCCTGCTCACTGGCAGAGCATGGGAAACTGAAAAGTCCTTGACTTAGTGTAAGCACTATTTAACAACTAAAACATCAGTTTTATCAACATTATTCTCACAGCAAATGCAAAACACAGCACTGTACCAGCTACTAAGAAGAAAATTAACTCTATCCCAGCTGAAACCCAGACAGGAAGGCATCTTACCCAGACATCTCCATGGATGGTCCTTTAGCTTGACAGAGAAAAACAAAAACATCTATTAATAGATTGCACAAGTAAAGAATTTAACAGTAAAAATGAAAACAAACATATAGTGATTATCTACTCATTTCAGAATAATTTCTCCTGGCTATCAAAAAATTAATTACCTTATGTCTTTTATCCTGTTTATCTCTCAGGTCCCTTAAATCTCTCTTTCACAGAGAACGCAAGATCCCAAACCCCAAATTTTAGCTTAGCCAATTTAAGCAATCTGRGACATCCAAATGCTCCAAATTTTCCCAAATAATTTGCAGTGTACTGCATATCACAGTATAAATCAGATTTACTTATTTTCTGAAAGAACAAGATCTGAAAAAATACCTTAATAATAAGAGACAAATCCCTAAATGAAATTATATTACAGYGTGGGAAGAAAAAATCCAATCCAACAACCTAATAATCTAAATTTTCTTCATGAGTAGAGAAGTACCTCAATTACATCTGAGTTGGGACCTTAAATCAAATCAGAAATCTCCTCAGGCCCTGTCTGCCTCTACATTGCCTGGGGTTGAATTTCAGACCTAAGACTGCATAGGAACAGTGTAATTCTGGCCTATATCTGATCACCTTTGCTTCCCTAGTGCCTGCCCAGCACCATTAGCTACATGTTCTGCCCAATATGCTTGGAAAGCTTCAGCACATTTGCAGGTTAATTTGGGTCACCTGGCATTTCTAAGTAGATTTTTACAATTGTGTTTAGTCATCTCTGAAGCCTCACCCCCACAAGCCTTTGCTGCTGAGACAAGTGCAAGTTTAACTGTAATATATTTGTCTCCAAACAAAGAGAAGGAAACCATTCATTACCCTTTTTCTTCTTATGCAAAAACCACCATAAAGCAACTGCTCCTGCTCCTGCAATGGCTGTTAGGACAAATGCAGCAATGACTCCTTTCTGCCAAGCTGCTAAGATGACTGCAAATAAGAAAAACAYGTTTAAGAGAGCAGTTACAGTGATAGGTCAACACTATCAAATCCTGCAGTTCCTGACCTTTTGTTTTACTACAGATCAACCTTTTTACACACTGGGGAAGAACTTTGAGGATACTTGCATGCCAAGTCCTCTAGTGAGCCTTTCCTTTGTGACCAAAACCTCAGTGCTACAATGGCTTGGTTTTAGTTTGCATCTGGCTCCTTTGGCTTTTGAGCATCCCTTAAAACTTTTCTACATAAGTTGGACAATCTCTGTTTATAAACAGATGTCTCTGTTTCACTTCTGACAATGGTGGAACAAAAACAAGTCAGGGAATTATACTTAGGAACATCTCAGATAAGATGACGTCACTTACAATGGTGACATAGTAGGAGCTTATCATTACTGAGCTTACCATTGATGGTTATGGGATGGCTCTTCACCTCCACGCTGGCTCGGTTTGAAGCCATGCAATAATAGGTCCCTGTGTCCTTCCTCTTCATTGTTTTCTTGTGCCATATGGTTCTGTCTGAATGTACACTTGTTTCATATAGAAGAACTTCATGATCAGTTTTTTTAAAAAACTTGAAGTGGATTGGCCAAGATCCTTCTTTCACAGAGCAKAGGAAAGTAGTTTCGCTGCCAATTTCTACTTCTCCGTATGGAATACTGCCCAAACTGGCATCCCTGATTGGTACTACAGAGGAAGGCACAAAGAAAACAAAAATTAGCACTATTAGAAATAACTTTGATGATAAAATATTGTGTTGTAGAAATGCTTGCTTTAATGCTTAGTTAAACAGAGACTGAATGCACAGTATTAATCTTTCTGAACAGTCCCTGCCAGCCAGCATCTTCTAGTAAATATTTTCATGCACCCAGAAATAGAGAGGGCACAATAAAGAAACAAAGCAGACACAGGAGGAAATTATATCCATTCCACAGAGGTCAGTCAGCCTCTTTCCTTAAAATCCTTTGGATGCCCCTCTGGCCCCAACCTACAAATTATTTAATTTCCAGAAATAATAAAGTCAGCAGTTCCATTGTGTAAATAATTACGGTGAAATTTATGTAGTTCTGCTTTCRTAGTTATGAAGAGTTATGCTATTTTATGCTAAATGTATGGTAACTGTATTATTGTAACTTTTAATATACAATAGTGGGTATCAGCAGATAATGGATCAAGTTCTCCAAAGGCATAAGCAAATCCCAAATTTCAATGGTTACAGAATATAGCAAACACAAGGAGAGAAGTTAATTTGCATTCGAACAAGTTGTAAGAATATGCATAGCCAAAAAATGTTTTTTAAGTCTGCTAGTTTACAAATTAGGTATATTAGCATACACAGAACTAGCCTAGGAGCAGATGAATGTCAGCCCTTGTAATTACAGGGGGAGAAAATGAACACACATTGTGTGATGCAAGACATGTAGAATGTCAGCAGCTTCACAAAATGTTTGGGATATGAAGCATCTGTTTTGYTAAAATTCCTAAAGAAAATTTCTCCGGAAGTATTATAAATGTTTGGGGCAGGATAACACAAGGCAGATGCAAAGAAGGAATCATTAAGGCAACACTAGTACAGAAGCAGAGGGAGGAAAGCAGATTTGATATGAAAACATGCTCATGAAAGCTGTATTTGTATTAGGAAGCAGATTTAGATATAAGACATGGGTTACTATGACTGAGCCCACGACAGAGAGAATTGCTCTGGAAAACATAAGTCCTTTTCCAGATCGGGTACAGACAGAAAGGACAGAATACAGAGAGTTCAAAGTCACCACCTCAGCAGTGCTGGACTGTAGAAAACTGGCTCACCAGGTTCTAAAACACGATTTTCTCTTCAGAACTTCTAAACAGTGTCACAATATATCCTGAACCCAGCTCTAGCAGCCAGGATACGCCAGTTCTGGCAAAGAAATACCCACTTGGTAAAGGACGAAGATTATGCTTTGTGTTTGTTTATTTGTACCATGTTATTTCAAACTACCTTGACTTTAAATCTCCCTGGATAAAACTCTTCAGGTTTTTATCATTCAACTTCTCTCTAGTGTTTGTAACTGGTGGAACTGATGAACTTAAGGTGAGTCCTAAGGTGCTGTAGTCTGGGTGAATGCAAATACTATATTAAAAGCCCTGTTTGGGAGCTCTGTGAGTGAAGAGTGGACAATAATCCAACTGACTCAGAAGAAAAGCAGCAATTCTGGATGTATCTGTTCTAGTCAGACACRACTCAGTGTCAAAACTCAGAAGGAAAACAGCCTATTAACCACTAGTTTATCTTATTAAAACCAACACAATTTGGGTTCCAACCAGGATACAAAACTGAAAACTCCTTGGTAGAGAGAAATTACCTCTTCTGTTTCAAAGATCAAGAATAGACTTCTGCTCTGGTCCTGGACTACTGTGTTGTGAGAGGCAACTATTTTAATTCAAGTGAGCAAAAAGCTGTAAACATTTCACATYCATTTTCCTTAGTCCACCATTTGCTGCTACAGTTTCAAAACTCTAAAATATGAYAGTAGACAAGAAGAATTAAACAGACTTACCTATCACTGTGAYATTTAGAATATTGCTAGTTTTCACACCACTGGAGTGATTGTTTCTAGCATCACATTTGTATCCTTTTTCATCATCTAGTCCAATATTTTCATCCAAGAACGTAGCATATGTKTCATTAGTTACATTTTTCTTAGCTACATCTCCTTTGTAGAATGTGAATGTTATCGGTGGTGTTCCCATCACTGAGTGACACATTAATTGTAGAGGCTTCCCTACCACCACCTCCGGCAAACCACTGACAACAGAAAGAGTTGGCTTGGAGACTGGAGCTAAAAGGGGAATAAAAAAAAATTGTTGCAAATTACACTGCATAAGGCCAAAAGACACAATATTATTTTACAGAAAACACATAAATATACMATATTTAGCTAGTTTGCACACACAGTCTATATTGGGAAGCTCTTCCTCATTGATAGAATGGAGATGGGGGGACTTGAACAAATCAATAGCACAGATAATAGAACATATGTGACTTTGAATAAAGTAGCGTACAGGGAGAATAARAAGGAAAGCAAAAAAAGGATCAGTGACACAGCTGTGGATCATCCAAACTCCAGAACTAGTTCTGACCCAAGGAACAAATCTGTCCCATGTATGACCTGAGACGGATCACACAGCCCCTCCTCAGGGCCTGTTTCAGCAGCACAGTGAGTCACAACCCAGTTCATCCCTTTGACAGACTGGAGAACCACTGTGCTTGTTCCATGAGAGGGAAGGGAACTGGAGTGTTTATACTTGGTGTGCTGGTGAGGGGGTTGTGTTGACAGCAAAAAACCCTTGGCTTTTCTAGAGTAGAGCCAACCAGATGACCTCTGGCTGTCCTGGCTTTCTGCCTGGAGGGTCAGGGGGAGAGATTCAAGGCAGACACGGACAGAGCGTCAGATCAAAATGGAAGTTTTGCAGAACACTCCCAATTCCTGCAAATGGTAATGAATGAGAGTTTATCTGGTCCCTAGCAGAACCAAGGGACCAGCAGGGAGCCATGCCAACTCCCTTCTCCAAGGGCCAGCCCTGGAAAGTCTGACTTGATTAGATCATGATATACCAAATCATCGGCAGTTAAAGCATATCTCACAGAAATTAATGTTACAAGAACTAATAGACACCCTGCTAGTCCACAGACTAGAGGCTGATTCTGTAAACAGATGTCCTTATTTATAAGCTTCTAGTGGGTTCTAAGCCTCTGCATCAACTCACCATAAACATTTATCCTTATAGGCTTGCTCTCCTTGACTATTCCTTTTACTTCAGCTTTACAGGTATAAGATCCAGTATCATTCACAGTAAATCTCATTGTTAAGGTTCTAGAATTTTTCAACAGGATGTCTCCACTGGAATTTTTCCGTACTATAGAGAAGTTGGCTTTCCGAAAACCATTAATGCTGCAAGTCAAATTTAATTCTGTATTTTCATCCACCTTAGTCTTGGAAGCAGCCAGTGTTGGCTTGGGGAATAATTCTGCAAGATAAAAAGAGAATGGATTCATTCAAAGTGAGCCTCAAAGAATATGACTACTTATCCCAAAGTATGAAGGACATACTCATAGTTTATAATTTGGGAACAAAACAATCACATTATTTTAATATTATTATATTTTCAGGGAAAACAAACTTAGCAATTGCTTGAAACCACTTTTCACGGGTTGTTTGAGGATATTATTTTAGTTGGGAAGTATAGGTGGGCAAAAAGCAGAAGCTAACATCTACCTAGCCTTTAACTTACAGAAGATTTACACTCACATCTGGAGGCTACACGTGGATTTTGAGTTCTACCAAAATTACATTTAAATATTAATACTTTGAGTAAAATCTAAGATGAACAGAGGTTTTACCTGACACAACAACATTTAGTTTGGTCGTTTTAGACACTGCTCCTTGCTCCACCTTACACAGGTATTCACCACTGTCCTCTTGAGTAGCTACTGTAGAGTATTTCAGCGCTTTCTCATCTCGTACACTTTTCAGTATTGTTCTGTTTTTCTGGAGGATGATTTCAATGTCACGCATTTGAGCTACCACAGTTGAGCATTCAAACTTTATTTGGTCTCCTTCTGTAACATTTCTGGACGGCCTGGTGATCAGAGTGGGCTTTATAAATGGTTCTGCAAGAGAACACATATAAACATATAGATACATATATATTCCTATAAATATATGACCCAATTTTTTTCTCCAGCAAGCAAAGAAGTGTAAAAAGAAAAGCAACTTACCCTTGACCATAACAAGTGTTTTGTTGCTGTGTTCTGAGCTCTCCCATCCAGATTTTATTTGTCTCTCGCCAAAGCAATCAAATTGTAAAATATTATCTCCCTCTTCAACGTAATATTCCAGTTGAGAAAAATTTGCGTGTTGTTCACTTACACTTTTTTCTTTAGGTGCTGAATTTGTCTTTATCTTCCGGAAAACGAACTTTAAAGGAGGTACTTCTTCTGGCAGCTCACAACGTAATTTCACAACTTCACCCTCTAAAACTTCTTTTTTGTCAGCAGTCAGGATTGGCTTGGTCATTCCTTACAACAGGCAACAAGAAAAGAAATAGAACATTGCACAATCCTGAGATAAACACTACCTCTGATGACTGTGGGAATGATTTATACTGATTAACAGATGCAAATAGTTCGCAAGAACCAAAAGATGACCTGGTAACTACCTAATGCTGAAGAAATTCTTTCCAAGCTGCTTTTCCAAGGGGCAAAATGTCACTTGCAGTCAAGAACACATGGCTAGAAAGTATATGGATGGAGGTGGCCCCTGTTCTCATCAAAGATGAAAGAACAAGACTGATACAATATTGTCTACAAAAGCAGCCCAGGGCTGCTGCTGGCTTTGGCAATGGCTGTCACACCCTGAGCATCTCTCTACATTATTTCCAGCATTTCCACGAATTTACCCATCCCTCATCATGGTTATGGGGCTGGCACAAGTTTTCACAAATGATACTTTCTCTAGTCTAGGGAACAGAGGCTCAGGACAGCASGGATGGTGGCACAGACTGTGTTCCTGACTATCACTGATCTCCCCTGGAGTCTTGGGATSCTGAGTTAATTTCTGTGCCTTAACACAGGGGTTTAGTATGAAACTCTCGTAAAGTACTGTGATGCCTATGGATAAAACACTTTGCAAGATACCCTGTTTAGCACTGACTATTATTCCTTCCCCTGGAAGGTTGTTCTCTCTCTGTAGCTTAGGTCACTGCTGTGTCTGACAGAACACTCACCTGCTACCCAAACATAGACAGAGTTACTGAACTTCATCTTTCCACCTGCTTTCACAGTACATTCATATTCTCCTGTATCTGACGATTTAGCCACAGGTATTTCATACCGTGCATCAACTTTGTCTGATACAGTCATAAACACAAGCTTTCCGTCCTTAAAAATTGTAAAATTATGCTTCAGCTGGAAATCAGTACTTTTGCTAATGTCAGCATGGCAGACAATTGACATCGGAGCTCCATTCTTCACTTTGACAGATGGCTGAACCTTGATTTCAACTGTGTTGAAAGTAAAAACTTGGTGGAAAAGAAAAAAAAGTTATATTTATTTTAAATTAGTCCAACATAACACTGTTATCTCAAGTTGCTACATTTTAATCACAAAAAATAATTTTAAAATTTACATTTGATAGGAATATTGTAATTCAAATTGATAAGCACTTTTAGAAATAAAGTTCATAATAGAATTTTTATATATATATGTATATGTGTATAGAAATATATGTATATGTGCATAGAAATATATTCTGTGTTTATAACCACAGCAAAGATAAATAATTTGTAGCTTAAATGTTATAACTGTTAGAATCCTGGTATAATTAGTATTTTTATTCTCAGAGATAGAGAAACAAGTATAGAGAAAGATACATTAGTTCATTCATTTTCCCTTCTTTTAGAACTTACACTTTTGGGTTATGCCCATTTYGGTCAGGATTTGTATTAGAACTTGCTACTCGAATAGAAAAACTTTCCTGCATCTAAAGAAGTCCCTTGCCTTGTACACTTCTCAGCTATTTATAATGTGTCCTTGCCAGAGAGAGTTTGGGGCAACAAGAAGCAAACGTTTCTCCCGGGTAATGGAAAAAAGGAAGCATGTGGAATGTACGTGCTGGGAGCCAGCAGGATGATAAGATAAAAAGTAAACTTATTCCTTTCAGAACACAATTTCTGAACTCTGCTCAGACATGATCAATTCTTTTGCAAGAGTAGGAGAAACTATATTCTATAACGTAATCCTCCCTTCTGGGCACGAGAGCGATTTTTGCATACCAAAACAAAATGCTAATTTTCTCTCCCACCTCTTTTATGGCTCAGTAAAGCAAATTACTCTAGGAAAGATTCCACCAAAGCCTTTATTAAGGTATGAGCAGCACATCTCTGATTTAAACAGTATACCAAGAAACACCACCAAGTAAAACCCTTTTTTTCTCATATGGCCAAATTTYGTACTGAGCTATTGTACTGCAAATCCAAATAAACTCTGCTATGGATSCACAACAACAACCAAGGAATTAGTTAAATTAGTTACATTAAATTTGTTACATTAAACTTGTACATAAAAACCCCCAACAAAACAACAAAAAACTACCATTCCCTACCTTTCCCCTGAGCATAAAGTTCTGAACCTGGCAAAAAAAAATGAAGAGAAATTATTTTCAAAGCTTACAGATTGAGAGACAGTAACGCAGAACTGTAAAAAGCCCCAACAAACCCCAGACAAACCAGAAACACATGTACCCAGCCAGAGATTTAGTTACCAAACTTACACTGCAAGAAAATCACCAGAAGAGCAAGATACATCTCGTTCCTGAAGAACAGACACTCAATTCCACAATAAAACAATATTCATTATCAGAGGTGATGCCTCCAGGTACCAAAACCACGTTATGTTTTTTCCGTTGTTGTTTTATGGAAACCGATAAAAATTTGCCATTAAAACTTGTACGTTTTCCCAGATCTTCAGCAGAAACTGGCTGGATCAAGTAATCGTTCCCATTACTGGAAACTGGAAATGGCAAACAATGAGAATCTATCTGCTGCTCCCAGGCAGATTACTAGTCAGGAAGTGACTGGACTTTTCCTGAGGGCGCCACCAAATGTGTTTGCTTTGTTTAATTTCTTAAGGTGTATTAAAAAAACAAGACGTTCCAATGACATTTTCCTGCAGTTCCTGTCAATATGGGTATTTTTAAGTCACRATTAACCATTTAGGAACACAAATTACCTTTGCACTTGACCTCAGCAGATACTTGAGCAAATATTTCCCTTCATCCTGCCAGAGAACTCTTTCAGAGAATAGATATATAAAATTACTCATTTTTCCCCTTTACCTCCATTTCTATGTCTTCCCTCTTTGCTGTGGCAAAGAACAGCTGTACAGGTTGCACAATAAATTCAAATTATCTCAAAAACCAGAGCTACTGTGYGAGACTAGAATATTGACAGGTGGACCTCTCATACTACCATCATATATGAAAAACATGGATCTGCACCAGATTTGATTTTATTTTATGCAGCTAGGACAGTGCAAAGGACACACAATCATAAACCTTAAACCTTAGATCCCACAAGAAAAGAATCAGATGGAGTTTCAATTCTCAGCAGAAATCTGCAGCAGCACTGGTACAATCTGACATRGAGAACAGTTCTCAGTTGTCCAGGATATTCCTCTCAGTATTATCATCCCASTTTTAAGTCAGATTTAAGCCATTCCCTCCAGCCCTAACACTGACTCAGTCTATAGGCCTGACAAAGCAAGTTGAAATCAAGCCCTTCAGAAAGTGTTTCTCAAGATGTGTGTCCCAGAACTCCCCAAGCAGTGATTTAGTTCTTCTTGAAAACTGAGTGCTCAACTCTTATTCTCTTTGTTTCTTTCCTCTGTAGACAGTCAATGCTTTCCTTTAATTCCAGCAACACTTTCTAGGCTTGTTAAAACACTGCATAAAATGATACTAAATACATTTACAGAAGTCTATAAATGAGACAGACAGTTCTCATAAACTTCACTGCTTATACGAAATCTCTTTCTTTCCTCCTGGGGTCAATGAAAACTGTATTTTTTTTCCCCAAATGCGTATTTTAAAGCCATAAGTCTATGTCAATGATTGTATTACACATACAAGCATGGAATTTTGCAAAAGGAAACAGAAGGAAAACACTCATCTGTTTAACAATGTATCAGCTGCATGAACAAGCGCCTCTCTGGCTGTTTTACAGAATGGTACAATAGTCACAGCAATTAAGACTAAGCTGTTAACTAGCAATAATGTTTGTCCTGCTCAGTCCAGGCTGTTTGAAACACACCACCAACAAAAGACTGGTGGCTTGGCCAGTTGCCAACAATGGTCTCCAGAGACAGGTAAAGGAAAAGAGCAGGACGACACAGGGCAGGTGGAGAACAAAGGTAGATCAACTTTTGCTATTGATAACAAAAAAATAGGAAGGAAGGAGATTTTCCCCTTCCCCCTTTCCCCGTAAAAGAATTCAGCAGGACATACAAAGCTCAGCAAAACCACATCAGTCTTTCCCACGGGGGGACAAATGTTCCTCTGAGCCCCAGTGAGGGAAGGAGAGTGAGTGTGGGACAACGTCCTTCAGAGTGAGCAACAGGGCTCAGGTCAGAGCCAGGCCAGTTTCTGACTCAGGTGGAAAAGTCAGCTTTCAGGATGAACTTGCTCAGGAATAACATTTAATGGTGCCAAAGCCTGGGGCTGTTGCAAGATGTCTTTCCCAAGTGAAGTCCAACCCATAAGATTCTACAGGCTGACTAAACTGTCGTATTCCTGACAAGCCTCAACACTGTCGTGGAGAGGAACATCAGGCTGGTATTGAAAAAAATCCAAGAATTAAATTCTACTGCAGGAATGTRGGCCAAAATAATATGAAACTTGAGAGAAAAACATATCAAACACACCAGAACATCTTGAGACCATCTTCCACGGTTAAACTGGAAATCACATTGACCTAAAGAATTTAAACTTGAAGTATCTTTGCCAGTAATACAACCGCATATTTTCCTAACAGMCACTTTATTGTAATCTCTGAAGATATGTATTTATGAACTATGTAAAATCAAWTTTATTCTAATATACATCATATAAAGAACTCTATTCAATCCCTATTATATCTGTGGGAAAAGCAGGATTGACCTCGAAAATGCAACACACTCTCTGAAGCAGCCAGAATAGCCATTATAATCTGACTGAATGCCCTTTGAAACCCATGGGAATCATCACATTTAATCTACTGCCAATGAATTGGACCCTTAAACACTAAACCTCATTTGGGAATTCCCAATCCCTGTTTCTACTGGCTGGATCCTCTGCTGCTTGCTTACATGTGACATTTCCTAAGAGCCATCAGCTCTGGCAACTGAACAGAGCTTCACTGAAATGAGAGGCAAAGCCTATTTCCCTAACGAAGGGAAAAATGCTGAATAAGATTTTCAATTTTTTGCCTCTGCAAATACAGTGTTTTCAGCCAGTCCCTTATGACAGGAAAGGGAGCTTGGAGTTCCCAGCACAGTCCAGCTGTTTTTCCATGTGCTCTCAGCAAAGAGCAGCCACAGTGCCAACCTCCAGCACAGACATCTCGCTTCCTCACACACCAATTCCAGCCAGTTTTCTGGGGCCCCTACACTTGGTCCTACCCTACATCCCCCAATTCCTGACACAAAAAATGGTTTAATTGCTTTGATTTATTGCAACTGTGATTTGTTCTGCTTAATTATCAATTCCTATTTCAGTATACTCATAGAACTATAACAAACATTGGTGTTTTCATGAGTCTAGACAAATCCCTGGTGAACTGGGAATGAAACAAGTTCTTTCTACATACATTTTCAGGGCATATTGTCTTCTCTTGAATGTGGGACATTTGCATCATTTATCTTTGTTTTAAAAGTGTCTCTTTATACCTCTCTAGAGAAGAATAAAAATTTAATTTTTCTCCATGGATTTGAATATTTACAAGAACCATAAAGAAATTAACATTGCCTTTTTTTGAGGCGTCTGGAAGTTCTACAATTTACAGAAACTCTACACTACCCACTGTTTGTCTGGGAATAAATTGCATTTCACAATGGCACCATCTGCTGGGAGCAGAGCATGGCAGTGAAGCTCACTGGGGTTTCCTCACTGCTGCCTTTCACAATTAAACGTAGGATGACTGATATCCAACACCTCCTCCAAATGGCAACATAAATTAAACCTGGAAAAGTAACTAAAGGAACCAGAGGCTGATAATGACAGAACATCACTGAGGTTTTCACACCGGAATTTTTACTTTTAATACAACAGGAGCTAATTATTACTATTTGGTTTTATGCCTCCTTACTGATACAGTGCAACACTGAAAAGAACACTAGATATCTGTCTTGACCTGTATTTCACATAGCACACACTTGCATGTACCTTAGAAATTCATTCAGACAAATGAGAGAAATTCCTTCTTTCAGAGATGTGAAATCAACTGATGATTACATTATGATCATGGTCTGTGACAACACCTTGAACCTTCTCTGTGCCCGTAGTGTGTGAGTGATTCAGCTCCTCAGGGACAGTTTTAGCTGCTGTCCATTACTGGATTAACAAGTTCCTCAGTTCAGAAACAGACATCAAACCCTGTCACTGTCACACAGTGCCCTTTCCTGGCAATATACCAGGATTTGCACTCATTTTAACATCCAGCATTTCCAGATGCAGCTGGAAAACAGCCTCAAGCTCTGCAGCAATATTCATCAGAGAATGAACAGAGACAGAGGAGAGGTCAGTAACTTCTGGCTGGAGAGGGAATTAATCCCGGAAATATCTTTCCTTCTCTTACCATTATTTTAATACTGCTTGATGATTCCCCAAGCATTATTCCACATCAGTTTCATAAGTAAAATTCAGTTGGTAGTGACTCAACAAGCTGATCCAAGTTGACAGAAAATCTTTCAGCAGTCTGTGCAAACCACGAGGCAGAATCTATCTGCTCCTGATCTGYTGCAGGTGCCCACACACAGCCATTGCTGCTCTTCATGTAACTGCTGGTTAGACTGCACAGAGGGGCAGATACTCCTCAGATACACTTCAGAGTACAAAACAGAGCCTCAAAAAAGGCTGAAAAATAGATATAGTCACTCCTGGCATATGTGTTCTTTTTTAAACAGGTTTTTCGTTCAGTATGTTAAGTATTCTAGGAAAAAAAATGGTTAACTTCTATCAGAGGTTAGGAAGCAGAAAAAAGTTAAAATTACATCTATGACTAAGATGAGTGATTAAGTTAAGAGAGTACTCAACATTTTTCAATCCATTGCATGCTTATAGCAATTCCTTAACACATTTGTCTGGAACACTTTTCATACAGTGACGTATGAATTTATCCCAAGAGAAATACATTAGTAACCCCAGTTTTTGGTGTTTCATCACAATTTTTTCTTTCTTTTTCCATTGCTGGAAAATGATTCAGAGGACAGACCTACCATTTTAAAATATTCCATCTTTGGGGGATTTGGGAGCTGCTAGGTTAATCAAATTGGGTACCCAAAAGTTCCTTTCACCTGCTGACATGTTGTTCGCAATCTGCAGTTAATTGAAAACCATTCACTATGACAAAATTCTCATTCATAGCCTGAGGATCACTGCAAGAAATTTAAAGTTAACTTAAATATGCACAGACATCTTTTCCTCTTCTACTCTTACTTGTCCTCAAGAAAAACAATTGTCTCACAATCAAACACCACATACTTAAAATAAACAGCAGACTTGCCTCCACAGCCTTTTGAGTAGAAGTGTGAAAATCCAGTATTCAGTGACCTGGCTGTATCAGGAAAACCTTTTTGCAGACAAAACAGAAGCCTTAATTTAATTCCTCACCAGACACAACTGTCAGTACATGTGATTTCTAGCAAGCCTTCTGCAGACATCAACTGCAGCAGATGCTTCTCCAGAACACAGGACCTCTCAGGATGAGAAACTGGGACTAGGAATAACGACTATAATTCTGCTGAAACACACGCATTTCCTTGGAAGCCTGTGACAGAAGAGACATGGTGCAAAGCCATCACAGCCTTACTACAGAACACTATCACACAATTTTCCTTCTCAAGTTAAAGAACTGACCTTGTGAAAGAGAGCTCGGTCTGGCTTATTCCCTTCCACCTGCTCACTTGAGGCAGAATATTGTCACAGCACCAAGTGATACATATTTCCCTTTCTGACTCTTTAACTTACTTGTTTCAGCTGGATGACTTCTGTTCTGTTCTGTAATGTTCTGTTCATTATTCTTTGTCAAATTTATTCCGTTCTCCTTACATGTACAACCACATTAATTCCAGGCAGGAAATTTGCAAATCTAATAAAAAGGGAACTCYGAGCTCAAACAATACCTTACTGCTGCTATAAAACTCTCTGTACACATGCTGAAAAAAAAACATCATCATCTTAGTCCAAAGGCAATAGCCAGCTCTGCCAGAAAAACAATCCACATGGAAGTAGACTTCTCACTTCCAAACAGACACCAGGCATTTGGACCAGCACTTGTCTTCCCTGAAATCCCAGGCTGTGCATCCTGAGGGAGCCTGCACACACATCACTAAAGCTGCTGTACATGAGAGATTCTGGTGACACCTAAAGTTTTATTTTTTAAAAGGTATGGCCAAATTCACAGCTCATTCGCTGTGTAACTATTCCCCACTACCCACACACAAAATGAAGCAGCTTCTTAGAAAAAGAAAACAACCGGGTTGTGTGTGAGCATCACCAGTCAGGGCTCCTGAGGAGTGTTTGAGAGGGTTTCTGACAAGAGCAGGCTCCCACAACAGGAAAATGCACAAACACCCTCATTCTCCCCCCGACAGCTGCATTTCCACATGTGCTTCCTGACAGCTGTGAAAAGATGTTCCGCTCCTGCGGTTTGCTGTCAGTGTTTCCACATCAGAAACATTTCTGAGGGGAGGGTGGAGATTGTCTTAAAAGAAATTAAAAAACCCAACAAACCAAAACAAGTAAACCCTCACCAAAATTAAAAAAACAAGGAGGAAGGAAGAGCACACAACGTTCTGTGAGGAAATTTTGCAATGCTGCAACAGCCAAGGATTTGGGAGGGACTCTGTATCACCCAGGGACGGAGTCAGACTGCAGGGCTTTGGCTTGTTGCCTTCAGAAACTGGAAAGAAAGGAACAAGAAGTAAGACAAGGATCACTATTAAACCATTTTCTGTGTAGGCAATTACCTCCTCATGTACAACAGGGCCTGGAGTCCTGCAGAAGGCATTGCCCATGCACAGCTGATGATTACATTTACTTTGCCCAGAGGATAACAAGTAAAGAACATCTACTTGCCAAGACTCATTATGTAGCTTTGTATTACTGACTACTTCATCAAATTAGTCATCAAGTTTGTTTATGCAGTGGTGTTGAACTCAAGTTCTTTATGAGATTTGTACCTTCTAGTACAAGATCTCACTTCCTTACAGCTTAATATTTGAAGTTTGACCAAAATATTTTCTTAACAAGCTGGATACTTATAAATACTTATTAGCCTCTTAAAACTTCTATAGATTTGATACTTTTTTGACTATTTTTTAAAAATTATATTGCTGCTAAAAACCCGCCCAGTACCACGTACTTCCTTAGTCTCAGCCATATTATCGCTTGCACTATCTCTAGCAAATATGTGGCTCTTTGATATGGATCAATGATCTCATTCCCTTATAAGAACAGTGCTAGAAAAACTACCCRAAAGGAGAAAGAGGGGGGTTGGTCTCCTGTCCCAAATAACAAGCGATAGGAGGAGAAATTGGCCTCAAGTTGCACCAAAGGAGGTTCAAAGTGGATATTAGGAAAAATTTCTTCATGGAAAAGGTTGTCAGACATTGGAACAGACCCTGGGATGTAGTGGAGTCATCAACCCTGGAGGGATTTAAAGACGTGTAGCTGTGGCACTTGGGGACATGGTTTATGGTGGACCTGTCAGTGCTGGATTAATGGCTGGACTCAATGCCTTAGAGGTCTTTCCAGCCTCAGTGATTCCCTGGTTCTGTACTGCATGGCAGCTCTACCACAGAAATCACGGGGGGAAACTGCTGGTCATGTCAGCTACATCTTGAGACAACTGCACACAACATTTACCTGTAGCCCAAACTGCTGCTCCTCGTTCCACTGCTGCTCCTCTCTCTGCCCACTACTCTGCCTGCCATAGGTACGTGGGAGATGACAAAAATCTTCACGGAAACATCAGTAAAGATCAGCACAGTTTCCGTATTTAGAACTTCCTCAAGTCCTAGAGCCACTCCTTGATCTCTTTCAAAAGAAAGATCTCTGTCATATAATTCCACCAGCTCTCTTGCTCAACATCAAGAAAATGTTTTTTCTCACAATTCTGCTGTTTTCCTACCGTAAGCCAAGGACATCTTTCATACTACACATTTTTCTAAATCAGAACCATTGTTTCTCATCTGCAACCTTTTGTTTTTCTTCTCTTAGCTCGAGTGTCTCAGCAGATACAAAAAACTACTGCGAACAGCAAAGGTAGGTTCTCTTTTGTTGATTTTGAGGTACATGCTGAAATTGACTTATCCAAAGAATGGGGGAGGGATTTAAAAATGTCCAAAAATTTCATGTAAAATTAAATCTTTTGCCTCCCTGCAGTGAGTCAGTTTACAAGTTTCTATACAAACGTAATTGTCTCTCTGCTGACCTGTATGTAAAGTCAAAATTGCTTTAAGTTGTTAAAATACTTTTTTCCCCCCACTGGAAATGTCACAATTTATTTTAGTCATGACTCGTTCAGTACCACTTTCTATGAAAAGACAAGTTTTTATAGCAAATTTACTGGTATAAGATTATAAAAGGAAACAAATTTGAGATCATCAAAGCCTCTGCTGCTATTATTCCAATGTTCATTCTACTTACACAAGGTTGGTTCTGCCTGTTTATAGACAGCCACAAATACAATACTGCTTTTGCTTTTAGGTTCACATGCTACCTCTCAACTAGTGTATCAGGTTACTTTCCGCTACAATTAACACTCTAATATTTGATTTCTCTCTTATACTTCTATTATTTTAATTGCTGCTGTAGTTCAGAAGTACTGTTGGTGGTTCATCTGAATACATCTGTGGGCTTTGCGTGGCTATGCCTTCTTTTGCACGAAGACATGCACTTTTCATTATGTGTGAAGCTGCATTCCGGTTTTGCAAGGTATTTGAGTTGCCTGCTATTAGAGGTGGAAAAAGTATAATGGCCTGCTTYGACACAAATAAGTATAGCTTGGTTTTCAACATATTTTGGGAAAAATCTGAGAGATTCTTGGGTGATAGGTGCAGTCGACTCACTCAGAAGTTTCTTCTTTCCAGAGACACTGTGCAATCCCGAGCTTGTACTGGTTCAGGGGACTTTGAATGTAGTGATGAAGCAGAACGTGACCCTGTCCTGCCTCTCTAAGTCTGGATCTCCACCTGTCAGATACACATTGTTTAAGCACAACCAGCAGGTATCCTCCTTAACCAGGTCAGGCTTGACCCCTGCATTGTTCACCTTGACTATCAGCTCTGCCAGCGACGTGGGTGAATACAAGTGCAAAGCAGAGTATAACATCTCCAGTGGTGGAAAATACAGCAACAGCCTCAACTTCACCCTTATAGGTACGTCTTGTTGTACACCTTCCCAACACTGTTTATTTCAGGGGCACACAGCCATCTCTTGAGAGAGGAGCTGAACTTTACTGCAGAAGGCTGTTCTTACCTCAGAAGTCAGCAGTGCTCTCCCGCTCTCATGAGCCCCTCCATCCTCCAAGCCCAGCTCTTTTGCCAGTGTTGTCACTTCACTCCAAGTCTTGCTTGGAACTTGTCCTGTACTCAGTGATTCAGCCTTTTCAGTTTTCTTTCTGCAGAGCCAGTTTCCACACCAGTGCTGAGCTCACCCACCTCTCAGGCAAAGAAAGGCCAGAACGTGACCCTGTCCTGTCTCTCGGAGAACGGATCTCTTCCCATCACGTATCTATTCTTCAAAGGAAAACTAAACATCTCTCCCCAAAAAACAATGCAGAAGAGGGAAGCAGCCGAGATTTTTCTATTTATCGATTCCCTTAGTGACTTTGGAACCTATAAATGCAAAGCTAATAACAGTTTTCCCAACAATACAAAATACAGCAACAGTTTCAACTTCACATTAGCAGGTATGCACGAAATGAGATTACTACTGTTGACAAACGCGGATCACACAAAATTCAGAATATTGTAACAATGCAAGTTTTTTAGCCAGATATTTTGTTCCTGCAACATAACTTTCAAAATATAATTTAAAAAAAAAAATAAAAATTTTTAAAATTAATGAAAAAATACAGAATTTCATGCATCCTAGATAGCAGCAGAAGTTCAAGTTACCATAGAGGATGACTGTAAAAGATTCACTTTTACAGGAGACCCCTGGTTCATCTTGGGGAGAGCCTGGTTTCATTTTTCTCTCTGGTCCTATGAAAGAGCCTACTGGCATAGCAAGCTCCCTTCCTTTTGCTGGGACACAGTGCCCTTGGGACTCTCCTGAGCAGTTAAATTAACCACAGTTAATCCAAAAGCTGAAAGAAATTACAAGTCTTGATTTCAATTTACAGAAAATACTTAAAATATGAAACAACACTTCATTGCATAAACACTTTTTTTTCTTCTTTTTGGCAGAAGAGAGAAGTCATTCTCAGCCCCTGATAATTTCTCTCGGGGTGATCCTACTACTACTCATAATAGGATTTGCTCTGGCAATTCCATTTTTCATAATTCCTTCATATAAAGCAAGTGAGTTATTTGAATGGCTGTTTCATTCTCCAGAGGTGCTTGTTTATGTTGTCAGTACATTTTAGTGYGTAAACACCACGTTATCAGTAGAGAAGCTCCTGGTATTTTAGGATGTTGTTCAGTTTCCTCTCAACCAGCACTGGCAACTTAACAAGACTTTTGACAAGGACAAACCTCTGAGCTGTGTTTTAGATGGCAGGTCTGGGATGGGGGAAGCAAAGCAACATCTAATGTAATACACAAAAACACAGGAGGGAATTAGACCTCGTTGGACAGGGAAATCTATTAAAATGCCCTTGGTTAAGGAGTGCTTTTTATCATTAAAATAACATTACCTGAGATTTCCAAATATTCAAAAAATACCTTGAAATTGTTTATTCACCTCTAAGAAAAAATTTATATATATATATATATGTATATGTGTTTGTGTATGTTTTTCTTTTACAATTTGCAGAAAAATTTCAGTCCACCAGGCCCTCAACTGGCCTTACTTCAACAGTGAACGCAGAAGAGTCTGAAAATGAAGTCATATACACAGAGATTGGTAAGTTCCTGTCACCCCTCTGCAGTGAGGCAGACTTCTTCAGGCACTGCAAGACCAGTGGAAGGGGACACCTACTAACCTTCCTGGCAGAGGCATTATTTGAAATCCTTCAGAATCCATATTTGGTATCACCCAACAGCCATGCAGCCAAAACTGCAGCTGGTTAAATGAACTGAGGTTCTATTAAAAAAATAAGGGTGTAATGCCCATTCACTAACAGACAATAGTGGGCCATACGAAGTTGTAGCAAAATAAAACTTCTGCAGCTCCTGCATTCTGTTCAAATTTGTTCAGTACTTTTGTTCTTTACTCCATCCTTCTTAAGTTTGATGAGACTCAAAGTCAGTTCAGACTGAAATTATGAAGTGACAACAAAGCAACTAACCTATATTAAGGTTTACTATTTTACTATTAAGGTTTACTATTTACATTTTACTACTTTAATTGCAAAAAACACACAACAATGAAGACATTACCTGACAGCCATGATGCTCTGAAGTTTTCTACATTTGCCTTATATGTGCATGTCTCTTTTGAAGGAGAAAAGGAAACCCTCAAACCAATAGCAAAGGCATTAATGTTTCCCCTTTCTAAATATCAAAATGGAATAACTGTCTCCAAACAAACCTGCCTTCCTGTTCATGCAGTAGACAGGTAGAATTCTCACTGCCCTGCTGGGTCAGCTCAGTGCTGTGCAGCTGCTCATGCCAGGTCTCAGCCTGCAAGGACAGTGATAAGAGCTCTGATAAGGCCCATGGGTGCTACAGAAAACATGATTCATACTCAGTATGGAATCTTGCTGCTTTGTTTCAAGATTATAGGAAAAGAAGTCTGATCAAGTTGCTTGTAATTAATTGCTGTTCATCACCTTTAATCCAGAGCCTGTTAAACCAGAAGAAGAATACATCAACTTTTCTGTTATTAGAAGAGAAGATGAAAAAGGTGAAAACCTCAAGCTATAATATTGGAATATCTGATGCACATAAGGGGACTTTGCTGGGTGGAGGCAGGGCTTAAATACTTGCAATTGCTCATGAAATTGCTTAGTTACTATGGAAAAACTGAAATAACTTTAAGACTCTTGAAGGGGGAAAAAGGAGAAAAAAAGAAACCAACAAATCATCCTATGACAAAAAATTCAACAGCCTCACTATGAAACCATGCAGAAGATGGTATTAGTAATCACACTGCTGATGTAATGTTAATTCTTCTGTTGTGTATCTGCACCAAAAAAGCAATTATGAATTATGTTATTCTTGGCTTTTAGCAGGGAAGAGGGCATGTGCCACAGTCTATTCAAAGGTCTTCATCAGAGACTAAGCACCAGGTATGGCCTCTTTTGTGATTAACTTAACCACATATTTTAAAAGCATCTTTCAGTCCTCAAATGTGCTAAGTACCAGTAAGCTGCATAGMAAGAGATGATGTTTAGATATCAGTTTCCTGGCCTAATCAGTTTGTAGGCAGACAATATAGCTCACTTTCTACTAGCAAGCAAAACCCCCAAGACATAATATCTAAGGACTTCAAATTAAGAAAGAAAGGGGATAAAAATTGGAATTACATGTTAAGCTTTCACCCAGATCTAACTGAAGTAGAAACTATGTGTGCAGACATAAGATAATCAAAAGGCTTTCGTCCAGTATAAAGAAAATAAAATCCCTCTTAGGCACACACAAGAGGATCTGTATTTGGCCTCTCTGTACCTGCAAGGATGACAATTTTTCATTTCAACAGTACTTCAGCTCTCAGAGTAGGGATCGGATACTAAAATGAATTTTTGGGACAGTTAATGCAAAATAAATTCTGTATCCTGCTACAGGCTGTTTCTTAGATGTTCCTGGATTATTTTAATATAATTCCATAGCCAGCTTATTTAGAATTCCATGAGTTCAGTAAGTCACACCATGCTAACCTTGCATTATACCTAGCATAAYACTCTATACAGCTATTATTATTATTATTGTTACAATAACTCATAGTTAAGCAAGTACCATGCTAATAGAAGAACATTTTAAGGCAAATTCTTGTGTTTCATGACACTGATGACTATCAGAGGCCACATGCCTTGTTGCACAAACCTCAAGCACTTTATACAGTGACTCAACAAGCTGTACAGGCATTGTAAATCTAGAGAAGATCAGAAACACGCAGTTCTAATCTCTGCAAACTCTTGTATCTGATTTTAACTACTATGCTTAGGTACAGGAAAAATATGATCACTCTGGTCTTTTTACACCATTTTATATACAGACATTTTGTCCATAAAAATATTTGTAAAAAACTTTACAATTTAACTCTATTCCTCTGTATCCTCTTGATAATGTATTTCTGATTTTAATGTTTATCTAGTGTAAGACAAAGTAGCTTGCATGTTTAAGAACCGAAACCATGTGATTAAAATACACTCCTACAAACAGATAGTACAAAGATACTTACTGATGTTATTAAAACACTTCAGATTTGGGGAAGTCTTATATAAAATACTGTTTTCCAGCACAGATCATAATTGTGTCAGCAATACAGATAAAAGTTGAATTTTTAGCTTAGGATGGAGCACTTTCAATATGATAGTAAGCCCAAAGCCATGAACAAGAATATGGTTAGCCTTGCTAACAAGGGACAAGATTTTCTCTTCCCTTTTTCCAAGCTAACCTGGAAGATCTGGATTTGACAGAAAACAGATGCACCACCAAGTTCCAGCAGAACTATTTGCCAAGAAACCACTGAGTCCATGACAACGCTGAAGTCAGTTCAGGCACAGACATTTAAGAAAATCCTTTTATTCAACAAGTTTAAGTTTACACATTTTTGGCTGATGTAACATACTTAGTTAAAAAGTCCTTCAGCCTAGAAATGTGCATCATTTCCTTCATGGTGGTGTCTCTGCTTCTCAGCTGGACCACTCCGTTCTCTAGAGTGGCATCAGTTAACAAGACCATGAAGGGAATACTCATCTCATCGTACCTGCAGAGAAAAGAGCCCACCCATTACTGCTTTTGGTGTACAGAAAAAATCAGATAACTTATGCACAAATGACCATAAAGTGTAAATATTTAGTTTTGCTGAATTGCACTAAGTCCAGTGTGACATCACCAGTTTTCTTGCCATTCCTTGCTTTCCTGGTTGCGTTTCTTTAAATTACTGAGCTATTTTAGTACATAAAAAGAATGTTATTCAGTGACCTATTAAAAGAGTATTTTTGTAGAAGCAGTATTTATCTTTCTGACTTACTTTGACTGCACGTGAACAAATAGTTGCATTTATTTTCACTCAGAAAAAACCACTCATCACTATGTTCAAGATGCATTGACATGAGCAGCTATAGGCCCCAAATTCGCACCTGATCAACAAGTCATACACGAAGCCTCCAAATGGAATAGCTGTTTTTATATCCACAAAAAGTTCCATCACATACTCTAATGGTAATGGTTCCAGGCTTGGAAGAACTTTTAAGTTCAAGACTAGATACAGTGTGCTGTTTGAAATAGTACCTAAGAATGAAACACAGAACCAGACCAGATGCATAAATGGGGGTGAGGGTGGGAAATGGTTCTGCAAACTTACAACTCATCCGAAGAAATTTATTTTCTACATGAGAGTCTCTGAAAGGTATTTCACAGTTCCAGGGAAATAACAGTAACATATGAAATGCTTATACTTCGCCTAATTTTAAAAGTTATCTGACATGCTTTTCACAATAAAACTACTTGAATCCAAGCCTGTAATACAGGATCTATGCCTTCAGTCAGTTACTGCACTCAATGACTTCTACTGAGAACAGGCATATTTTCACTGGTCCACAGAAAGTTAACTTTCACCTTTATAGTTTAATTTACAAAAGACTGTTTCTCCTTACTTTGTATAAAGTTGTTCCAGAGATACCTGCACAGTTTCCAGATAACCTGGCCACACAGAAATTCCATTTTCTGTCAATTCATTGAACAATCCTTGACAAACCTGTGTCCATTTAAAAACACAGTTACAAGTTAAAAGTTACAACACAGACTATGAAGGTTTGAGACTCTATACAAAGAAACCATTAAAACTCTAATATGTGGTATTAACATTCCTAGCTGGTGTTAATTTGCTGGCTGAAATAATCTCAAATTAGAAAGCAGCCTGGCAATTACATCTCCACTTCTGTTTAAAAACATGCCAGTGTAAGTTTCCTCCCCTCTGTGGGGACTGACTTAATGACTGACTTAAATGAAAACTTTTTAAAAATCCTTCTGAAGATGTGACCCATGTGTTAAGATAATTCTGAAAGATTAAGAAACTGAGAAGGATTGTGTTATTTTCCTTAATTTTGCATGGGACAAGCATCAGCTCTATTGTACCAAAAGCAATGTGTCCACACAAGGAGCTGCCTGCAGTGAATTCCTTTGGCTGTGATCCACAAGCTGCACAGCAGGAGCACCATGAAATCTGCACAACCAGAAATCTCCAGGAGTCAAAGCAGCAGCTTCATGTTCCTCAACATAAGCAGTGTCTGGATTGTAACAAGTTACATGGACAGTCAATGCTCAAAATTAAAATACTGTCTTACAACGTACCTGTCTCAGCTCTGTTGTTGGACCTTTTCCTACATCCAAGGCCACTTTAAGAGGTGCTAAACAAGGATGAAGCTTAAGTACCTAATAAATTTACAAAAGTCAACAGATTACTAAATGTATTTATCATGCAATTCTAAGCATTTCTAATTCTAGGAAATAATAATTTTTTTTAATGAAATCAAGGTGCTAAACACACAAAAGTTTCCTCATGGCACAAAATCCTGAATTAGAAGCAAGCTGTATTTTATGCAATGAGCATACAGGCCACCTAGATTAGCATGGCAGAAATTACTCCATTTTGGCTGAGCCCCAGAAAGAGATAAAAATTCGTTACCAGAGCTCCATCATCTTGAATAGAACCAGAGTGATCAGAGACAGCCCAGCAGACAGGTCCCATCCCATCTATCGCCTGTTTTTAAAGCCCAAACAGCTGTTTGGGCAACAAGCACTGTCTGACAGCCAGCACTTAAACTCAGGAAAACCAGGGTAAAAGTAGGGATAACAATGGTCCTCAGGGAAATGCCCCATCACCACCTGTGACTCACTTTTTCTACTCTTCTCAACCACCTTCAAATGCTGCTGGAAGAGACAAATTCCTCTTTCCAACAAACTGCAGCTACATTTCAATTTCTCTTAAGTCCTTCATCACTTGCATGGCAAGAGCCTACCTACTCATCAGAGAGAAAGGTGAAACAAGAAAGGGGACCTCAGAATGAAAAAAAATTGCTTATGTGGGTGACAAGGACCACAGAGGCCATCCCACGGGGCCAGCCTGGTGCTACCAGGGAGAGTGTTCAGTCTGCCTGTTGGGAAGGGAACAGGACGGCCACGTAGAAAAGGAGACACTGCCATGCTCAAATTTACCACATTGTCTGAAGAGTTTGTACTTGGACTTTTTTTACATTTTCTACATGAAGTTACCTTTCTCTGTGAATTTTTCTTTGCTGTTAATGGATTCTCAACCAGCTGTAGAGAATCAAAGAGATATGCTAACACTCCTCGGTCCAGATTCCCATTCACAGACAGAACATGAGGGATGACATTCTTCCTTCCATCTCGGCCCTGAAGAGAAAAAACCCACAAAGGGAAACATCAAAAACTGTCCCAAAAAGCCTTTTGCTTGTTTTAAATATATAATGAGGCACTGAGCTCAAGCACCCTTATTACATATAAAATGCAGACATTTATTATAAAAAGTTACTAGTAATTTTGAAAGTGTAACTGTAACCAGATAAGACTGTAACAGTGGGGAAAGCAGAAGGTCAGAGCAGGATAGGGTTAGTTTCTTGCCCTGCCACTCTGATCACAAATTAAAATCTATGGCAAACACACCTGAAACTTTGCATTTTCTTTTGGAGGTTTGTAGATTTACAGGTTCTCTTTGATGCAAACTGAACAGTGCAAAACACAGTCTGAGTTTGTGTTGACATCTACTCACAGATACAGGTAAAGGTTATGCCAATGACAATAGGTGTCTTGTCAATATGGCTAATTTCTAATTTTGAAGAATTCCTTGCAAAAAAAAGTACCAAAACACTATTTTATCAGCTTTTGAAAATGAAGGTCTGACTGCAGAGTATCAATTGTACTACTTTTGCAGCAGAAGAATAAAAAGATAGTCACATGCTAAGCAACTGGACCAGTAAAGAAACCATTTCTCTCACACATTACCATCTTTCACAGAAAAGACTGTTAATACAGTAAAGCTTACAAGTAATTTTGAATTATCTCCTGGATACATCTGTAACAGTTCAGTATCACCAAGGTTCTTCAGTGTTTCTATTGTTTCTGTCCCCCAAGGAAAGCTGTAATGTAAATTAAATCCTCTTCTGCCTTTTTCATCTTGAAAGTCACTGCTGCTGAAGTTAGACGGGCCTACGGCAAACTGAAAATAAAAGGTGTAAGAGGTGATCACTACTGCGAATCTCGTATTAACTACAAAAACCAAGTCTGTAATGCAACCTGAAGTCTGATTTTCAGCAAAAGATTTTTACAAGTTACAGCCCAGATCTCTTTGTTGTTTTACAGCATTTTTATCTCCCATCACTTAAAACACAAAACATTTGCCTTTCTGCAAGTCACGCTATAAACTACTTGTCAGTTTTGTCATCATCTTCAGTAGTTTTTCAATTTCCATGAGAAATGTGTATATTTCAGTGCCTAGAAGAGGCCAGTAATGTAAGGCCGTAAAACCAACCAGGGTGACTATTCTCATACTGAGATATAAAGGAGCAGGCCAAGATTCCCCAAGGATATGCTGCTGTTACCTTTCTCCACCACTGGAGCCTCTGGCGTAGCCAGTAATCGAGCCACTGTCCTGCAGTTCTGGGAGAACTGAACCATGCAAGCAAAGACGTGGTCCTCTCGCCTATTCTTTAAACAACAGCAAGGGCAGCAAGTTAACGCCTTCGGAAATAATAGGGGAAAAGCAAGAAACAGCATTCAAAAATAATCCAAAAGTGAAACAGCTGCTTTAGGTATGAAAAGGGATTAACTCCTCTACTACTCTACCTTGTAAAGTTTTTGTTGTGTTGTTCACTTTCTGGAACAGAATGTTCATTTTCTGGAACAGAATGAAAGCACACTCCAATTTGAGCAAGGCCACACGGCAGCCTTTTGTTCACCAGCTCTAAGCAGCTGACATATTGCGCCAGAACACCTATCAAAAGACAATGCCCTGATTTTAGTGGCCACAGAGGAAAGTTATGTTTTAACTCTACCAAGAACAAATGAAACACGTGTTGTTTATATGTGCAGTCTCACTATCTTTACTAGCACCGGTGCTTTGCAGAGATGGGCTCAGCAGGCTGGTTCCTCTAGGCACATTGATTTTAATGTATTTTTCCCCTAATTACAGGGAGCGCATCCGCTGCCCACCTGTACTGCTCAGGTCCTTGAAAAGCACACAAACAGCACACAGACGGAACATTCCCAGCGCAGCAACACAGCTGAAGAATCCCTTAAACGCAGTTGCTTCGCTCCCAGCAAGAAACACACCCGCGTGCAGAGTGCAGGCTGTGTGGAGCCGCCCGGCACCTACCGGGCAGGAGGCTCTCCCGCAGCACCCCTGCGGACCCCAGCACTTCTTCCAGGGCCGGGCCGCCCGGGTTCTGCCCACAGCCCTGAAGAGCTTCGCACAGCGTCTCCGGGTGCAGCAGCCGCAGGCCCCGCGCGTCCCGCGGGGCGCCGGGCGGGCCGTGGACCGGGGCATCCACGGGGAACACCTGCTCCCGCAGCGGCAGCGCCGAGTCCCACCACTGCGCCGCCAAGTTGGCGCGCAGCGCCGCGCCCAGCGGCCCGAAGCCCGGGTGGCGGCCGCTCAGGTACGCACGCCAGGGCAGCGGCCCCGCGCCGCCCCGCAGGAAGCGCCGCCGCCAGCACACCTCCAGCAGCTCCGCCCCGCCCGCCGCCTCGGCAGCACCGCCGCCCGCCGAATAGGGCCGCGCCGAGCACCCGGCCGGCTCCGCCCGCTCCGGAACCCGCCGCCGCCTCGACTCCCCCAGCGCAGCGCGGCAGCACCAGCGGCAGCCTTGGCGGGAGCCCAGCGCCATCTTCCCGCTCCCTCACGGAGGGGCGGGGGAGGGGGCTCCGCGCTGTGATTGCGCACGCGCCATGCCCTGCGCGGGAAGCGGGGCGGGGGGGGGGGGCCAACGGCGACCGCGCATGCGCGGTGGCCCCCCCGCGGCCCTGCCGGGACCCCGGGCCGAGGCTCAGGGACCTTCCAAGGTGAAGTCGCTGTCCCCGGGCTGAATCTTCTCACCTTTTGTAAACGTAATGGTGCCGTCAGATAACTTCTGCAAAAGGAATTGATGTCTTCAAGCTGAATTTTTTCGCCTTTTGAAAACATAACTGATCCTGTCAGATAACTTCTGCAATAGAAGTTGCTTAATAAAATAACTTTGTGTTTCAAGCACTGGGTAGGATCACATCACACAAATAAACATGCATTAGGTAGGCGGAGAATGTGTAGTAGACAGGCGGGTTCATGTACATTTTACTGTATAAAAGATGTAACTTTTTACCCCTTAGTGTGCTTGATTTGTGGAAGCCTCCACCTTGAGCCCTGTGCAGAATAAACAATGTCTCCTTCCTAAACCAAACTTGCTCAGAGCTCCCAAAATCGAGGACAAGGCCACGCGTGCCTTGGGGTCATATCCGGCCTGCCCCTGCCGGACAGGGAGGTTGAGAGCTCCCCGGCACTGGGGACTGGATGGGGGGCAATGGAACAKACCCTGCCCTCACTGTCACGGAAACACGCACGGAGACATTCCTGGGGAAAAGCCCATCGGGGCAGCAACAACGCTCAAGCACGTAAGGGGGAGGCAGTAAGCAGAGCTCAAGCGGAGGCCACACCGCGGAGCTCCTGCCAAGAGCGCGGGCGAGGCCTCTCCGCTCCCCGCGGCTGCTCGCTCGGGTTCACGCTGGCAGAGCGGAGACAGCGCAGTGGAAATTTCCATACTCGCCGCACCACGAGTTTGTACTGGTGCCAGGAGGCGGGGCGCGAGAGAGGAACCATTCTCCGAGCTGTAAGCATGAAAGGCTCGGGCTGAATAATCCCCGCGCCGCTTCGAGCGGCACAGCCCCCTCCCCCGGGCCCGAGCATGACGAGACGCGTTAGTAGGGCACTGGGTCAGCTGCGGGAGCTGCTACTCGGGACTGCACAAGTATGGCAAGTATTTTATTTCTAAGGCAGATTTGCCATGAGCTCAATTCTACCAGAGCAGCACTGCAATAATGGCAAAGCTGCTTAGCAGATCTCGTCTTTTTGTCAATTTATGTGCAAATGTTACGAGGAGGAGTGCGCACCTTACACTCCTCCCTCGGGAAACACTGGCCCCAGATAAGGGTCGTTTGGAAACGGCATAAAAAAAACAAGGAGAAAGGCTAAAGAGACTCTTTGGGTTTAGCATCACTGCAAAGACCCTCATCTCTCAATTATAATGCACAAGTTGTACTATTTTTTTACACTAAAAAAAACCACCTTTACAGTGAAGTTTTAAAAACAAACCCAAGCTTTTCAATGCATTGTTTCAGGCAACTGACCTGGAAACTTAGGCATTAAGTCATACCTCAATGATAAGTTATCTACTTCCTTGTCTTTCAGCCCTGGTGGCACTGGGCAATGATCCAAAGSAAATAAATTTTAAAAAACCCCAAACCCAAAATACATTGGCACCTGCAGTTTTAGACTGCAGTGGGGTTGTTTCAAGCCTCCAGCTGAAGTTCTCATAGCAGCAGTGAATGATCACAAAATACTGTCGAATGAGAACTTCACAGAAAAGGAGGAAATAATTAAGAGGCAGATTAGGCTGCATTAAAGAACATCACCAGCTGAGCCTCAGAGGGAAACACTAACAAAGGGCTAAGCACAGAGGTAAGTGCAAAAGAAGAGTCTGACTCAGATTCGAAATGTCGTAAAAAGAATCGTGCAGATTCAACCTTGAATACATGAAGTGTTGTTGAACTTAAAACTCATCACTGTTATTGATAAACAAGAGGAAGTAACTGGAAGTTAGTATTAACTGGAATTTTAATACACCATACTTGAAAGTATTAAGCACTTTAACCCTAGATCAAGTACTATTCCAGTTCTGCTCATCAAGGAAATGCTGCTGCTTTGCTCAGCATGGGCAGTGCTTTGCGATTAGAGAGTCATTTGCACATATTAAGTCTTAAAAAAAAAAATCCATGAGGCATGTTCATGGATCAACAGCCCACTTCCCTCCCCCCCATTTCCATAAAGAAATCACTGCTGAATACCAGTTTAAGTATAATTTGAAGTTTTAATACTAAGATCTTCCCGTTTCTCTGAAGCTCAGAAGCCTGCATGCTAACTCACAAGGCCTGGCAGCTGTGGGTACAAGACACTCAAGCCTGGTCTGCACATATGCTCATGTGAAGGCGACGGTTACGGTGCTGCAGAAGCTTCCTACGCTTGTAGCAGCTCATTAGCAACACCACTAGAGAGTTTTGATCTTTTCCAAGAACTGGCCCTATGCTAGTGAGACAAGGAAGAACACTGTTTCCAACACTTTCTTAGAAGCCAGCTTTAATTTTCTTCCCCATCGAAGCAGAGCCTGCCATGCTAAGCAATCTAGCCCAATCAAGGCAAGGCTGGTATTTGTATAAGCTTAAATGTTTAATCAGACACAGTTGAGAAACCTTTCTAGAATTTAATATAAAAACATTTGACATTAATGTAAAGTTGTGCACATGTTGAGAAAATTGTCATCTGAAAGAAAATTCGGTCTTCAAATATCTTTATTGGAAGGCCATGCACTGCCTTCTGTTACTGTATTTCAAATCACTGTACATTTACTTCGAAAACACTGTCTGCATTTTCTAGTACAAAAAACTAAAAATTGTTTCAGGAATGTAGAGAAATATTCAACTTAAATAGCGAAAAAGTGCACCATAATTACTGCTGCACTGCAGTCATTTCTGCATTTCCCATTTCTTAAATAACTATCCTGTTTTGATAACACACAATATAAAGAGCAATTATGAAAAACTGAGACATTTAAATACACTAAGTTATTGAGAGTAACTTGTGGGCATGGGGTAACCTATCATAGGAGCAGCACCAGTGGCAGGGTAGGCGTACTGCTGCTGGTTCATGCCATTGTGCATGTTGGCAATGTTACTGCCGTACTGCTGCTCGTAGCCGTTCTGGTACGCTCCTGCGGGGTTACCGCCGGCCCTGAAGCCAGCCTGCATGCCTGCAGCTGCAAAGCCATTCCCAAAGGGAGTTCCATTGCTGAAACTCTGGGCACTGTAAGCCCCGTTTTGGGTTTTTGCTCCAAAGTCTCTCTTGCCTAGCGCACCATAGGTTCTCTCAAAGTTCTCCCTCTCTCTAAAGCTACTAAATCCACCCCTTTTGCCCGCAGAGTATCTGTCACGTCGGTCACCTCGGGAACGACCTAGTGGAAGAGACAAGACAGTTATGTGTATTATAATGGCTCTTGAGTTCAGCTAATCACATTTTATTTTCTGTCCCAGCAATGCAAACCTACTGTTAAAGGTTTGCTCTCCTGAGTCCAGGCGCTCACTGGACTCCAGCTACATGCAGCTGTCTAACCTCCGAGGAGTCATACACTCTCCCCGGTAACAGAAGTGGTGGTGGCATCAAGGCAAAAAGTGACTTTTACCTTGCCAGCAGGACACTTGGGTCCATCTCTCTTTCCAAGCCATAGGAGACAAAGCCACAAAACTGAGTCCACAAGTGTTTTATTTCAGGGCAAATGACAAGTGCCTCTTTTGCCCRCACTAGCCATAGGTGCACCATAGCAGAGGCTGGGATCATTTGGGTGCTGTTTTTTGTTACTGGTGTTAATAAATACCTTCTGAGGTCACCATAACTGGTAATTAAACCACCTTCCACATTCATTTTTGAGAGAGGCTGGAGGTGGAATTTGAGTTTCCATTTTGTTCTGAGAGAAAAGCTATGCACTGAGGTCAATAACAACACTTACCTGAACCTCTGTCTTCAATCAGCTGAAGCAATTTGGGGTTGATGGCTTGATTAGCCTCCCGAAGCACAGAGATGAGGTCATTTACTTGCTTAATATTGTTAGGAGTAAAGAATGTGTATGCTGTGCCTGTTTTGGTACTGCGGGCAGTTCGTCCAATTCGGTGGATATAGTCCTCTGAGGAGTTAGGGTAGTCATAATTGATGACAAATTTCACATCTTCCACATCTGTAAAGTGTTGCAGTGTGGCAAAAAGCGAGGTACAAAGTTTTGCACACCACAACAGCCAAATCGAAGATAAACATTAGACAAGAGTATTTTAAAGGGAATAATGGCTGCAAAGAACAGTGTTAGAATCATCCATTTCTGCAAGAGTATTGTGGAAGAGAAAGTTACGCACACTCCGTCTGATCCCGTCTCATCACCCACCCTGTGATCCAAAACCTTACCATAAGGAGTGTGCATTTGCTTGTCATTCCCAACTCAAGAGTCCCCTTTACAAATCATCAAGTGACATCTGAAAGCTTCTTGCAGTAGGGCCACTAAAGCTCACAGCAGCCTCTTCATGTGCTCATTTGAGGACCTTAGAGTAAAAACATACAAGGTCCTTCACATACACACTCATTAGAAGCTCAAAAAAAAAAGGGCCACACTGCTCGTCTTGCCAAGACCTTTGAACCGCAGCTGCAAGAAAAACATACCTGTCCCCCCAAAGTCACCAAGTTGTTTTTATGCACTGTGTCTCGTCTAGGCAAGCGCTTCCAAGAAGCCAGGGTTCACTTGAGAATGTGTCTCTCTCTGGCAGGTCTCGACATGACGACTATGTATAGGTGGAGGAACTTCGACTTTCAAAGGCATTGAAAAGCCATTGCTTTCCTGCCCCACTTGTTAAAGTGAGAGGTGGACTTTTTTTCTCAGATTTCATGTGCCAGTACTCACCAATTTGTACAAGGCTTAGTACATTTTAAAGCTGCTCTCTCCATTTCATGGTTGAAAAAAATTTCATTGAACATTGAAGTTTAAAATTATGTTCTTCAACATTTCAAAAAACTCACTGAAATTCAAAGACCCACAGATCACAGCAGACAGTATGCACAAAACTAACAGTACTGCACCATGGCAAATCATGCAAAGCATGGAGAGAAGAGAAATACCAGGGCAAACTGAACTGTGAATGAAACTGCTTATTTCATGAGAGAACAGTTTATGGGGTAGTAGTTTAAAGGATGATCTTTGCCTTTTGAAGATTACTGGCACACAATGCTCTCAGCTTTCACCTCTCTATTTGACTGGAAGCAGCCAGCCGATCATTTCCACTAGTCCTCCATCCCCCTCGAGTCCTCCGATTGTCATGCCTAGGCCTTGCCACAAAGACTGCACCTTTATGTGAAGAAAACTTAGAAAAATGCAGAGGTTAAAGAAAGCAATAGACTTTCTTTAAAAGCTTTGGGCAACTGGCATTACGAGTTTTACTAACCTAGACCTCTGGATGCAACATCTGTAGCAATCAGGATTGGTGCTTTTCCATGTTTGAATTCTGTAACACAAGATGTTAATCAGTTTTTTCCTTAAGTAACACAAATCAGATGCTTGCAGAAATTGCTGAAACACTCACCATTTAGAACCCAGTCCCGCTCCTGCTGACTTTTATCACCATGAATACCCATCGCTGGCCACCTGAAAATACAGAACTTGATTGATCCAAGAACACCCCTTCAGGGGCTTCACTAGTCAAAGACAGGGCTACCAAAATTCTGAAGTTAGTCTGAGCATTTTAGGTGACACCTGGTGCCACTCTCTTCAAGAGTTCTGATTCTTCAATGTGGTGCCAAGAGCACAATCAGACTTACTGGGGTTGCTGAGTGAAGTCCCAGCTATTACTCACCCATCTCTCCTCATTTTTCTGGTAAGATCATCACAACGCCTTTTGGTTTCCACAAAAACAATAGTTTTGTTTTCCTTCTCGCTCATGATTTCTTCCATCAAACGAATAAGCCTGTTATGAAGAGATTATGGTTAGAGCTTAGACTGATTTGTACTGTACAAGTTTAGTCTTAGCTGTCTGATTTCCTACTTTTTTTTAGTTGTCCCAGACTGATGTCAAAAATCCATCAAGATATTCATTTCACAGTTCATAAACTAAAACTGATTATCAGAAAACACAAAATGCTTTGCTCTCAAGGACTACTTACTTGTCATCTTTCTCTACATCATGACACACATCCACAATCTGAAGGATGTTGTGGTTTGCGCTCAGTTCCAGTGCACCGATGTTGATGTGCACATATTCTTTCAGGAAGTCTTCAGCCAGCTGCCTCACTTCCTTAGGCCATGTGGCACTCCACATCAGGGTCTGCCTGTCAGGCTGGAGAAGATCAACAAGTCAATAAAAGATCAATATAGAATTAGGTTAAATGCCCAACCAAAACTACGCTGGCTTGCAATGCCCTTGCTTTAGTAAGTGTAGTGGCAGTAGTTTGCATCTGCAATGGTGATAAATGCATGAACCATTTATACTCACTCTTATCTGATCCACAATTTTTCTGATCTGAGGTTCAAATCCCATGTCAAGCATCCTGTCAGCTTCATCAAGGACAAGATAAGTACACCTCCTGAGATTGGTCTTTCCAGCTTCTAAGAAGTCTATAAGTCTTCCAGGTGTTGCAATGCAGATTTCCACACCTAAAACCAAGTAGTCCCATCAGCTGAAGCAGTTTCCACATTGTCTCAGACAGACATGCACCAAGGCTAATCCATACCTCTTTCCAGGTCACGGATTTGTGGTCCCTTTGGAGCACCTCCATAAATACACGTGGACTTCAAACGGCACGCTCTGCTGTATTCGGCAGCTACCTGCTGCACTTGTTGGGCCAGTTCACGAGTTGGTGCCAGCACAAGACACTAGAAATATGATGCCCAGCTTTTAGTTCAGTATCCATTGAAAGGTTCTACTTTGACACTAGTTTTCAATACAAAGTCCAGTGCCAGAATGACTGAAGTGGATTTAAGTAGCAACCAAACCAGCAAACCAAGTTACCTGGTATCTCAACTGCCACCAAACACTGACCTATGCCATGTGAAAGACACCTGAAAGTCACTAGCTTCCAGGGGACAGTAATTTCCAAAATGTAACCCAAAATGAAGCATCTATGTCTGTTCTATATTATTTTAAAGAGAATCCAATCAGCACTCATAGAGTCTTCTTGGGAGACTACAACAGGGAACCACTTTAGTGATATAGAAAAAAATAATGCAGCTATGCACTCTTACGAGCATGGACAACTGGGACTGTAAAAAACTGTCATATTCCTCAAAAATCAAGATCCCCTTTCATTTAAGGATACTCACAATAGGTCCATCTCCTCGCTCCAGGAATGGCTGATGATTTATATGCACAATAGCAGGCAGTAAGTACTGTTTGGAAGAAAGAAAAGCCTCATTACAATCTTTTCCCATAAGTGTTCACCCCGCACTAAGCCAGGCTGAAATCCASCAGTATTCCAGGGCACAATCAAAACTTACAGAGAGTGTTTTCCCTGATCCAGTCTGTGCCACTCCGACCATATCCAATCCACTCAATGCAACAGGCCAACCTTGCGCTTGAATAGCAGTTGGTTCAGTGAAGTTCTGCCTCTGAATTACTTCCATAACATTTGCTTGAAAAGAAAATTTAAACGTATTACCTCAGATATTGCCCTAGTCCAGCCTGAAGAAAAAGCAGGAAGCTGATTTTCACTTACCAGGGAAGTTCGCTTCATAAAAGTTGATAATTGGTTTTGGACAGTTATGGCCCCTAACTGTGACCTCTTTGCTCGCTCTGTACTGTTCAACTTCTTGCTGCAAGACAGAACACCAATTATTAGAAATAAGCTTTGATACCAAAGTTATATTTTAAGTTACCCCATCTGTGCCAGCTGGGCCCCATGACCCTCAGTGTGTTTGCACTTTCTGTTTACTTTTGCTTGAGCTAGAGCAGGTACATACCACAGTACGTCTCACTACATCCGGATGTTCTTGGTAGAAGTTCTTCTCAAATTTGGGCAGCTCATCTAAATTCCATTTCTTTTTTGTGAGTTTTTCCCCAGGGTTTCCAAATTTCTTCCCAGACAGAGGTCCACCTCTACTTCCTCCAAAACGAGGGGCTCCAAACCTAGGGAAAACGAACGTAACATAGAACGCGAAAGAAACATTTTGGTCCTCTTATGACTTAACCACCATTTTTGCAGACCACCCTGTAACTTTACAACAGGTGTGAACTCTACCTACTGAGGTTTCAGGACACTGGAACTTCAAAAACCATACTTTAAGCCGCTGATGCCACAGTCTGCCTTGCCACAATTCTTACTCAGAAGCTAAGATAACATGTCTTCCCCTTTCCCATAAAATGCAATTGAAAGGCAAGTTTCAACACGCAAGGAAGGCATTAAAACCTTGGCATTACCCGGTGATCAAAATGGTTTCCTATCCCAGTGACACTCCTATTGCTGAAAGTGGGCAGGGGCAGTTATGAAATCCTGGGATAACTTTCCCGTAAACCGTTTTTTTGTATCCCAAAAGACAGGCTTCTGTCAACAACGGTGTTTTACGACGCCACGCACTTTATTAGCATTTTAGGTTCGGTCCCTCTGATCGGAGAAGGCCGATCTCGAAAGCCCCGAGGCACAGCTCGGAGCCGCGCCGAGCCGTGCGCTGGATCCGAGCGCGGGGCTCCCTCCCCCGCCCCAATCGCTTCCCAATTTTGGCCCGGCGGGCGCTGGGAGCGATCCTTCCCAGCACAACACAGCGCTCCCCGAGTGGCCGCTGCTTCCTGCCAGCGCTGTTTCCTTTGTCTCTCATTTCTGTCTACGCCACATTTTCCAGCCGCTGCCATTTTAGAGCCGGGGCTGGGCGGGGGGAGGAGGAACAAAGGCAGCAGCAGCACAGCCGGCATTTTGATTCCCCTCAGCCACCGCATGGCGGGGCCGGCCATTAACATCCGCTTACACAACACAAAGCGGAGCCGGCCGGCTCCTGCCGGCCACAGCCCGAGCCTTGGGAGGGGGAAGGGAGGGAAGGGAACCGCCCTACCGAGAGCTCCCCAAGGCTTCGGCACCGCCAACCCACTGACCCACAAACCTCCAGCGCGCCCGCCGCTCCCAGAGGGGGAATCGGACTCTGCGGGGACCATCCGTACTCGGGAGGCGTCCCCGGAGGGGTGGGGGCGAGTTTTTTTACCCCATTAAAAAAAAAAAAAAAAATCCCCCCGCGTTGTTCTCAGCGTTCGCACACCCGCGAGGGCTGCGCTGAGGCGGAGGGAACGATACAGTCGCCCACGATCGGTGGCCTAAAAAAAACAGATGCCCTCCCCTGGCTACCCCGCGCGGCGGGAGCGCTGAGGGAAGGGCTCAGGGCCCAACCCCCGCCCCGCCGCCATCTTAAACGTCTGAAAAACAACCCCGGAGCCCCACGGGCAGGCTCAGAGTCCGGACGCTGGCGGCGGCTGGCGCCAGCCGTGCCCCCGGACTCACCCTCTGTCCCTGTCGCTGGAATACCCGGGCATGGCGATGGTGGCGGTGGGTGAGGCGATTCCGGTCACTTAGAGCGGGTGGCGAAGGGCTAGGCAAGTTCCGGCGCCGCTGGCGGGGGCCGCTCACTGTGGGCGCCCGGCCGCGCGGACGCCGGTTATATACAGGGCCGCGAGGGCTGCCGGGAACCGGCGCGTGACGCACGCGCAGGCCCTACCCCGCCGTTATGTAAGCGGCCCGAGTCGGCCCGAAGCCTCGCCCCCTTCCGCGTAGGCGTGGTCGCGGCTCGCCCGGCTGACCGGCTTCGCGCTCGCGGCCGGAAGTGCCCCCCCCAACGAGAGCGCTCCCCCTCCCCCGCTCGCGCCTGCGCCGCGCCGCTGCAGGCGGGAGCCTCGTTCTGGCTGAGGGCTCCCCGGCCTCGGGGCGACGTGGAGGGAAATGGAGAATTCTGCGTCTCAGCCTCCATAAGCGCAGCCTTTCGGCCGCCCGGCGTGTTCAGAACGCAGCGCGGCTCCTCGCAGCTTCTGGCAGGGCAGARCCAGACCCTGCTGTCCGCAGTGCAACCCGCAGTTCTCACAGATCCGTATAGTCGCGTGAGCTGTTTATGAAAATCCTCCTGAAAGAGGTGGAGAGGACCCGGGGCTTTTAACTAATAAACATTTTAACTAATAACTGATACTTCACGGTAGATTGGCCATACGTCCACCTGTGACTTTTGCTTTCAGAAGGAGCCAGATGTGTGGATCCTGGAAAGCTGGACGCAAAGTAACAGATTATTAAATCTTAGAGCAGTTTTTTTAATAGTATTACCCATTACCTTTTATAAATGTTTATAAACATTTATGTGTCTATAAACAGTTACCATTGTTATCTCTTTGAATTCCACACCAGGGCCAGTAACCCGAGTCAAAGGTCACTTGAGGTGCAGCAGTGTTGAAAACCTGCTCAGAAGGCACCTGATAAAAATGTCCAATACCCCAAGTGGACACTGCTGTTCACCTGCCCGGCTTTGCCAGGTGAGGAACAACCTGAATGTCCGGCTGCCCAAGGCTTTATACACTCAAAAATTGAAGCTTGAAGCACAAACACCATTAGCCACCTGCTCCAGGCAGTGAGGGAAGCAAATGAAAACAACATAAGGAAGAAGTGCCATAACAACACTCCCCGTTTATATCCTCCCACCTTCTAGCAATCCGTGCTTTAAGGCTTTTCTAGGACAAAAATAACTGTATTTGATGGCCATTTCTTCCCATTTTGGTTCTATTTATGCCCTTAGCTTGTAAGATACCGTGACAACGTGTTTCACAGTTTCACTGTATGCAACCTGAAAAACATTTACTTTCATTTTCAACATATTGCCGGATAAGAAAAGGGTCACAAAACAATATGAGTTAGTAGAAATGATGAGTAATAATTTTCTGTTTATTTATTTTGTTTGTCAACACTAATATCTTCTAAGTCACTTCTTTTATAAACCAAAGCTGCAGTCTGATTTTTCCTCCTTTTAAAGCCATTCCATACTTTATTGTATGGATAACATACAATTATCCTTGACATTTTTTCTTTATTGACAAGAAAGTCACAGCATTTAAGACCTGGACCCCACACAGATTTACTAAATGAAAGTATAAAGATGTTTTTGATCTGTTGTGTATAATTTTCTCACAATTTTTTTCTTTTTTTTGTTGTTGCTAAGAATAGAGTAAGGTTTGCAAAGACTAAATGTTTGCATATCGTCCTGAAAAGTCAGGCTTATTTTGTTTATGWATAGCCACAGCTGTTTGACCTTCAGCAATTTAGAATTCCACGTTGCTCAACCACTTCTTGGAATTAATTTTTTCTTTCAGTAGTACTCCAATTTGACTAGTTTTGTTAATATTATCCCTGCACATTTCTAATAGAGGAACCTCCCCAATTTTTTCCAAAATAGTTACTTACCTAATGCGGCTTCTGAAAGATATTTTGTCCCCAAACACTCCTATTAACACTCTACACCTTCTCACCCTACAGGCTCCCTGTTCCTGATGAGTCTGAACAAGATTTTTGTAAAGGCTGTAAAAATAACAAATTATCTGAGCTTCTCTTGTTCCATTACATTTAGCTTAACACAGCCTAATTTGATTTTGTTTGTGTATAGTGGCTCCTGTTACTGTGCTGTTTAATCTTTCTAAGCTTTTAAAGAATTGAAAAGACTAAACAAAACCCCAGTCTCTGCCTCGTCTACACGCAGTTAAGTCTGCAAGGAACTCCTTTCGATTTCCTTTGTAAAAAAAATTTCCTCATTTTTCTGTTCCACCCTCCTAAGTTAAACATCATTGATTTTCCTGTGTTCTCTTAATTAGAGCCAAATACATGAAAACAAAAAAMCACAGCTTTGCAGAGCTGTGTATGTAGCAAACTGAAATCCGTGTTGAGTTTCGATAGCACTGATCTGCGTTTGTTTACACACGACAAAACAAAAGCTCTTTTGTGTTCCTAAGGTGGTGCGTGCACTTTTAGATCCACAAGTGACACCCGTGGGCTGTTGGAGCTCACATCACTCAGGTTTACTTGCTGCCAGTCATTGTTCTTACGGTCAAAAATCGGAATTCAGCTGTGTCTGTCGTGCTCCAGAAGTTTAAAGATAAAGGGCACCATTTTTTCTTGCAACATGGAAATTCCAGAATTCCTAAGGAGCATGGAATACTATTGCTTAGTAAGGAACATAACAGACTTTCACCATCCAACCTCTACAAAAACCTGTATGCTAGCAGCTAATACAGTAGGTTTCACTTCTAAATCTTATTTTTAATAAAAGTTTCAACACTCCTTTCACGCACAAAAGCCCTCAGGTAACCATGTCAAACCTGTATCACCTGACAATTAACAACAACCCCCGTTAATCAACGCACCGGCCGGTAAACGCTCCGGTCCAGCCTGCAAGGTCAAGTACTAGAACCTTCCGCCGCTCCACCCCTGCCCCAGGCCGGCCCTTTCCCCACCTATTTTACCGAGAAAAGGCCAACAACGCCTCTCGTTCAGGTGACGAAGGAGGAACCGCCCAGGCACCCCCCCCCCACCGCCGCCGCCATTTTACGCCCCCAGCCACGCTCGGCGGCCGGAGCGCTGCCCGGGCTGACCCGTCCTGCCCGGAGGGGCTCAGCCTGGGGGGCGGTGGCGGCTGCGGCCGGGTGGGACAGGGGGCACCCGGGCGGGGAACGGCGGGCCCGCACTGAGGGGCGCCCGTCACGTGACCGGGGGCGGCCACGTGACCCGCGCTGCGGCTTGGCTTTGGGGCACCGGCTCTTTTTTCCTTCCCGTTCCTGCTCCCAATCCCAAACCCAGTCCTGTTCCCAATCCCGTTCCCGAGGCGATCGACCCTTCCCCGACCCGCTCCCGTAACGCCGGGGATGACCGAAAACACCGGGGCCCCCTTGGCGCGCGTGGGCCCGCCCCTTCCTGCAGCGCCTGCCCAATCGGCGCGCAGGCCGCGGTTTAAATGGCGGGGGCGGGCCCGGGCCGTTGGTGCCGCCATGGGCAGCGCTGAGGTTACAGGTAGGGCTGGGCCTCGGAGGGCTCCGACTGCCGCTCCCGGGGATCGCTGGGGCCCGGCCTTGCGGTGAGGGCGGGTCCCGGTGCCGAAGCAGTAGTCGGCCTGGTTCCCGCACCGCCGGGGGAGGAGAGCCGGAGAGTCTCTTGTTCCTCGTCAGCCCTTGCTGCTCGCATCGCTGGCACCATTTTATTCAGCTCTTTAAAGCTGTCGTTTTCTTGTGTTGTGGCTTTTTAAGSTCTTTGCATTAACCTCCCCGTTCCCCTCTTTTGTCTTTGTCCCTTTCCTGGCTGCACTCTTAAATTAATAAAGCTAGAGATGAACAGTAATTTGAGTCTTCCAAGACACCAGCCTGAAATGTAGGAGTTGCTACTTTAACCTTTTGTGCACCTGAAACTTAAAATGTTAAAATAAAGTGATGTCTGGAACTGATGGAGGAGTAACACTCCCTGTGTACAGAAGAGTGAAAACTGTATAAATTGGTTTCTGTTATAATAACTCTATACTTCTTCCTCCCAAAGATGACTTATCTCTTCTCCAGTAATCTTAAGTTCTTAATACTTGCTAAAATACTTATTTTGATTTCCAAAAGCAACATCGGGGCAGGGGGGAAATCCAAGCTTAAGAGATCACTTTGTTCTTCAAGTTGATATTTGAATTGGGTGACAGGGAAGACTGTAGAGGATATTATGTGCTCCAAAGCACTTAGGACTCAAAGTTTGGGGAAAACCAGGCTGTTAAAGTGCATGTCATTATGCTCAACAGAGCACTTCATGGGACCAGCTCTGCACTTTTGTAATCCCTAGACAATTAATTAAAATAGTCCTAGAATTTACCTTTCATCAGGAATATTTACATTAGCAGTGATGTTGTTGCCTAAGAGTATTAGAGAATCTGTGTTTGAGAAGCTCCTGTTTTTCAAAAATACTTGTCATTTCTGATTATTGATAAATGATGTATCAAAGCTTGTTTTGTTCAGTTCTTGAAGGTCTAGAATTCCTGTCAATGAGGCCAGATCCACATTTGTTTTCCATTATATGAAAGAAAAAAAAGTAACCTGCCCAGTCTTGGTTACTTCACCTTCCAAGTCCAGTTGTGCTATGATTATACTTGAACAATATGTTTAATATTTTGGTTGATTGAGACAGCCTGCCTGGGTTTGACCACCTTAGGTGGAGTCAAAGACACTTAGAGGGGTTCTGCTTTTCACTGTAAATAACCAAGTCTTTATTTCTGTGTCTTTCAGTTCTGACATTAATATGTTTTACTTCTAAATAGATTGGGTTGATGTTGCCAATCGTCTTTTAAGGAACTGTCACATAAACCAGCACATAAAGCATCTCTCAGAATGTGGTGCTGACGTGTTCGTTCATCTTTATGAGTCAATCTTGGGAGAAAAAGTGCCAGGTAGGAATGATAATTTCTAAATCTGCTTTTTATTTTTGTCTCTGTGTATTTTGTAGTGAAATAAAATTGCAGCTCACAAAACTTCCTACAGATGTAGGGATTTAAAGTACTTGTGTCCCTCCAAAGATAAACACATACGATTATCATTCTTTAAGAAGATTTAAGTAATACTGGCCAATTTTATTTTAATCTTGGACTGCTATGAATGGCAGCTATGAGGGGAGTGCACTAGGATAGCCACAGCAAAACTACTGTAAATTAGGCCTTGAAAGCCATCTGTGGGTATAATACTTCTGAAGAGTGTGGCTCATTTTATCTTAGAGCAGTGTTAATACTGAAGCCTGCTCTCATGAAATGCTTAATGCTTACAGTCTGCTAAGAGCTGAGCTGTGATTTAACCCTGCTTTAACCCAACTCCATTGGACTTCAGTGACAACTGAGCAAAGGCTATACAATTATGTATTTGTTCTATTTATAAACTGTTGTGTTTGGGAAGTGTCAGACTATTAATTACAGAAGATTTTAATAGCGCTGAGGTAACTGGCACCTAATGAACATAGAAGTCTTGTTAAATGTAAGCCCAGACCTAAAAATAATGTTGCTCCCAATTAAGTAGAATACATTGCAGTCCAATTAGTGTCTGACAGGGAAAGAAGAAACCTTARCACAAACTGCAGTTCCAGTTTGATGATCTGAACTAGGTGCGTGTGCTGGGAGTGAAGGATGCTTGAATAGTCTCTCTTCTTGAATTTAATCCTAATAAAATCCTTACATCTGCCAGGGAGTGTTCTAAGTTTGTGCTCAGTACTTATAAAAGATTTCATATGACCACATATTTGGGCTTTTCACCAAGGACAAGGTACTGAAAAAATACTAACTTGTAAGCAGAAGTTTAAGTAGTTTAATTAAGGTACTTGCAATAAGCTATCCATTTAGATAGCCTAAATTCTGTTATTTATTTTAAACAGATTTCATAGCTACTCCCAGAAGCCAAGAGGATGATGCACATAATGTACAAGCAGTAATAGATTCCCTGGCATTGGACTATTTGCAAGTCAGCTTGTCTCACATCACTGGTAAGTACTTGGTTTAATGAGACAAACACCAGCTGAATATCTGTGTGGTTTAATTTGAACATTTTAAGAACCAGGTGTTACACAACATGGAAGGTCTTTTTACGGTAGTGAGTGTCATCAGAACACTGTCCCCTTGCCTTGGATCTCAGGTTATAAATTGAAACAGCAAGCAGAGAATAAATAAGAGAAAGAAATGTTAAAGTTAAGTCAGTCATACTTCATTTGGCTGCCAAAGTGTTTCCTGAAATCTGTTACTGGCTCGTGCTTGGACATTGGGTTTTAACATAGCCTTGAATTTCAGACTTATTATTACATTTTTAAAAGTTGATGAGTAGAGAGTTGAACTGTGTTGTGTCTGTTACCTGTACACAGATAATGGCTTTCCCTGAGTATTCCTGTGTATGGAATAACATAACATAACTTGCAAAGAATGAAAACTGCTTGATAAGAGGTATCTCTGACTCGGTGCCTGTACAGTGTGGCCAGTGTTTGTAGTCCTGCTGCCGCTCCATAGACTGGCTTCATGCTATAGTTTTAGGTATAAGAAAAATATTAAATACCAACTATCCCTGAAAACATCCCTGCATATTTATTTTGTGTGTGTGGAAGCAGTTACTGTATCAATATTCTTTCAGTTATTAGAACTGAAAATATGCAAATTTAGGACACTTAAAAGATACCTTAAACTTACATACATAGCCATAAAAGTGACCAGGTGTCTTCTGAGCTGACACATTCACAAGAATTTCCAAGCACTCTCCTCTAGAAAACTCTGGGTTTTGAGAATTTTTGTTCTGTGAAGTACTAATTATTAATATGTGGCATTACCTTCTCTTAAGGTGAGAACATTGTGAAAGGAGAGAGGGAATCTATCAAAAACCTCCTCGAAATATTTGATGGTTTGTTAGAGTATCTTACAGAAGTSAGTGAAGCTTCTTCTCAGACTGGAGGTGAGACGTAAACCCAAGGTTTTTCCAATGTAGCAAAGATTTATTTGGGTTTTTTTGTTATTTATAACCTTGACAATGGAGAGAGCAGAAAGACAAAACTGACTATGGGGGAGGAAATCTCAGTGGTGAAACTGAGTATTTGCATTCCTTATTTTCATAAACAATAATAAAGTSGATAATTTCCCCCCAAACTTACTGCTGTAATCTTACTGTAATCTTTCTGCTTCATTTTTGTGACAGAAATCTGCTCTAGACAATTCATCCTCTGTTAGTTGCTTTTCAGCCTGTAAATCAAATGTAGGATTAGGATTCAAGGAGGGAAATGTTTGCTTTAATTGGAACAATGAGCGAACGTCCCTTTTCCTTACTAGGAGACAAGGGGATGACAGCCTTTCCTGTGAAGTGGGTCTTGGGAGTAGATCCATAGCACGGGTTATTTTGAGGAAAATGCTGAATGGGAAGAAAAGCTGTTCAGCCCTGCAGAGGCATCTTACTGCAGAGAGTACAGGTCTTCCTATCTCGGAGCTGATAAGAGCTGTCACCACTGGCTGTTGCACTCTGTGAGTAAAGGGGAGAGCACTTGGTGCCTGAGATAGTTCCCTCCTGTCCTGTTCCAGAGTGGATAGCAGACCGAGGACAGTAGGAATGTTCAGTGCCTCTACTGCTTTTCTCTTCCCTCAGACTGCCAGTCTTGTTACCCAGTGGGTGTTAGTGGCTCAAATTTTCTAGCTGTAAGTCCACGATTTAATTCTTTTGAGGAAGAAGAAAGGTTTATTCGTAACTGGAACAACAGGATATATAGTAGTGGTATAATTTTTTAAAACTTACCATAGAAGTTGCCCCCCCATGGGGAAGCATTACATGTAATAATTTTAGATAAAATATTAAAATATTGATATTACACATAAACTGTTTTGATGATATTGGAAATAATAATACCTGCTGGTTTATAAGTAGAAGTAGTTTTCTTGAAGATAATTAYCTCTTGATTATTAACAGCAGAGGCACATGTGCTGTCCAGTAATGAAATTCAAACTGCATCTCAAGAACAGCTGGACAGCAATGCTGATCAACTTACACAACATGCACTGCTATCATCAGCTGAAGGGTAAGAACAATTCTGAATATATGCTTTGACATAGTGATTGACTATCTTTGTGTATCTGTAGAGAAATTAGTAGGTTTTTAATAGTATAGAAACTTACTGATTACATAGGTCACAAGGAATGTGAGGTGACTCCTTTGGTTTGGCTAAAATTACATCTGGGACTTCTTTTGCCCTTGAAGATTTGCCGATTTTGTTTCCCTTAAGTTTACTTTTCATGTGGAATGAAACAACGTGAAAACTTTGATCAGTTTTAAAGATTGTATTTTGGTTAATCTGAGTTCAGTTTGTTTGTGACTCCTGCTCTGGTTTGCTCTGTGGCTGCAGGGCTGTGTCCTGCACGGCTCCTCGGCAGCTCCATCTCGTGGGCTGAACGGGCAGAGGCTGACAGAGGAAATATTTGATGGCTTTATGTTCCCCTTAGGTCCCAGTCAGAATATTTTGTTCTAACTTGTGATTCAGATGGCTCAGAATCTACTGGTGAATTAATTAAACTTGGAGATACTGCTCATTCATTTTCCAAGAGAGGAGAAGGTGAGTTGGGTGAAAAAAATTTAAGACTATTCTGTAGTAACACTTCTAGGCTTTTTTTGGTTTTCTTTAAAAAAGTTATTTTTTTCAGAAAAATACTGTTTTAAATCCTTATTAAAAAGAAGCCCTAAACAGCCAGCAATAAGCAAATACACCTGTAGTTGATCTTGCTGAAGTTAAAATTTCTGAAAGTAAGTATTCCAGACTTATATTCCCTACACTGTTTTTCATTGCTCCAGACCTACATTATTTGGATAAAGGCTTGTTGTTTGACTTCTAATTCAGTTCTCCTATAAAGACATTTTATCTTGTTCAATAGAATAGGAGAATTCTGAAGATCTTATTTCATGTATTGGTGGGTAAGATATATTATTTAAGACTGTAAAAATACTGATAAGTTCATTCTTAAAGAAGACTTGTTAGGAGTGTGCCCCCCTTCAAAGCTTTATGGGTGGCTCTGAAACAAATAATGTGCAGATGACTTCAATGGAGCTCATTCTTATTTCCTGTTTTTCTATAAGAATATTCCTTTTCCTATTGATGATTAATCTCCTCAAGTAGAGGCATTAAGAAATATTATGATTTATGAACATTTCATTGACTGGAATTACAAGTAAGAGTTTAACAAACCTATTTTGAGCATAGTATGGATTGCTGATACCACGTAATTAACATAGCAGACATTAAAATTGTCCATCTCAACAGTTCATAGCAAGTTGCTTTACAGATCTGAATTTAATCTTTTTAATCATCCACTTCTAGAATTTCAGATGCCTGTACTGTTACTGGCAGAAAAGGACAGGGGGGCAGAAGAATCTGAAAGCACAGAGACTCTTGCAACGTTGCCCAGACAGTTCTCAGAAAATGAAAGGGGGATTGTAAAGGAAAAGGAAGATGGTGAGTATTGATTCTTCTGACAGCTCATCCACCTGATTTTCACTTAGCGGTGGAGGGAACTAAGGAGTGTGGAGGAGAGCTTTAGTCATGAATGGAAGCACCTTAGTCATGTTTTAAAATAAATTCTTTTCAGAAATATGATATTTTAGTGTCCCAAAGTAGGCAAACTTCCATTATCTGGGGTATTTCTGCTTAGCTAGGATTTGGCTTCAGCTAGGTTGTTTTTAATTGTGGTTCATATTCTTTTCTTTTGTGGTTCAAAGTACTAAAAGTGAAAAGTCCTTGTGGAAGATCCTCGCATCCAAAACCATGTTCTCAGGGCATAAAAAGGTTCCAGCACTGTCCTATTGCAGTCCAGCAAAGGTGGTAGCTCACATTAGATACTGAGACACTTCTCTTTATTATGTATAGACAATACAGAAGACAAGTTCTGCTTTCCCAGGTAACACTTCAAATTCTTTGTATTTGCCTCTTCAGGATGGATGGAGTCTGTTCATGCTACTGAACCTCACAAAGGGAATTTGAGTGCCAGTGCTACAAAACTGGGGGAGCCTATCCAGCAAGCAATTCCTCTGCTGCCCCCCTTCCAGCCTTCGGATTCGGGATGGAGAGATTATCACAGCTCAGACAGACAGGCAGCAGCTTTGGCTTGCAGTCAAGCAGTGAACTTTCCTACTGTAAGGAAAAAACTATCCTTTGATTGTTTCATTTTCTTTTAGTAACCAATACTGCTTTCATTTTAAAACCTCCTAGTTTACTTGCAGAATGGGAGTAGTTGGTCCCTGAAGAACACTTCTGAATGTGGCAGAGTGTATGTCAGTTCCAGGAATTTTGGATTGTGGATTCATTCTTCACTAAGTGTCCAGAGAGGAATTTAATTTGAGGGGTGTGTTTATTTTATACATATATACGTACACGTCTTCATAGTCAATGTAACTGCACAGTTTACAGTATAGTAAACAAAATAATTATAGTGATTTTTATCTATCTATAAAATCAGCATTGATTTCTATTTGCAGACAAACCTAATGGATGACCTTCCTGCCAGCACTCTMCTGTGAATTTATAGAACACATCTTGCTTTTTATTTCAGATTGAAAAGTCACTTACCCAAAAATCTGATGATGTTTCTGATAGTCTTCCTCTATCAAGAAAGATCCCTGGTGAGAGAAAAGTTTGCATCCTATAGTGTAACTCTTAAGTGTTATAATGTTGCATTTATTTTTACTGGCACCACAAGAAACATTGTTTTAATCTACTGGTGCATTTTTTAAAATTCAGCCACAAATTCAAATTTCTATCTCTGTTTTATGAGAAACAAAAATAGGTTACTTTTAATCTGTTCCCTGTGCTGGAAAAAAGTAATCCATGTCCCCAATTCAACTCTTTTCTTAGTTAATCCCGTTAAGATGGGTCTATACTACAGAAATCTCTTCCAGCAGATAACTCCCATGGCTGAGCTTATCCTGAGCAGAGAAACATGGACCAAACAAGCCAGTTTCAATTCTAAGAAAAAAACCATTAACTGCTTTTGTAGAAAAGGTTTAGAAGCTATTTTTTCAGTACTCATTTTCTCTGTTGCCTTGGAAACACTGCTTACCTTTTTAGTTTCCATAGCATTCCCACGACACTGAACATTGAAGACTGGAAAAATTACCAAAATGAATGTCACAACTGGGTAACCACAGTTTCTTTGTCATTCTGTTCTCTGAATAATTTGGATCCACAGACCATAGCTCACATCTTATTTCACTTGTTGCCCACATTAGTAGGCACAGTGCCATTCACTCACACTTACCTGTCATCTGCTTCTGCAGTGGGAGAAATGGTGGAATCACATGATGCCAAGGACAATGTGACAAAGGTACATGTTGTATCTTTACTTTATTTGTGGAATTTCAGTCAATATTTTTGTATTTCTGCTTGATTTGTTTGTTATCTTGTGGCACTTCTGGGCTTATTTCAAACCTGCTTTTGTCGTGCTTTCCTCAATATACAATCAGTGATGCAATGTTGTTGGACTATGACTGTGGACAGTCTGTAAGTCACTTCAGTTCTTAGTTCTTCCTGGACCTGTTTGCTCCAAAACGTACTCGTGGCAGCACCCATAGMGTTCTAACTTATCACAACCAACCACTGAGTGGTTATCTTGCTTTCTAATCAAAAATGTACAAAACACAAGAGTATAGTCACATCCTTTCTCTGAAGTGTATCAGCCTTCTAAATTAGTACAAATTTTGGGGTTTTGGGGGTTGTTCAGCCTCCAATAAAACTTAGATTTACTCCTTTCTAAAGAGCCCTGAACTGCCTAGTTATATTCTTTCATTTTCTTGCATTGTCCTTTGCTATTCAAAAACTGAATAATGCAAACCCCACAAACCGATCAGCAGATACCATTCTGTGTCCATAGAATTGTGTCTGTATAGGAAGTTTCTTGCTCTGGAAACACTATTTTTGCCTTCTGCAACCACAAGAGGTACTCACAGACTTCACTTGTTCCAATAGTTTAAACAGCTTTTACTTCTACATTGTCTCTGTTTGAAACTCATTTTCCATTGGTGCATTTGCCAGTATGTCCATGCCAAGCATAAGTTACTCCTGTCTGAACAGAGAAGTTACCAGGCAGTACTAAACCAGTGCAGCTAAAGGGCACAAGGACAGAAGTGTTCTCCTTTGGCTTGCTGTGAGTTGCAACTCAGTCTGTACTAAGTGAAGTTCAGCTTATTTCCATTATCTGGCATCAGTTCCAGGCTGATGAGGTGGAATGTGGGGATACTCATTACCTTAACTTAGACCATGTTCTGGTTCAGTGGTTTAGCTGTAGATGATTCATGAACTGATTTTCTGTATTTTTGCTAGTTTATTTCTTTAAACATTAGTTCTCTAAAGCACACTATCTGCAGTCAGGGACCTGGAAGTACAACTATTTTTATCTATCTATACTCACATGGTTTGAGATGGTTCTATAAAACTTGTTATAGCATATCTCTACTCACATGATCTATAAAATCTTCATTTACTCTTACTCATTTTCTTAGGTTCCTCTGGTATATGAGTCTTCTACATCTGCCTTCTCTTTAGAGGAAAAGCTCTCACTACGTGCTGAACAAGTAACACAAACTCCAAGACCTGAATCTCGGTACCTGCCTAGAAAGACAAGGCAAGTTTATATTTTTGGTACTGAACCACACTGGCACTTTGATTCCCATGGCTGGCCAGCCAGCCTCCACCCCTCTTTGTAAATAAGATCTCTTCTTCCTTGGCTGTGTGACAGTGAAAGATTCCCTGTTTCTCCTGACATATATTCATTTTCTTAAATATGGTTATAGGCATTTACACATTCATCTTCTACTTAATCCTATAAAAACGTGCTTACACAAAAAGTGAACTGGAATTGTGTGAGATAATGCTTATCTTCGAATTTTTAGAATATAAAAGAAATCTGTCTGTTTTCTGCTTTAGCAGATATGAAAACTCTGCCACAGATTCACTTGAAGATTCACTTTCCCAGAGAACAACAAAGGAGAAGCTGCCTGAGCAAGAGCTTCACGAAGCATCAGAAAATCTGKCTTGCAGGCTAAATGAACTGGATTTAGTAAGTGAAATCTCTTCTTTGTTGAGCTGAGCAATCTGGCTTTAGTAATGACAGTGGAGAGAGCAGATCTGCAACTAACACCTGGCTGTAGTTCATTCCAACTTTAGAACTGTCTATTGAACCTGACCTCCCCCCCCACCCCATCTATCCCTCAGATGTTGAAGAGAGCTTTGGGGGAGCACACCAGAGAAGAGGAGCTGACAGATGAGGACAACCTGTCACAGCACAGTGACAGTGTCATGGACTATTGCAGAAGGACAGCTGAGCGAGGTAACAATGTGCCAGTTAAGGGTTGGGATGGAAAAGAATATAAAAAACCCAGTTTCATGTAAAGCTGCTACACTGAATTACAGTTAGTTACTAAGTTTTGTATTGTTAGTTCACTTCTACTTTGTCTTTGGTCCAAACCTGAGCAACAGTAACAGAAGTACAACTAAGTTTCTGTTTAACACTTAAATAACTATGGTAAAACTGTACAAAAAAAATACAAGACAAACACAGCTGCAGTAAAAAATGTATGGAAAGTGAGGGGAGAGACAGAATACAAGCTCACAGGATTGTGGTTCTGAAGCAAGGGCCTAGTCACAATACTGGTGTTTGTGTCACAAATTAGATACTCAATGAATCACCTTTCCTTACAGACACATCACATCCAAGGTACCCAGGCAGGCCACGATCCCTCTCTCCACCCTCACCCTCATCTCAGCATCAGGAAAACAAACTTCGTGGTAGTGGAACAGAGCAAATAAAGACAATACGTAGCCACCTGCAAAAAGAAAGGGATGAAAGAACACGAAAAGCAAAGGTAATTTTTAGATAAGACCTTGTAGTAATTCTTAGCAACAGTTATACTAAACCCATGAAAACTGAACACTTTTACTTAATGGGAGCATCTGGTTTCCTTTAGTAATCATGTGCTGTTGTATCTGTAGCCTGCTGAGGAAGGGACTTAAACTCCAATTTTGCAAAAAAGAATTTAAAGCAGAAGACGCCACTTTGACCCATGCAGCAAACATGTTAACAAGGTGGTTGTATGGACTGATTATTTCCTCTGACAAGTCCTTTTATTTTTATTTTCTAGATGGTCACTAAAGCTTATGAAAATGAACTAAGAATTTATGAAGCGAGGGAGAGGCGTAGACTTTCCAAGTTCAGAGAAGCTGCCAAGGAAATGGTAGGTGATGCACGGTGGGGACTGTTGGTTGTGCTTTGTTTGGTTGATTTTTTCATTTGTCTAGATGGTCTGTCCAGACACTTTTGGGTAGAAAACCTCCTCGACTTCCAGTGTCATAATTATAACACTGTACAAGTAAAGTAATAACTTACTAATGTTAAGTGCTGCAGAAGAGTTGAGGTTATGTAATAAAGAGATTTAACCTTTATTTGAACCCTGACCTGCATTTGGTAAATTCTGGCCTTCTGGAGAATCCAATGCAATATGTCCAAGTTCTCATTCTAAAGTCTGAAAGACATTAAGTTCTGATAGCCAAACTGTATTCTATCAGTCTTTCCCTTCTCATACCTGTTCTCCATGTGTTTTACATCTGCTCCTAAGGAACAAGAGTACAAAGAAAACATCTTTAAAGAACCTCCAAAACTGTCTCAGCCAGTGAAAGTTTATTCTAGAAAAACCACACCTCGGAATCCCAAATACAGCCAGTGGATTCCAAAACGAGGGACCATGAAGCCAAAGCAAGCAGCTCCAAGTAAGAACTGCAAAACTATACTTGGTGGAAAACTGGCATCTTTTGAAAGCATGTGTTGAACTCCAAGAATAAAGGCACCAGTCCAACATATACCAGTCAGCTGTAGCACTTTCCCTTCTTCTGACCTCTATATGTCTGGATTTTTGTTAGGGAAGATAATGCTTTAAGTAAATGTAAACCATCAGTGCACAATCAAACTGTGACCCATTTGCTACTTCCTTAAAATCCCTTGGATTACTTTCAGGGCTTGTTTCCATTACTGCTACTCCTGTGCTTATTCCACTACAGTCTGAGCTCTCCTTTTGTTATTTTTCTGAGCATGTATCAGATTTAAAATTGGGCCTCTGGCTTGAGCTGAGCCACATACAGGTAACAGAGCAGGATCTGTCAGGACCCTGCCATTGTGGTGTTGATGCTGCCACTGGTTTTGCTGAGCTCCCAGAACAGCCAAGCTGCAAATCCCAGGCTCAGTTTTGGTAACCTGCACTGTGCATGCGTATGGGTAAGATCACCAGATAATCCCTTACATACCTGGATATTGCTCAGCTACACTGCCTTATTTTTTTTTTTCAGTTTTTGATATACTTGGTAAATACCCTTTTGTTTCATCTGCCCATCATCTTTTCCTGCCAGAAAGATCAAAGATGTAATGGGAATGAGCTGGTTGCAAACCAGTTTATTTTGCACCTGTTTACTTGACCTGGATCTGTCATTGCCACTGCTGTGTTGGCATTATTTTAAGTTGCTGCAACCRGAGAGAGATAAAGCAATCAGTGATTAATGATGGTCAGAACCATATGAAGAAAGAAGGGGATACCTGTCTTAATTGGATGTGGTGGTGGGAGGGAAATGACACCTGAGCTATAAAAGCAATTCTTCAGACAAAACAACAAAAGATTGGGATTGCTCTCTCTGCAGCTGTAGTTGCAGGATGATGTTATGTACTGCTGGGTTTAGCTTGACATGGTAACAGCAGCATGGTCATTTTATACAGTGTTCAATGTAAAATATTTCATGACTTAGGCTGACACTGTCTGGATGAATTCATAACTAAATGTATTCTCCAGGAATTTATTGCTTACATCTGTCTTTATCTTACAGTGACARTAAGAGACAATGACCTCCTCTTGCAGCTTCTGGAGGAGTTTCCCTCCCTGCACATTTCCTCCCGTACTCTGAATAAAATGTGGCAGCGGCAGCTTGCACACACTCTGCACCTCAAGGCAGCTTCTGGCAGACCTAGACCAAAACTCCACGATGAAGTGAGTGTTCTCATTCTTACCTGCTAAGTGTCAGCAGAGATACCCTGACACTGTGTCAGCAGCACAGACAGGGCACCTGCACACCCACAGCACAACCTGAAAGGATGTGTATGTGAGCTTGGTTAGGGATGTACATATTTATATACATGGGTTCAACTTTTTATCAGCCACTTGAATATAATGGTCCTTCTTTTATACTGGTTTCTCTAGTACTGCCTGGGGTTGCTATTGCTTTTTAAAAAGCATGTTGTAGTTTCCACTGCTAGTTCTGGACAGTCTTTTAGTTTAAAAGTGAGATATGAGATAGAAAAGTTGATTAGCTTATACGTGGTAATGTTATCTCAACACATAAACCAAAACATAGCAGAGGGGCAATATTTAAATCTGCTGCATAGGTCAGCTTGCCCTGCAGAATGATGGAAGTAATTAGCTTTTTTTTTTTAAAATCTCCAGGTTGAACAAGCCTTGAAGAAACATGAGCTTCTTGCTGCAATTATTAGGAGAGATCAAGATCACAGCAGAAGACTGGTATGTTCTTTGAAGGGTATTTGTTACACAATGCAAAGATTTTACATTGAACTATCTAGAATGCATGTTCCCAGATCATGAAAGGGGCTTTTTATCTTATGACAACATTAAGCTTTTTGAGTAGCTGTGGTCTCAAAATGCCACATAATCTGTTTGTTGTGTGGCAACTGGGGTCATGGGAAGGGATTACTATTATTATTGTTATTATACTGCATTGTTGCTTTAAAAGGCAAAACAAATTCTAAAAAAAGTGCAAGGAGGAGAAACTTGAGGTTCTTGATGTTGCAGGTCCCACAACAGTGCTGAGTCCTTCATGCTACAGTGGCACTACTTTGCTTGAGTCAGTGGTGACTCAAGCTTTAAACCACAACTGCAGTGTAAAACTGGGCTGTGGAGAAGGTCCTTAGTAAAGGATCCTAATTAGCAATGATTAACAAAGCCTTGCCTGCAGCAATATGTGTTGGCAGTTTGGTGGTCTGACAGCTACTGCTCTGCTTTCAGCAAGAAATTAAACAGCGCATCTACCGCCAGAAATGGGCTCAGAACAAAGTGACAGAGAGGCGGCAGCAGGTGGCCCAGGCCAGGAAATACTATGAGAATTACAGGGTCCAGCTCCGGGCCAAGATGATGCGGGCAAGGACACGGGAGGAGAAGGTAAGGACAAGGGGTCTTGCTCTGCAAAGTGTGGAATCCTTTCTTGTCTGGACCCCAGTGCTGAGGTCTGGTAGTTCAACTGATGCTGCAAGTGAAGAAAGCAAGGGAAGTGACCGGAGCACAGAGCCAGGTTGGTCAGTCAAGGCCACAGATGAAACGGTTCCTTCTCTGGAAACATGGATACAGTGCAGGGCAAAGCACTGTGAAACAAGAACGGGTGATTTATGGGGCTAACAGGAGAGAAAGGGTGAAGTATCAGTATGGAAAAACAGGGCTGGTAACATGAGAAATTGGGGAAATGCATTTTCAGAAACAGTAGGATTAAGAAGTTGTTCCTACAGTCACCATCCAAAGAAAACAACCTAAGTCTTCAGTTAAGGGAGCTGATCAAACAGGCAGCTTTGTTATTCAGTTGTGTTTGTTAAACAAAGTGGACTTTGTGAAATATATGATCTAATTAGGGCTGGACATCAGAGTGAGGGAAAGCAAGCAGAGTTAATCCACTCTGGAAGAGCAGATACACAATTGTCACCTTTCAAAATAAGAGATTAGATGTTTACTGCATAATCCACTGTTAGTGATTTGAGAACTGTTTGCCTCAAGCTGTGAGCTACAGCTGGTAAGTGTTCTTGTGTAGGAATGGAAAGCCTGAGTCCAGGCTGGATTTCCTGCTGCTGGAAATCTGGATGAAGGTCCTGAAGTTAGACTGCAGAGTACAGGGTGGGTTGTAAATCACAGTGCATATTCAAAGGCCCTGGCTTGCACTGTTGGGTCATCTGACTAAACTGACATGAAAAATTATTTTATCTATCAAAATTTCAGCTAAATGAGTAATACAAATCCAGCTCGGCTGTATCTGCACCACCATTTCTAGATATGTAACTGTCCTTTTCGTGGGCAGTGGCCTATCCTAATGTAAACACCATTCCACCAGGAGATAAAGCAGCTGAAAAATGTAACTGTATACTTACAAGTTCCTGGGAAAGTTTCAGGTTTGCTTTTTTTAATTGCTGGCAGATATTTAAAAACTTATTTGAAGAAGGCTTAGAAATTCAGAAGCAAAGACTGAGGGACCTGAGAGCATATGCTCAAGAGAAACGTGATGAGCAACGGAGAGAGCACCAGATTGAGCTGGAGTCGCTGGAGAACTACTACAAAGATCAGGTAAAGCTTAATCTGAATCAGACAGATCGTATTTTTCCACTTAGAAGTCTTTCCTTTCTTTAATTAGTTCAACTCACACATGTATTATGTTTAGTTTTCCATGCTAGCAGAAGCTATATCTCAAGAATTCCAAGAAATCCAAACCAGAGAGAAAGCACAAGCACAAGTAAGTATGCTTAGTTTTGTCCAATTGCCTTGTCTTTTTACATGCTGTGGCTAATGTCAGTATTTTCTTTAGATGTTACAGAAAACAAAAAGAGAACTGAGATCAAAGATGGAAAAGGAAATACAGCAACTGCAAGCAGCAATCATGCAAAATGATGATGACACCTTTTTTCAAGAACTAGAAGCAGACAGACTGAGATCTAGACTTCAGATGGCTTCTTTCCAGTACAGCCAAAGCCCTTTCTTCTAAGACTTAGGTAAATGTCACTGCAGTCCCCCCGGCTAAGATGATCACAGTCTTTGAGAGCTGCTGTAATGGGAAGATGGTGTGAGGCTGTTTTTCTCTCTAAGGTATCTGTCCTGTCATTTTGACCTGTCAGGGGTGTAGCTGCTGGGATTTGGGATCTCCACAGCACTTTTATGATCACTAATAAAGTTTCTAAACTATTTCTTACCTTCCTAGCAAGGCTGGGATAATGTTGGGCTCTACCCAAAGGAAGTGGGATGAAGTCAGAGTGCTTTACTGAAGTTGTCCTGGTGGAACAGTTGGATGCTGAGGCTCCTCTGCATCTGTGCTGGGGCTGTTGTTGCTGAGCCAATCTAACACCCTTAGTCAGAAATCACGGATTGGAAAGCTCACAAAGAAAAAGATGATCTTTAAAAGAACATCAGAGGTTCAGGTTTCCTGTGAAAGGCCAAATTAGAGAATGCCTGCAATAAACCTGAAAAAAGYCCCTGGGAATTTAAATACATCAAGGAAGGGAGGACTACTACTTCCATTCCTTCTTCCCTCAATTCTGTGTTTGCAGTGTTGGTGCTGCTGGCTTGTTGATAAAATATAAGGGCATATAAAATACTCCTTCTATGCTAAAAATCCATTGGGAAAAGTAGTTTGAAATACAAAACAATAAAGATTCTTCTAAAGCAGTAAATGATGAGCTTCTGAACGCTGGGAAAGAGCTGTGGACAGCATTCCTGATCTTCCACAGGGCCACACTCGTAGGTGCAGCTCTGCAGGTACTTCAGTTGCTGGGTTTCACAGRGGGCTTCAAAACTACACCTGTAAACAAAAGTTTTGTTTCAACTGCTCTTTCAGAAGGGAGTCACAGTAAAGCTGTTCACAATTGGACAAACACTAACACCCAGGTTTACTCTCAGGAGAAGATGATTTGGACAAAAGTTTTGCAAGGATACTTGTATTTAGCACCCTGTTTAGCTTTTTTTTCTGGGGAAAAACGGTCTGGCAGTGTGAAGATGGAGTAAAGAGTGATTAAATATTTCACCAGTCAGCTTTTACCTTACTTCAGGTTATAAGGTCTGCTTCCAGGCAGAGTAGGAGCTGACAGCAGGCACTACACCCATCCTTGTAGCATCTTCCCATGCTATAAACAACACAGTGCTCAGTAGGAAATCCAGGTTTCACCAGCCAAACACTGTGGGCCCCAGGAGGTGCCAAGACAGAGGGATGAATACTTAAACTGAGAACAATTACATAAAACCAAGCTGATAATTAAGGAAGTCCATTACTGATACAGTCTCCTCTGCCTGAGGAAAGTTCAATTTTTAATTAGTTTATCTTGGTAGTAGAAGAGTTCTTGCTTAAAATTGCTGTGTGAGAAGTGATGTAGGAATACTGGAATTAAGTGCATTGTACATACAGTATTTAAAGGTTGTCATAAGAGGGTGTCTCTGATGGAACTGACAACACACTCACAGAATTCAGCCTCATGCACTGAAGGAAAAAAAAGCTAAACAGMAAAAAAAGCTCCCACCATCTGAAGGAGTTTCTTTTACAGATTAAACCAACCAGCCAGCTGTTAGAGCATGAGATACCTCACTGCAAAAACACAGACCCAAAAAACACACACCAAAAATCCTCCACAAAACCAGCAACACAAACCCTGACTTTTAAACCCTTTCCAGTGAGTTGCTGTAAGCCTGGGCAACTTGAAGTCTTTAAGGGACAATATTTTGCAGCTAAGTTGATGAAATTTAGCAAGTCTTTACCAAATTCACCCTTTTTTCCCCCTCGAGGAAGATGGTGTAGCTTTGCTGAGTTTTGAGAGGAGACATCTGTTCACCAGTGCTGAGATAAAGTCCTTGCCAAGACATGCCAGTACACGAGAGCCCAAAGTAAGACCTGCTGTGTTTGACTAGAGCATTCAGCACACTCCTTACTATAGGTAACAGCACTTAGGAAGTCACCAAGTTTTAAATATTTTCTCCTGAAACAAAGTTGAGTTACTTAATAGTCACATTTTAAAGATTTAATTAAGAAAAACTTAAAACTTTTAAAACCATTGATGCTGTGACAGTGCAAACAGCATACAATTTATTGCTCAACTTCTGCATGGGTACATACATTAAGTACTTAAAAACCATTTTATACAGATTTTTTTTTTTGTTAAAGCTCATGTAACAGCTGGGTGAAAATACAATGATACCAACGCTAAAACACTCTGTAATAAATACAATGGAAATGATAAACTAAGAACTGTCAGTTTGTGGAGGAGTAATTACACTTGGATAAACTAATTACAACTACAGACAAAGCTCTGAGGATGTGGTAGAGCCAGGAACCTACTACATAGTGTAAAGTACAACAAATGGCACCTGTTAACTGTGTGGTGCTGTTTAAAAAGATGCTACATCGAGCTGGAGGAGGATGCTGTGACAGGAGCAAAGCTTTAACTTCCACCAATGCAGCCATTTAAACGCACCAGGAGTTCAGTACAGATGTAGTGTTGTAGAACAGGAATTTCAAAACAGCTTGTGTGCTCTGGACTTTAGTACAACACAAAAATTTGGTACAAATAAATCAGTTTAGGGAAACTGAAACTATGTGCAAAAAAAATTAGAATACATACTGTACAAAGCACCATTACAAAACTCTTTACACCGAGAAATTAAATCCTCTGAAACTCAACTGTGAACTGTATATTTGAAATCTACAAAAGTCACTGTTCATAATTAAACATTCATAATGAAAAGCAACAGCATAAAACCATGATGTGACATCTCTCTAAAACAACTAAAGACTGGATAAAGTAAAACCCAGTAAGAGGGACACATTGAAATAAATATTCACATTAATCATGGGGTGAAAGTCCAAGGTTAAAATGCAATATTAGGCTTAGCACCTTTTTGAGGGGAAAGTAGCTGACGTTCTTGAAACAAAATTTTGGAAAGGAATCAACCCTTTACCATTTTCAGATAAACATGTGACTGGGTGATGAGGTGCTTTAGTTAAAGCTCTCAGTCTTTATGAAGGTAGAAAGGCACTCAAAATACTTGGTATATTCATCCTCATCTGTCAGCTACGGAAGGTTCAATGCAGATTTGTCTAGTTTTGCCTATAATATATTAAATTTACAAYACCTGTGGCAGTTTAAAAAAATTCTCAATGCCATACCAAAATGTTTGGTAGAAAAACAGATGTACGGCTAAGGCTGCTGTGAAAATGAATGTAATTATCACCTGATCTTGGGTCTRTATCCTGCAGAGCTCATCTCCTCCCCCCCCCAGATGTTTTTGTGACATCAAGGTGGCCATAACTATGCACTCAATAAATCCACCAGCCACATTTTATATTTGCCATGTTCCGTGACCAGGAAGGCTGTGGCCACAGCCTGAGCAAGAGCAGGGGGGGGAAAAAAAAAATCATTTCTATGACACTGGAATTTCTCTCCTGTGAACAGTCACAAGAACCTGTCTGTAAAATCCCTGTCAATAGTAACTCACATCACTCAGACCTGCAGGGGGGTGAGCAGAGGCTCTGGGAGGGTCTGGAGCTGTGGTCCCAGACACGGGCAGCACTTTGAGTGAGAAACACACTGGGCAAGAACCTGCTTTGCTCCCCAGGCAACCTGGACAGACACAGGGGCAGCAGTTACCTGAAAGCCATTCATTGGGGAGCCCAAGGTGGATGCAAAAGTACCAGCCCTTCAGCAGGAGTGCAAGAGTCCCTTGAAATGAAAAAAAAAGGGTGTGATGTATTTCAAACCTGGCTGTCACAGCGAGTCTCTTGGCTTTCTGTTCACATCCCTAAGTAGCCTCATCCTGCAGCCAGCCTAGAAAGGGAAGCGAGTCCCTTGGAACAAACCTGCCAGCAACAGCTGTACAGAAAAAATAACCAAATGAACATGTGGATTTGGCTCACCAGATTCTTCCCACAATTCTATAAAAGCAGTCTCTTGCCCACTATTCTAACACAACAGCCAGTAGTAGTTTACTCACTGTGGCAGTCAGACTTGGCAGAACAAAATTTAGTTCAAGCTCCACAGAACAGACAAAAAATGAGCTCGTTCACTGTGACTTACACTGCAAACATGGAACAGCTGGTTACATCCCATCCCTTTAGCATTTTCAATACCTTTGACTTTCTTCTCATTGGCAGTGAAAAAATAGTGCAGATTTGATGATTAATTGTAACCTAAGTTACAAAAACACAACACTGATTGGAAAAAAACTGCTACTTATTCCAAATATTCTCATGGCTGAGAGGAGAATGGCACCATCTCTTAAGCAGCCTGATTTATCCACACACCACGAGCAGATCAGACAGACCTTAACTGAGAATTTCCAAACTAACATCAAAGTTCAGTTCCCTCTACTGGTAGTGCATTTTATTCCCCTTTGAAGAGATCAACCCATGTTATAAATCATATATATACTTACTTCCATCCCTACAATCAATAAATTATGTGCTCTTACAACCTCATTTCCAAAGCACATTACACATATTTCAGTCAATACACCATTTTTCCTTAGTTGTAACTTAAACCCACGTGTCATGAGCAGCTGGACAAAGATTACAACATGTTTTACCTGATAAATCTTTAGCATCAACAAATACAGAATATGATTTGGCTGCATTCAAACAAACTTTGGTTGACTGGACAGGATGGGTTCTGGAACAAACTGCTGACAGGCTCCTGCTGGCAAAGCCCATCAATGCTTCAACAGCTGAAAAATGCAGTGTTTCAATTTAAGGTCAAAAGCAACAAAAAATACTCTTGACAGACTTGTTAGAAAAATGCTGTTTTAAAAAAATCAAAACATCTACTGTTCATTAAAAAAAACATTATTCCATGTGTTAACACAAGGACTGTACCAAATACAGTCTGTGTCACTCACTAGAAATTCTGCTGGAGGAATCTGACAAGTGATATAAATAGGACCCCGAAACATCATATTCAGAATTCCTGCTTGAAAAAATATAAAAAAAGCCCCTGTGGCAACATTTACCTGGAATTTACATTGCAGAATATAATGTTTTACTATAAGAAAATGCAGTTACATGTAAGTGGCTTTCATTAAAAAGATTAATGATTCTTTCAGCCAATTTTATGCAAAGTTAGAATAATCCAAAATATTTTTTTCCAAAAATAGCAGGTATAGATGCTGTTCAGTATCATACATTTGAAACAGGCTGAAACGTGACTTGTACCGACTGCTGAAGTTGTGTCTTGGTATCTGAGAATAGAAATCAGGTAGGCAAATATAATAGATTACCTCTTACAAAAATAGTAGTAGTCTTTAAGTATAGAATACTGCTTAACTGTTGAAATGTAGGAAAAGTCAGCATTCTGTGTGTTCAAGATATTAGTTTTTAATAGCAGCTGAATGATCCTATGGCAGGAACCACAGAACCTATTTTCTTGAAATAAAAAATTTAAAAAATTAAAAAAAAAAAATAAAATCCAAAGTTGTCCTTTCCCTCCCAGTGTCCTAGTGTAGAAAAGGGAAAGTTTCCTGTATTTCAAGCATTTCTTGAGTCTTGGCTGAGGGAAGGAAGGGCTTTCTGGCTGACAGGAGTATAAATAAAGTCTGGGTGAGGCTGGGAGGGTCATTCCACAGCAAAGCCACAGGTCTCCTCGATGGCCGTGAGCAGCTTCTCGTAGAGCTTCTCGTAGCTCTCGTACGCGGGAATGTCGATCCGGTTGAAGCTGGGGGGAAGGAAGGCACAGAGGTTTCAGCTCTCTGGAACTCCAACCATCACTGCAAGGTCTGCTGCAGTGAGCTGCACTTCACTGAGCTGCAAACAGTGGCAGCAAGCCTTAACAAGGCCACGCAACTCCAGCTGAACAAAAGCCATCTTTAGTTTTCCCACCTCTGCTGCTCCGCAAGGGACAGCTTTGATTATGTCACAAAAGAAAAAAGAAGTAGGACTGCTCCAAATACTGTGACAGCAGGTTGGTCTTAAGCTACAGATAACAATAAGAACTGAAAAAGTCTTACCAGGTATGAGCTTTCGGCAAATTATTAGTGCTGGCATCGATCTGGTGTATTGTGAAGAGTCGTGGGCCTGCAGCACCTGAAAATCCAGAGGAGATCTCTACTACTGTGTAGAATAATATGAAATGTCTTTGTTGCACTGCAACAAGAGAGTAACTAAAACACAAAGAGAAGCTCTGTACAAAGAAAGGTGAAATCATAAACAGGCAGGAAAAAACTCCAAACAAAGTCCCAGTGGCTGTGGGACAGACTCCTCTGCCCACGCAGACAGCCCTGCAGTTATTTGAACCATGGAAAGACAAGGAAAAAAGCACTCATAAGGAAGAATAAATCACCTTTTTCACACAGTGCATTGCATAATTCTAACAGTTTTTAATTTAACTTCTCTCACCCCTCCTACACAACAAAACTTACACAGCTGTACCTGTCCCTGTTTTTGTAACAGTCTTGAATAGCGGCCAATTCCACTGGAATGCCACAGAATCACAATGCCAATTCCTTATAATTTTATTAAATTCATCTGACTACTAGAAATGCCCGTCATCTCTCTGCTAAAGAAAAAAAGACTGCAGCACAACAATCCTTTAGACTTGGCACTGAAGATGCCACAAAGGACAGAAGAGGTTACAAATATCCCAACCTGAGCAAAACTAGAATCCTGGCCTGAGCAGACATTAAAAATTCAATTCACAGGGTCTGTGTTTCTCACGGGGACTCTGCTGTTAAACAACAGTCTGAGCTTGAGCTGTGTTAGTGCATTTTGGTCTAAAAGAACTCCCAGAGCTGTGCAGGTGATGAGGGCTTGTAAGAGTTAGGAATTAAAACCCAGGCTTCTGGAACACACACAAGGAGATGCCCTCTAAAATCTGAGCTGAGCAGAACCTCCTGCCGAGAAGGAAGTGCAGAACTGAAACAGAAGAGCCCTTTGCACCTGAGTAACAAGGTACCAGACAAACACACACGAAAGAACTACTCGTGATTGTAATCAGACCATTAAAATGGCTCTTTAGAAGTCACACTGCAGCCACCCAGCCTCATTTCCAGCTGATTCCTGTGCTCCCAAGCACAGGCACCTGCCGGTGTTACCTTGCAGTGCCTTGAAGCCCTGCAGAGGCACCCGGGAGGAGCCGGTCACGAACTGGAGCAGCCGCGCCCTCCTCTCCTCGTCAAAGAGCTCCACAGCTTTCCAGAACCATTTCACGATGTTGCTGTCTGGGGTACAGTGTTTTAACCTGGTATTTGCCTTCCAGTCATTTACATCAATTTTTCCCAGTCCACAAATGATGAGCTGTAAATTTAAAATAGAATTATGATAATATTTCATCACTGATCACTATAAAAAGGCGTTTGGAGCCAGACAAATGATGAACTGATTGTGAAAAATGGACAGATTTTATACAAAAGGCAAATGATAACTTCTCACTCACGTTAAGCAATGCAGAAATATACCTTTCTTGCTCTGGACCCCCAAAAGGAATCTTGTTCCTGTGATACCACACACGTAACACAGAGCAGCCTTTCCTGACACTGAGCTTTCAATGCTCCTGGAGATCCACAATGGATCGGGTTAAGCTCAGCAGGGATATGATCATAATTCTGAAGGCATTTTCTTGTGACTAAGAGCACTGGACCTTCCCCTTTCTTTTTCTGCAGCTGCAAAATGATTCTGGGTTAGCAGCATGGCTGGCTCACTGCTGAGAATGGGAATATTCAGGATAAAGGAGGAGCAATCACCGACGTTCCAGCCCAGGGAACAGAAGCATACGTGAATAATTTACCTGTGGCCATTTTACACAGCAAAACCCTCAGCTCCACAGACTGCAATTAGATTTCATTTTAAAGCAAGCCTGGGATCTGTGGATTTGCCTTCAGAGGATACTGTTTGGATGCTGATCCTGACATTCTGTGGCATATTTGTCTGTGACAGCACCTTTCCTTCTGCTGGATTTATGGGGCCAATGGAGCCTGGCAGAACTGAGCTCTGCCAAACCCCAGGTGCCTGACACCAGTCAGGGCAGTGCACCAAGGGCTGGGAGGGAGTGACAGACTGTTCTCCAGGAAGCACTGAATTTCCTATCAGGAATCTGCCCCATGAGAACTCTGCACCAGGACTCTGCCGGAGCAACGACGTCCGAGGTCGCTGCAGGTTCTCAGAAGGTTCAGAGGGGTTTCAGCTACAGGAGASGGGCTCTGGCCACTTCTGCAGGTGCTGTGAGTTGTCACCTCCAGAACGCTCCCAGAGCTCTCATGGGAGGCACACACAGCCTCAGTGGCCCCCTGACCTGCTCACCCCTCGCACTGCCCCATCCCGTGTCGGAGCACACCGGGAGCACCCGGACACAGCTCCGCATTACTCCAGCTCCGAAAGCCTCGTTACACTTGATGACACAACACAATACTGGTGCACTGACCTCTAACTCCTTCTCATCAAATGTCTTCAGCAGATGTTGTGGGATTACTTCATTAAATCCCTTCTGGAGCGCCAGGAACTGAGCTTCAATTCCTCGTAAAAACCGCCAGTTCACATAAAGTCTGCGAGCAAGTGCAAATTGGGTTTGGGGAGGATGTATTCAAATACAATAAACCTGCAATTTATCCAGCCCCCGAAACACGGCCCCACTAACAGGATTACACCAGCACCACTGCACAACCCCTCAGCAAAATCCAACAGCATGACACTGACCATTATTTCAACAAGTAAAGGTTCCTTCCCACCTTAAGAAATAMAAAAAAACCTCTGGAAAAATCTACWGATATACCTCACATACTCCTTTTTGTTCTCCTCTGTCACAGGGATGCTTTTCCCATTGGGTTTCAGCTCGTGCTGAATGATCTCCCCGTACGCGTTGTGTTCCACACAAAACGTATGGTCCAGGACTCCGGTGATATCGTTCTCACTGGGGCAAAGAAAGGAGCAAGGGACTGAGGGAAAACATATTCTGCAAATACAATACAGCCATAATGTATCTGACAGGAGCACAATTTCRTTTCTCAGTAGCATTTCAAAGTACTGCTTGGAAGCAGAAGGTGAACATACAGTTGTACTATGTTACATTTTAAAAGCATTATCAAAGTTTCAATGTTATATTTTAATAACATGTTACTGTTAATAATATGTAAAATTAATAAATTAACTCCACCCTCCAAATTTGAATAGCTTGAGCATTTTTAGCCTTGAAGAAGCTGAATTGTGCAAGAAAGATATTTCTTAAATCTGCCTGAGCAGGACATCACAGGATTTAGGACCATTATCACATAACAGACAGAATTCTAACATCCTGAGGTACAATACAGAGTACATACAGTATCCAGACTAAGCTGTTATGAAGATCAGGGTCAACCAATTCCATGTCATCCAAAGTAATTGGCTTCCCAAGCAACTGCTTATAGAAAGGCAACGTGAAGCCCCCGTCAATGTAGTGCCCATGAAACACAGCCATGCCCATGATCCGGCCCACAAAGTGGAAATAGGACAAGTGTTCCTACAACAGAAAGGAAAGACAAAGCCATTCAGCTAAGCAAGACCTCCACTGCTGAGTATGAGACAAAATTTCAATACACAGAAAAGAAAAAAACCCCAAGCCCAAACCCCATCCAGAGGTTTTGCTTTGTTTTCATACATAGCACACCGAGCATATCGCTTCCAGTCCAGGAGTCTTACAAGTAACAATCAAAATAAACTTAATTTCTCCCAAAGGAAACATAAATCGACATCTTACAGAAAATTAAGAACACCTTTGAGAAGTTTCTTTGATCAGTCAAAAAAGAAATTATCATATAATTGTACAAATTTGGTGTCCAGCAATACCAATTGTAAGAATGTGGCTCCTAAGTGTTGAACCCTCTGCAGATGTATCTGATTTCTGGTCAGAAAACACTGATTTACAGAACATGGCACCAGCCYTACCGGGTTGACAGCGGAGTCGGGGTTGATTTGCAGGGTGTAGATATCATCCCGGGAATATTGGAAGAGTCCATAGTAAGGATTCAACATTTCATGGGACAACAGGTACAGCCACTCCCTGAGAAGATAAAGTAATGTTTCAGTACTCTATAGACAAATGCATTCCTACCCTGAGAATCTTTTCAAAATAGTCTGGCTTTTTTAATCAGACTTTTAAAATCAGACTTTAATTTTTTAAATTTATTAAACATAAACGTGAAGGAAGTTATCTCTGAACATGCTGACATAAGGCTGAAATCGGAATTATTTTTACTGGCTCAGTAACCACACAGCACCTGACAGCTGATGGATCTCCCAGCTTTACAAGACTTTTCTTCAGGTGACTTATTTCTAACAGAGTTTCTGACTATGATCCTCCTTCATCCATTACACACTAAGACATTATGTATTCACTTGAATACAGAGATGTGAGAATATGATACAAACCATCTTTAGGTAATGGATGTATCTAGCTCAAGTTTTAATTATGTGATCACAGCTCAGTAAATAACAGTCTGAGAATTGGGCATGTCATTTTTCTATAAGTAAAAAATAACCTCAGACTATTGACAGACTGAAGCTGCCCACCAACTGCTGGTTTTTAACATTTTGCTTCAAACAGCAGTGACAATTTGCAATAAAGCGTAGTTAAAGTTGTGCCATAAAGCCAAGTATTTAGGGGTATAAATTCTCAGATACCCAAACTTTACTAACCAAAGAAAAAGACATTAATTTCAATAGATACCAAAACCTGTCTCTCATATATGACAGATGTTTGATGTCATCTGTAACTTGCATTTTGATTTATTTTCCAATAAATTCTTTTTATGATGCAGTTTTTCTTTTATAACACTACCTAATGCCATATATTTTTCTGACATACAATCTGTTACAGGAATAAATATAAATAAGAATAATGTAAAAGAAGCAGGGCTGACACTGGGCTGGTTCAGGATTCAAAGCACAGGGCTGGTTGGCAGGGTTGGGAGCAGCAAGGGACAGAGGAGCCACTGTTTACCTGGCAACACCTCCATAATCAAGGCCTTCCTCCCCACGAAATTTTATCATTAATCGTTTCCACAGGTCTTTTGGCCTCATCTTCATTACTTGCCTGTAGGATTCCTGTAAACATACAACACTTCTTTTATTAACTGCTATTTACAGAGTAGAAGCCACTGCTATGTATCGGAAGTGAAAGGAGTCTCAGACTCCATGTCTGGAACACTCTTAAAGGGGACATTATTTTTCTAGATGCTCATCAGTTTCTCAAACCACAGACTGTTACTTTGTTTTCTACAAATGTGATAACACTTGTCAACTAAAATGATGAGAATATGAGAAGAACCACCACCTGTTAAACTTCCAGAGGTGCACAGTGATCAGAACATTCTCTCTCCTTCCCACATAACTTATAAAAAACATTGTGTCAGTAAACTCCTTTAGTTTTCCATAAAGGCTCATAGGTTTTGCAGTCTGAAAAGCCAACAGTGGAGCTTTTACTCTGGGTAAAACACAGCCTTCAAGAAGCACCTTAAGAACAGAAGCAGCAATGCCATCCCAGTAAATGTACAGGATTATTCCTCTATCAGTTAGAGTTCACCAAGAAAACACAGAAAGCAAGCTGAAAGGCAGAACAAATGCTAAGGAATTAAAGGAAAAAAAAGTCTAGTTCTTATTTATGTCCAGTATCAGCCCCAAGCTTTGTCTCTACAGGACAAAGTGGCAAGTGGGTGTGTGGGGACCCAACACACTGAACAAGAACRTAACAGTTTCCTGCAGCCTTCCCTCCCTTTCTCTTTCAGTTGCTTATGAACTGATCTGTCTCCAAACGAAGACCAACACAAATCTTTCTTGGCTGGGAAAAACTGTGACAACACAGTGGGGCGATCAAATTTGTGGGTGGGGTAAAAATGCAACAGGGATGGGTGGGATGGGTGAAATTTCTCAAAAGGACAAACTGTTCTCCAGAAAAGGCCAATGAATTCTAAAGGTCAACAGAATGATTCTGCTGAACCATGCCCCAAAACAGAATGCAGAGACCCCACTGCGGGCACCTCTGGCCGTTCAGAAGCCCAGACAGTTTATAAAATAGGTCTGATTCTGGAGAGAGAATTGAGATCGATGATAAGAAATCCAAACTCTGAAGAGGAATCCTACTCAGTAGTAATTTTAGTCAAGTTACAATATATCAAAGATCATTAATAATAGTTTAGTGTTCCATTTGTAACATCCCCTCTGAAACAGTCATCAGCTTCTCATATTCAAGGAAGAAATGAGAAGAGGATCTTCACATACATGAAGTGCCTGGACTCCTTCCCCAATACCTGACACCGGCTGTACATCTCCAGCCACAGAGAAAGTTTTCCTTGATTCTCTTCTCTACAGGGTAAATACATCTACTTTAATTACATGACTGCCTTGACATCCCCCTGAAATGCTTCCTCTTACCATTCACCATTGTAAAACTCCAGCTTTAACTGCAGCCTTCAGGATTCCATCTAAGTGAACAACTCCTTTACACAGCTATTAACAATCCCCCTCTCCTTCCGTCCATGTTAAGAAATGGGTCAAAAATCTCGAATTACCTCAAAAATCTCCTCCCTGGAGACCTCGATACGACAATGCCCAGCCTGAGGCTGCTGCTGGGACAGCTCCTGCCTCAGGATCTTGAGCTTCTGCACCAGGTCCCGCTTGTAGCGCGGCACCGTCAGACACTCGGCCTCGTCCGGGAGCTGGCACAGGGACACGACCTGCTGCTGCTGCTGGTGCTGCTGGTCCTTGAGCTGGTTCTGCCGGCTGCAAACACACACAGCTGGCTCAGAGACCCACTTCATACATGCCCTGTTCTCTTCTTAAACGTTAAGGCTTTGTATCTAAACTACTTTCAATTTACTACGATTATTACTGTGATTACGCTAAAAACGTCTGGGGCCAGTAAAGAATAAATTCAGAGAGGTTTTATCCTGACTAAAGACAGATGGTTCTGTCTTTCTTGGCAACTATCAGTTGTTTTTAGGGCTTGTTATTTCTATTAATGCTACTCTACAAAGTATGCAAAAGGTTACAGCACATACAATAAGGTATTATCCATACGATTTTACTACTAAGCTGCTGACACTGAATTTCTCAGATACCATTTCCATATTTCCTTTGCGTGTTTTCCCTTCCTCCATTTTAAAATTCAGGGATCTGCCAAACACTCTGCCTCTAATCTACAGTCAATACCATAGTCTGTTTTAAATGGCTTGTCTGGAAAAGAGTAAGCTTACAAAAAGATGTTTGTACTGGCAGCTTGGCAAGGACCTTGTCCCTTGTACCTGRCCTAGTCTGGACCACAGGAATGTGGGAGTTCACATGGAACTAATTGGCACAGATAAACAAGTATTTTTACTAGCACTTCCAAGAGATTTTGCAAATCTGACTTCTTACTAGGAAAAGTAAATGGATCATGTTGCAGAGATGTCCTCTGTGTGTTGTTTCTTGTACACAGTGAGTGGATATTTTTACCGCTTTTTAGAACGGCATTCCCAAACAACACAGGATAAAAACTGTATTTTTAAAACCTGAGAACATCATTTCACTGTGGAGCACATGAGAATACCCTACATTTACTGGATAAATAAGAAACCTTACAATTCAGAATATTTTCCAGTGGAACATTATTTTTTTTTTTTTAACACCAAAGATTAATTAGACGGAACCAAACACTGTTTCAATATATTTTATAATTTCAGCCTATTGACTGTTTTGAGACAAGGCCTAGTAGAAAACTCTTCTGGTCAACCAAAATTCACCTCCAGCAGACTTTTGCACAAGGACACCCAGAACTGGCAACTGATAAAGAGGAGGGGGGTCCCAGTTTGCCCAGTGGTTCTGCACAGTCTGTGATTTTTAAACCTCCCATCAGAGCAATCCTGCACAAGCCACCCTCAAGGAGAACTAACACCTTTCACTGATGGTCCCACAAGCCCGACGTGCAGAAACTCCTGCAAGGGCTCTGTAGATCCTTTCAGCAGTAACCCCAAGCTTAGCAATAACAAACACACAAATTAAAGCAAAATCCTTATTCTATCTTCTGAACTTCTGAATTCCATAAGGAGCAATATGTGAAAATATTCCTCGTACAGGACTACCAGAGAAGGCCATGTTTATATTCTGCAGTGAACATCCCTCCATAACACCTTTAAGGCTAAAAAGTCACAGTTCCCCCAAGCACAAAGCTACACAGGGTCAGGCTTAAAGGAAGTGTAATCTCTGAAATGAGCATGAACTCATTAGGACCTATGCATCTAATTAAACCATTACTTTTCTCCTCCCACTGCTTCCCAAAATAAGGAAGTACTAAGAAGAGAAAAATAAAACGCCATCCTCCATATTACACTAAAAATAATCAGTGCAGTATTAGCTAAACAATCTGCAGTGCYTAAAGTGATTAAATCTCATTTCTGAGTTTGTTTTCACAGCTGAGTGACTATGCTTGATTCCATATAGTGCTTTAAGGATACAACTAAATACTTTTCAGGTGCCATAACTATCAAAATCTATCACAAACTCTTGGTCAATGTCTTAGAACAGATCTGGGTAATAAGTGATTATTTTCATAACTTATAATGTCATCACTGCAAGAACAAATGGCTTTACTCAGCTCAACAGAAAAGTCAGTATCACAGTATCACTGAGAATAAACTTTTTCTCATGCCTTTGAACCTAAAACACTATCACACCCATCCCACATGAAGTCTAAACTTATTTCTTGGATAATTTACAAAATGACAGGCCTAAGGCAAACTACTTTTTTTGTTTGTTTTTTAAAGAACAAATAAGGAGGTGGGCTCAAGGCAGGGGAAACTTTCACATATCCTGTTTGGTGCAATAAAAGAATAAACACCAAAAATGATTTATCAGGCAGCAGACATTGCTGATGACACTGTTGGGTGAGTTTCTGAAATCCTTCCCTAATGAAAGACAGATGGACAAATGAAAAACTTAAGCACACTGTAGGAGTACTCTAAGTTCAAATAAATGCTAAATGATTCTGTGATTCTGGAAATTAAAAGTCAAATTGGATTTTCCAGCTAACAAAGGTAGCTCTGTATCTGTCCTCCGCAACCCACGTCGAACTGGCTACTGTGACCCTCCTGCCATTTCAAAATAAACCCACCCGAGAAGGCCAGTTTGTCAAACACAGCCCAGTTCACCGAGTTTTCTATAGTTTAAGAATTGCACTGCTGTAGCTAAGAGGGTCTGAAGTTTTTCTTCAAGTAAAATATCTAAATCTGAATTGATTCAAGGAACTTTTCTGTGTTTCAAACATGAGCGTGCTCCTTCACTGCTAATTTTTTCAAGATCCTGTTATTTTCAAACCACCAATTTAAATTCAGCTAAAATTAGTAGTGATATGGTTTAAGTTTAAAAAAAAGGCAGACAAAGCGTCTGGATGATGGGGGACTTACTAAAGTCCTGTAACATACATATATATAACCAATGATTTCTCTAAATAAAATACATATTTGTCAATATTTAGGCTCTTCTCCCTGCTGGGGTGYGAAGTTCAAGTGTATATTGGGCAAAGGCTAGACAGCTTTTGTGTAGTGCACAAAAGACATGTTGACTCCTGGATATTACTTTCCATTCCTCTGCTTTGTCTTTTCAGTGCTTGTTCCCATTATTCTTTCCTTCAGCTTTTCTCCCCAATGATTCACTTCCTTAAAGGACTCTCCCTCCCACTTACTCCTCGCCCAGGGCTGCCTGGCTTTCCATCTAACCAACTCTTCATTGTTTCTTCCACTTAACACCTACTCAATACTTTACAGGTGTTTCCCAAGAGTATTAAAAGGTGTTAGGAGGAGAAACAATAGAGTCAAACTCCCAAGTACCTTGAACAAGCCGTCTGGGTAAAAAAAAAAAAAATTTGTTTGCTTTTTGGTTTCCATTTTTAGTAGAAAATACCCAGTATGTAATGAGTGCCTAGGGAATAAAATACGAGCCAGAATTCTTTTGAGTTTCCCCTTCTCTTTTTAAAACTGTGAGATGAAATTATGATATCAAAACACTAAGGCAGAAAAAATACAGTTCCTATTCTATTTTATCCTTTCTGTAAAAAAGCTGAGTTAAATTATTTTGAGAACAAATCAACTAGTCCTACTCTAAAACTGAAGACAGGAGCTGAATTATTTCTCCTTTATTCCAGAAGAATAGTTCGGCACTTGTGCACCCTTGCCTAACTCATCAGTATGTCTCACCACTGGCTCACATGCAACTTCTTATTTTAAAACAAGTTCTCTATAACTGAAAATAGAATGAAGTATAAAGAAAACGAAGTGTCTCTCTTGCTGTTAAGAAAAAAAAAAAAATCTATGGGCCAATCCTTCCCACCGGACAGCACTTGCTTGCCTCCCCCTGTGCATCACAACAGCCACATTCCTGCCTAAACGCTCCTGGAGATTTTTTTTTCAAGAACAACCAAACTCATCTTTGCTGTAAAACCGAGCAGGCTGGCGGTGAGTCAAAGAACACTGCAGCTCCTTAAACCCTCCTGGATGGCAGAGTGCATCCTACTACAAATCCAGGACCCCTCGGAGTCACTGCGTTCCCTTTCCAGCACTCAACGTGTGCCAGAGGCCTCAGACTCACTTTAGGACCAAGTGCAGGTTCGCAGAGAGCCGCGGGTCCGTGAACTGCGTCGTCCTGTTGTTATGGTCAACAAAATAAACCCTGCCTGTTGCTGTATTTCGGATCTCCCATCCAGGAGGCAGTGGACCAAGCTCTTCACAATTGATGTTGCTAAGATCCCTGTGAAAACAAATATAAAATGAAAAATACCTCAGCAATTGGCCTCCGAGCCAAACAAGCGTAAATGTAACAGAACAATTCCATGAAGTCTGAGAAAACGTATTGTTTCAGAAACTTGATCTGTTCAGCTGGAATCTCTACTCCCAAGGTACAAGCCCACCACAGCAAAAACACACACCCCAGAACACATGCCATGGGGAGAAAAATTCTTATCAAATAACCCTCATTTTTACAAACTAACTTCAGCTGTTAAATTAATACAGGCCTCAAACCAAAATAAAGACCATTGCCATATTTGTCAAAATGGAATTGCAGTTCTGCACCAATTCTGACAGAAAACATTTTTAAAACAACATTAGTCACGTAAGGAACTGTGAATCACACTTTAGAAACTCCTACAAAACAAAACTATATTTCTGAAGAGTTAGACTTTCCATGAAGAATTACACAGGGGATGTGTGTGTATGGCTTAAGCTGTTTTGCCCCAGAACCTCAAGAGCTTGTGGGAAGCAAACAGCTCTCTAACAAAGTATTTCAAATCAAGGACTATGTGAACAATGACTCAGCTCTGCCCTGAGCAATGCAGAGGTGGCTCAAGAGGTCTCAAGAAAAATTCTGCTGAAATTAGGAAGATGTAGATTCATTCCAGAGCCTCAGTGAAAACAAAKGCTGGTCTTCACATATATACACTTACTGATTACTCACGGATATAATTCACATCTCAGATCCTTCACACTGTCCAGTGCAGCTCCTCCCAAAGGGGTTCAGGCTCTCCCAAAGTCATGGGAGCTGAGGGAGGAAGGAGCCAAGGGACAGAATGGCTAAAAAGGTGCGGTCTGCATGGATTGCAAAGACTTGAGGAGCCACTAATGGCTCTAGGATTGAACTTCTGCTATTCCCCATGAACACACTGCTGCTGAACTGCAGGAATTACTTTTGCTGACTACATGACTGTGGCTATTAGCATAAAAATACAATATTCCTTAGAAATTACATGAATTCTGTCCTCATGCAAACAGCCACATTTTGTTGTCAGAYACTCCTGCAGTTTGTGCTGCCACACCTCAGGGCACTGCTAACTTAGATGGCACATAGAACTATTAGACTCCAAACTTAAGGATTAAATATTCGTATTATCTTTATTTAGAGCCTGGTTTTGTATAATACACAAGTCACTGACTTCCTACACAACTGCAGCCTCAGCTCTGCAGGCAACTCATCAAAGCTGCATCAAAGCAAGGTATGATCTTGTAACACAAAAACAGTAACAAAAAAATAATTCAAAGCACAATGAAGTTGTGGTGTTGAGGCATTTTTATCCCTCCTGGGAAACCCATTTCCATGGGAAGGAATACAGGAACACAAATGGTATTCCTCTGGTTCTCACAAATGCCAGCACTGGCTGCCAATTCCAAACACACATACATCTCACACCACCATCCATGGACTTTAGGAGGCAAGCATTTACAACAGGATTTCTTGGTTATTTAAAGAACAATCAGAAGCTACCAATAATTTCCACTATCATTCTTTCCTTTCAAACACATCAGAAATAATCACATTTACAATCATGAACAGTATGTACATATGTATCATGTAAATAAGGATATGGAATTAAAAGGACTTAAGATTTGTTTTCTCCCAAGTGTTGAGATAACTCCAAGAGGAAAAGCAGTTTGAGTGTTTCAATTCATCCCAGTTTTCACTGAAGTATCTCAACAGAACTTCTTTTGGAAGTGTTCAGATTCTACTTTTTGTTTCATTATTTTGCAGAGTATTAAAATCTGGACTTGGCTCTAACTCACATATAAAATCTATAATCTGCACCTGTTTTCAAAACACCACTGTAATTAATTTCCTGATTTTCCACCTTTTCATTACAATAACAACTTGAAGAACTGGGGAAGAGAGACCAATTCATTTTGATGAATGACTTGTTAAAATGATGTACTGGGTCCAAGAATCAGAAATATCAGCCAGAGAAAACTCTGAGGAAAGCACTGCTTAAATGACTTTGATTTGAAACCTTAAGGGTACTTCCATCATTTCTTACCTAGGTACTCTTGGATCATGCCACGTGCTGACACCAGTCTGAGTATGGAGAAAATAGACCTGACCTTGCTGAGTTGTCCTTTGCTCTGTGAAATCAAGATAAATTAATCAATGAAAGAGCAAAAAACGCAATACAAAAACGCACAAAGACTGATTTCCTTCAACTAAGGAATGAAAAGGATCATACGAGAAGACATAACCCATTTTCCCAGCTTCTTGAGAGCCCCACAACTAAAAAAACTTTGGTTTTCATACCATATCCTTCAGGTAAGTCGGGAGGAGTGTGCAAGTGTGTCCTGCTCATGTAGTTCCTGTGCCTCTGAGAGCGGACCCTCCTCTCGGCCAGCMGCGGGTCTGCCGCCTGCCCGCAGGACGCGCCGTTGGTGCCGGTGATCGGAGTGTTCTCGTCCACGAAGCAGCTCAGGGGCCTGCCCGGGCTCGAGTACTCGGATGCTGGCCTGGGGAAAACAGGAAAATCACAGTGTTGACTGGACATGGGCCACACAACACACCTGGGGGGAGCTGCATCCCGCGGCTCTCGGGACACCTCAGTGAGAGTCGCTGACCTGCTCTGTGCTCACCAGAGGAATCAGTAACCTCCTCGCCTCCAAACTTTCTCACCTGGCCTTTGGGTGGCTGAGGAAGTGATCAGGCCTTTTTATTCCTCCTAATTTTTAWGGAAGGTTGTTAAATGAGGATGGTGAAAAAGGGCTAAGCAAGATAAAAAGCAGTTCCTCTTGAGAGCAAGAGGAAACATTGACCAGTGTGATTTTGTATCTCAGTGCTGCTTTCAAAAGGATTTAAAATGGGTTAAAGGGGGATTGACAAGGTCACATGAAATCCCCAAAACAAATTATATATTTTGCATTTGTTTTTCTACTGTAAACATGCCTAGAGCTTAGAATGGGTATTTTAACATACCAGGAAAAACAGAAATAGGTAAATTAAAAAGCTGTTCAGTCTCTTCACTCCAAAACTGCAAATATGTATCAGAGCTGTCGGTGTTAATAGTCCAGATTATTTTAAGTCAAATATACCCATGTAGAGATCAGAATAATATTGAGAATGGAAGAGAGTCTGCAGGCACAGAAGGTCTGCAGAGGAGGCTGAGAAATATGCAAGGACATYGTCTGCAATTCAGGCAACAGCAAAAGCGGTTTAAGTAACAGCTTCACAACACACAAAAGTGATCACAATGGTTTCAAAACACACTCTGTAGCAATCAGCTATAACTGTTCTGGGTTACATGGTCACAGCATGTACAGAGCAATGCCTGAAGCTACTCATGATCTCATTTCTTCACTCCTTACAATGTCTGAACAATGTAATGTCTGCATTTATAGAGTTCTACCATAGCTTCTCTACAAGAAAGCAAAGATGTTGCTATTAGGGCATGAAAAAAATTAGTCAGAATGATCTTCTGAGTTACATATTAGGCAGATTGAAGGAGAGGGATGCTCAAGAAGGAAAGCATTCAGCTTGTGCAGAGTGACTTAGACGAATGAGCAATACCCCTGGCTAGAGCCACTTGGAATCGTTCGTGCTCAGCAATCAAACTCCATCCTATCCACAGTGTCCCAAGGAATTCCTTACCGTGTCGGTCGTTCCCACTGAGTTGTCCGTGTAATGTGGTTTAAATACTGGATCCTTCCAGAAGCAGTCCTCCGCTCCTCCCACCTGCAATTCACACATGCAGAGATAAGGCACTGAGTGGTATTTCCAGGAAACCAGGGCACAAAACGTTTCCAACACAAGTGCCAGCTCAGGAAGACTTACACAGCTATGAATCATGTTAGCTGAACAAGGTAACAGGAAACAACTGAAAGCTGAAGTCAGAAATTTTTTAACATATTCTTCCCTTGGAACCAGGCACAACATTAACAATATCACACCTTCATATTCAATAACTGCTTGAATTCTAATTAAATCCAAATAGCTATATAAAGAAACTTCCTGAAAACATCATGTTTAATAATGCATTTAACTTCTTTTGACCACTGACTCCAACAAGTGCTTTCACAGCATCTTCACACACTACTTGCTTTATTAAAAATCAGCTCCAAATAATGCAACTTTTGAATTATTATGCAATTTGTATATACATGAAGCTGTACAGCAAACTTTGCAGTTACACAATTAAGTGAGCAATATTTATGCCAGGAACAGTTTGAAGTGAAAATTTATAAGCATGTTCAAGAATGTTTTTGACTTATCTGGAGTCCAAATTAACAAAAGAATGCTGTTTAGGACCTAGATGATAATTCGCATTTCAAAATTCATCATCTGAAAACTCATTTGCTCCTGTCTTTACCTGCCAAGAATCACATGCAGAAAGTCTGTGTTTGCTCTGAAGAAGTTGCTGACAGCACCAGAACCTAAACCAGAGCATTTTCCTGTGTTTGCAAAACTGTTTTAGGTGACAATGATGTCATTAACTCTCACAGGGACAAACCAGACTCCTAAACCCAGCCTTTGGCAGGTAAATACTGCAAGAACTCAGGCTGCATTACCTTTTTCAGCCACATTTTCTTCACTAAGATGTGCATGGAAGAAGAAACGATCCATGTGGATCTACACCTCTGCACAACGCTGCAGAAGGGCAGCCAGGCCCTGTCGTCGCTTCCTTGCTACAAAACTACTGCATGCATAAGTCAGTTTGCTGTCTGTGATTTAACATTATATTAGTTTATAAATTTTATAATTTGAAACACGTTTTCTTAGACAAGTGTATTTTTCAATGCATTTCTTCACATATGCCACCTCCCCTTTTCCGAGTGGAGATAAGACAACGGTCAAACTATCAACTGCTCTGTGTATCCCAGCAGACTTAGCTCCTGTTCTGAACGCAAAACTGCAGAACTCTGAGTGCAAGATTTAAAATAATTTCCTTGTACACTGACTTCTCACTACTGCAGAAGTCTGCTGTATGAGCTGTGTTTGTATTTACATCACCGTGACGTCAGCTTACCCATCTGGTAAATCGTTATCGAATAACCGACTGCAATCCACAACTTGTCCTCCTGTGCCTATTCGATCTCTGGACTGAAGACTGACTATTAGGATAATAAAAGAATCGTTAAAGATATGGCATCTGAATGCAAATTACAGTTACACTTGAAAGAGAATTGGTACAATTTGGAGGACTAAGAAGCTGAGCCATGTTCTGGATGTTTTTTCCTTCTCACAAATCAAAGATGGTCACGCAGAAACTGCAGATTTTTATACAGGGAATTCTCTACATCTTCCTTCAAAGACGTTAGCTTAAGGAATATGAATGGAAGTTAAGGCAGAAAAAGAAGTGAACTGTGAAACTGTCATTAATTTTGTGTGTTGACATGGACTATGACACCCGGCTGGCTGCAGTGAGGTGCTTCACCTCATGCATGGCTGGGACAGGGCCAACAGGAGAACTCTGAATAGAAAGAGCTAAAATAAGGAATTCCTTCCTGGTTTTGACTCCTTCTCACGCATTTTGTGTGCCCATGGGTTTCAACACACACACATGCACACAAACACAAAACCAGGCAAAATGTAACTGCTAGAAGCACTTCACGTTTGGTTTATTTGCTACTTTMTAACACCAGTGGTGAGAAGTCAAATGCAACTCACACAAAGCAGTGGCCAGCACCCTGAAAAGCCCTTGCTGCCTCCAGCAAAACTGCTTCACTTTTTTAAAATTTAGGGTTTTTTTACATGATTCACTGTAATGGGTGTTTATGCCTGAAGCTTTTGTACTGCAATTATGAAAACAAAGATTTTTTTTTTAGGCTGCTTTTGTTCCCAATATCACAATTTGCAAGTGTTCAATCTGATAATTTATGACACTTGTGTTCCTGCAGGGTTGGGGTGTTTTTTTGATGTTTTGTTATGCCTTTAACAATAAAACAATTGCTTAAAAAACTAAATACGTGCTGTGGCCCACATTTCTTGAGGTGGCACTAAAGTACCTCTGGACAACTGTCTTCAAGTCCTATTTATATATGTAGCRAAATGACCTTACAGACATTAACCTGGATGCAACCAAACATTTGTCAGGATCACAAAGTTTAAAAAAYTGGAGCAGAACTGACAGCTTTTGCCCGAGTCCCCAAATTTTTATCAACATGTTTTGAAGCATAGAATTCAACAGACCAACCCAAGGAGCCCTGGAGTACCTGCTGCATTCCCAGTCCATATTAACTCCTAGTCTTCCACRAACACTAACATTACAAAACAACTTCTTAGAGAGAAAGACACCTTTAAATTCAACCAAACCAAAATCTTAGATGATGTATTTATTCTGCAACAACCCCACACATTACAAGTTCACATTGTTGCAGGTAGGCAAGGTTTGGCAAGCAAAACACACAGACAAAAATGAAACTAAACAAAGGTAATTACCTCCTCTTTGCCTACATGAGGACCAAAATTTTTGCACAGCTTCATTTTGTAATGAGTAAGGGCTCATTTTTTTCTGCACTGCCACATCAGAAATAAAGTGGTTGCACAGAAGAGCTGCAAGATTAAGACACAGTTCAGGTGCCCCTGGAACCACTGCTCRAAATGTCTCTTTTTCTTCCCCCATTTGAAGACAACTCAGGGATTTAAGACAGAAATCCCCTTACTCCCTGTACCAAAGCATACCCACTGTGCACTTGATTTGCAAGATTATCATCTGCTGAAGGTATCAATTATATTTTAATATTGGTTTCCAATCTTGCATGGTCTCTTAATTTAAGAGAATTTATAATTTGAAGAACTGAGAGTATATTTATAACTTATTCTGTCTTTTTACTTATTTTTAATCCTGATTTGTCCACCACCCAACTACTGCAGTGGAATTATCTAATTTTACTCAGGCTCATTCATCCATTCAACAAAGTTGCATTAGTGAAGAAAGATTAAAATATAAGAAGATTAATAATGACAACTTAAATAAAAAAAGACAGGAGTCTCTGGAAGCTTACCAAGGATGCATTAAATTAAAACAGAGCCATGACTGAGCAAACTTGACCTTTCTGATGATAACAGAAAGCAGAACTCACAGATTTGCTCTGGGTCTCTGCTGTAACCTGACAAGGTGGTTTTTTGTAGGTTCAGTGCACGATCCAACAGCTCCTGGTGTTCAGGGGCAGCCCCAGCAGCATCCCAACAGAGCCAGTGGTGTTTTGGCTGCACCRCTCCTCAGGAGCACATCAGGTTAAGCCAACCTGTCAGTCTAGTTTATGCCCACACTGCTGACTAGTTCTGACTAGTCCTCCCTGACTAGTTCTYTGACCAATTCTCCCTGAAGTCTCTTCGCCATTGCACACTGCAATGGATTTGTTACAGGCCTCCCAGGAGCCTTACGACCTTTGGGGAGGGGTTTTTGGTTTGTTGTTTTTTTCCATTAATGAATGGCAGCATTCCCCAGCGATGTCGACCAGGATGTGTGTTCATACTCTGGAGGGCAGCATGAGAGCACAGTCCCTGCTCCGTGGTGTGTGCAGAACGGAGCTCCCTGCTCCCAGCACACCCTGAACCTGCTCTCCTGTGCACCCAGCTCAGCCCAGCCTCCTCTCCAAAGGAACCCCACAAACAAAGCTGCACACACACAGCAGGGATGCTCAGGGGACCAGTACGCTGGAGCAAACCCAGAAAGCAAACCAAACCCACAACAGAACACACCCTAGAGAAGTGACCGATTTATCCGTTACTCTTCTGTGCAAGCTCATGCGGAAAATTTAATCAAGAACAGCCTGAAGTGTCAGCGATGCACTTACAATTCCACATTTCTACCATCATTTGACTCTCCTGTGCCACCACACTCATATCTTAATGCAAACACTTGCAGATCAGATGGAGACAGATGGTTAAAGCAACACAAAGAGGTAAAGTCACAGGTATTATTCAACAGAGCACTCTGAGGGAAGCAAACAAACACACTGAAGCCCTTATTTGCTCACTGATATTTCAATGGTTTTCCCTGGCTGACAGAAGTGCTGCTTGGATACAATTTCAACTAGGAATTGAACATAAAACTGAGTATAAAAATTCACTTTTCTTTCCCCCATGTCCAAATATTCTCATTAACATCTTGCTATATAAATAAAGACCTTCCTCATCCTGACCAACTTTTGACTTAAATGACCTGTTAGAAACACAGTTCACAAAGGACWCAGAATGCACCAAAAAGAGAGGGTTTATGAAGGTTTTTGTAGATATTTCAATTYGCCAGCTTCTTTTTAATTCTTAAGTTGTTTAAGGTTTACGAGTTCACAGAATGACAAAGCACAGTAACTGAGGTTGGTGACAGACTTGTTAATAAGCCATGAAAACACAAAATGAATTGACCAAGTCATCCAGACAGCAATTCACTCCTGTTACAGCAAGATGCTTTTCACTTTCCCAAAACCTACAGGAAGCACAGCTTTGCTGGAGATCTCAATGACCAAGAATTCTGTAGTCAAGTTTTTGACAGGGAGTTCACACTCAAATTTGTCACCATTCTTTACAGTGAAATAAAAAACTTTCTAAATAATTGTTTTTATTATGTATTATCTATTATCTTATTTGCCCCAACACTTATACTATTTTGTTTTGTCTGGGGGGTTTTTTGGGGTGGTTTGAGTGTTTTGTTTAGGTTTTTCAATTGTTTTTGTTTTGTTTTTAATTCTCTACCTCTTTTTATTCTCTACATACTTCTAGCCTGAGGTCCAAATGGCTCTGACAGTAGACACTGAAGAATTCAATACAGAAAAATGACATCTAGGAAAGGTATTTCTATAGCTACTATGGAAACTAAAGACAAAAACCTTTACTTACCCACTATTTGTCCTCTAACAGTGTCATTGTCATTTGGCCCAAGCTTGCACAGATCCAACCTCTGATCTATGAAAGAGGACACAAAGCATAAATCATACAACGAAACAAAACACCATTACCAACTACCAAACCAACTGGAATATACAAGCTTTATAAAAAACAGCAAAACCTCAATTAATTGTCACTCTTCAAAAGTCTGTGCATGCAAGCTTGGGCTGAAAGAGAAGAAACTTGTCTTTAGCTTACTTACAACCAGTGTCTTTAAGGCGGTTGATTGCATTTGAAAGAAGTCTCACACAACCCAGAAAACCAGCTCCCTGCTTTTTATGAATTTTCTTGTGATTCCACACACTGATTGTTATCGAATCCGACTTCCCAATATATCTGAAAAACGTGGAAAAAACAGTACTGTCAATGGCGCTTACTGAATACTCTGACGACGCTTCAGAAATCACCCTGAGGGGAAAAAAAGATCATCAACCACTACATTAAAAATTTAACACACACTGTAATGGCAAGAGAGAGCAAGTCATTTGCAGGTAAGATGTACACATTGTACTTCAATGGAAGCATGTCTCATGGAGGAGCTCACTTGAATACAAACTGGTCTAAAAGCCTGGTTCTGGGAGGAGGCATTCACGTGAACCAACCGAAATCTGTTCACACAGCAACGCGAGCAGGCTGCGGGCCGGCCCTCGACCACAGCTCTCCAAGCAGCCACAAACGTGCTCAGCTTCATGCCCCAGCTCGGCCTGTCCAAAGGGATGGCAACGCTCGTGGCATCCCAGCAGTGTCTGGGATCAGCAGGAGCAGGGACAGCGGCCCCAGTGCTGGGACAGGAGCCACGAGCTCAGTGCCCTCCTGCAGCACCTCAGGGGCTGCTCCCCCAACCAGCAGCAGTGCAGTGACCCTCCTGCAGGGCTCTTCCGAGCTCCYGGGGGAAGTGTCAGGCAAAGCCAGTTGCTCATCTGCAGTTACCCAAGCCCTGGGAGGCTGATTTACCCTCAGCAATGTATGTTTGGGGCATACATTACACATTAGGGCCGTGACAAGCGGTTCACAGGGGACTTTAGCTGGGATGTGCCACATTCCCCTCCTGCCCCTGCGCACACCGGGACTGTCTCCTCACAGCATTCCCACGGACATGCTTGGCAAAACCTGGATCTGCGTTCACCGCCTTGGGGAAACCTGGACACTGTAGGCTGTTTTATTTTTGCTTTTCTCGTTGGAAGCTTTGTTCTTCAGACGCAATTACTTTGTGAGCTCGTTTTTGTTTTCAAAACTTTCAGAGGACAATTTCAAAACACTCACGATAAATCAGCGATTGCCAATACTGAATTATTATGGCTGTTTCAAGTTGAGGGAAATGAATTTGTAACTATGGCTTAGATCCCAAGAACTGCTTGTAGTTCTCTCTTCCCAGACCACAAATTCTGGCCTTAGTTTAGTTCCAAGTGCTTCTTTCTTGTTTGTTTCTGAATGAAAACTGATCAAACTCATCCAAGCAATGCCTAAATACATCTCCCCATTGACTGCGGCTTTATAGGCTTTTAAACATCTTAATATTTTTAAAGATAGAAATGATACTGTCAAGGTTGGCAAACCAAATAATTGAACTAACTGGCATGGCTTAAAATTACAGCTGTGATCAGGTTAATGCTTCTCCCATTTTCATTTTCCAAAAAGCAGAACTTTCACAACTCCTTTTTCCCCATATGCAGACAGCGACTGACCCAAGAAGTAGAAGACAGAAAAGCCTGATGGTTTAAAATAACCACTATACATTTAAACAAAAAAACCCAAACAAACCCAGACAAAACACAAACTTTACAAAAAAAAAGCCCCAAAGTTTTTTGAATAGTAAACTGATTGTATAATATAGGTCAGATTTTTGGCCTTACAACCTTGACAATGCCAATTTTGCATAAAGAAACGAGATGAAGATGGGTAATCACGTGCACAGTTGCAGTCTACAATGTTTTATGTACTTGAAATAAATTCTTATGAGAACAATTTAGGTGCACTTAAAAATAAAGACTTATCATGACCTGTCTTGAATTTTCCAGTTTTCCTTGTTGCTTTAARAAAGTCAAAGGTATATGGTTAAACACAATTTCATAACAGAACAGTTTGAATAATATGTAGAACAGCTGAATACACAACACAGTTTCCAAGAATTCCTGTAACCTTTGAGGGTGAGGTTCTCATGGCTGGGATGCACAATCACCATCCACACCAAGCAGGTGAGGACCCACACCACTGCTATAACCTATTCTTGATTTCTGCACCCAAAAACCTGTGCTGGTCCACACTTTTAAAGGAAATAAGCAAGACAAACTGCATTTTTCAAATAAAAATGTCTCTTTTTTTAATAAAGGAAGAAAAGAAATAGTTAAGTAATGTCTAGTTGGCTTTATAGCAAAATGTTTCATCTCTATTTCTGCATCATTTCAGGCATGAAAATCCATGGTTGTATTTAGAGAGTGATGGTAGGACAAGTTGACATTTCCAATTCATTTGGTGGATAAGTTACATTTGTTTTACATCATCTGGCAATAAAGTTCCAACATAAAAGCCTGAGCTAGGAATTTTATTTTTTATTAAAAAAGAATGTTCCAAAAAATAAAGTGCAACAAACCAAACCAGAAACAAAAACCACCCCCCCCCCCATTTTGTGGGATGATTCCTTCTTCCTCCTCATAATTAAAGTTCTTGGAGCTTACATTTCTTTTTTTCCTCTACCCTATCAGCAATATCTATTCCACAGCTTCAGTACTTCAACACAGATAACAGGATTAGTAATAATGAAGTGGAAACATAGAAATTCAATTCCACAGACATTTTGTTAACTTCCATATTTTCTGAACCTTCAAAATTAGGGCTCTGGTTAAGAACTGGAAGTTCAGAAATTTTAATTTCCCTACTTTTAGCATTTCCACTTCTAAGAAAAAAAAAATCAAGTTCATGTCTTACTGGAGACCTCTAAAATATTTCAATAAAAATTTAAAACACAGAGACAATTGTTATTTTGTCTAAACAAGATTATCTTTGCCAAGGTGGTATTTCCTTCTGAGCCAACAGACCACTTAGGAAGGTTTGGTATCAAGTGACTTTTCATCCTCAGGGCATTACATACACTTTCCTTGAAGAGTTCAGCTCACTGGAAAAATGCAGAATGAAGAAAGTGGAAAAAAGTATTCCTGACAAAACACACCTCTTCCTGATCACACGCCAGACATACTCCCTCCAGAAAGAGAGAAAAATGCAACATCAAGAGGTATGAACTCAGGTTCGGAAGACAGGAATTCCCTATTTCTAATCCATGCTGTCACACAAACTCCTTTTAAGACCTGGATGAATTTCTTAGTTTGTTTCTCCATTTTCCCACTTCTGACTTTCTTTTTCTAATATAATCCCAGTGTTCTGCTTTAAGCTACCAGCTGCTTGCAGAGTGTGGAGGAAGAGGGTACAAAGAGATGTAACGAAAAAATAGCACCCCAAGTTTTAATCTCCTCTCTTCCCTCACCCTGGCATTGCTCATCTCTGGCAGCAACTGGAGGGTGTTTGAGCCTCCAGGATGGTCACCAGGACCTGCCAGGAGCTGTGGCTGAGGCAGGAACGGAGTAGGGACACGTGGTACTCACTAGCTGCTGCAAAGGGCACCAGCTTCATCCAATTGGCCTCAACAATCCCATGGAGAAGGAAAAGCTGTTGCACGGAGGTGTTTGATGGCTCTTTAGGAGTCTAATCTAGGACGGGATTGTCTAAACCAGCACTAAGCAGAGCTGCTGCCTCCTCTCCCTAAGAGAAATCCAGGGTCTTTAGCAAGAACCAGGCAGAGTAGAATGGGAGATTGGGGGAGAAAAGTGATTCTGTCGGGGCAGCACAACAGCCTGAGGATGTGAAGGCACTAAAGAGCACTAGAACCTGCAGTGAGGAGATTTTGGGAAGAGGAGGAGTTATTTGTGGAAGCCGGGTGAGGTTCCATTCGAGAGAGATCACAAAGGAGGAGAGCAACGAGTCGAGGGGGGGAGCCCAGGGGTGAGGATTTGAAGGGCACAGAGTAAAGCTGGAACCAGAAGCAGGTTTTGGTGAGGATCAGGGTACAAACACCTTTCAGAGATGAACAGATGATGTGACTTGCTGTGCCTTAAGGGCAGAGGCTGCCGGGGAGGGCTGGAGCAGACTGTGGACACACGGGAGAGTAGGAGAGATCTGGCTGCAGTAGGGAGGGAAGGGGAAGGAAGAGGAAAAGGGGATTTGTCAAGCTCCTGAACTGCTAGTTTAGGTAGTTTAGCTCTGAATGCAAGTAAGTCTGTAAATGTGTCAAGTCTGGTTATTCAAAAGCTCTGAGGAAAGGCCTGAACAATAGGGAAAACACAAAAGAGACTGAAAATAAGGAAGGGGAATACATCCAGGGCAAGCATGGTATTTTACTGACATTAAACTACATCCAGACAGCAACTATTTGGCAATTTCTTTCTGGAAAGCCTCCCAGATTCCCCCTCTCCACACACACCCATCTAGGCTGAAGAATCCAAACAACTAATTCAACCACTTCCTTTCACACTAAGATCTGAATTAAGAACCACATAAGGCAAAAGCCAACCCCTTTTTGCTCTTTATAACACTGCGGAAGTTCTTTGTAAAAAATTCTCATACAACAGAATATTTACTTTTGCTCAATCAGGTTAGCAAGTCACAAAATTCCCTTGGAATCAGCAACTGAATTCAGACATTATTGCATATATTACAACAGCTTCATTTGACTGCACCATTTGCATCTGCCATCATATGATACATGAAAAAATTATCTTAATATCTGGTGCAGCTGAGACCTGGCACTGGGTATATCATACACTAAAAAGTTACCTTAAGACAAAAGCCAGGCAGTGAGTTGTTGTACCAAAGAGATTTAATCTTTTACTGCTGTTTGCAACAGGAACTGAAGACTATGTGACTGAGGTTTATAAATGGAAATACATTCCCAYAGAGTAAGGAATAATGGGCAAGACTATAAAAAGGGGTTAAATGATCATGATGAAAATTTGGAGAGGGAAAGGATTATTTTCAAATAACAAGGCCTAACATAATGCTAAATTTTACTTTGGATTACAAATGCTGGATATATTTCTATTGTCAGGGAATTCAACAGCCAGAATCAAACCAACTAGTTTTCCCTACAGGACAAGCAATTTATATTGAAAGTAATATACTAATTCAACAAAATCTATTTTTTAAGGGAACTTCTCCAAACAAGAAAAAAAAGAAAAAAAAACCCACCACCCACAAAAAATATTTCACACAGGTCTAAATTCCTTCAGATAATCCAGCAAGAGATGCTTCAAATCTGCTTAAGCAAAACATTCTGCCAGAAACTCTCTTTCTATCTCTGCTTTTTATAATACGTTGTGGATTGCAATCACAGTCTTGGAAAGACAATACAGTATCCAGATACAACCATGGCTTGTTCTATAAAACAACCTAAAAATACCTTCTCTTCATCCTTCCTTAAAAGTTATAGCAAGAAAGGAATTTTTTCTAACGATTTTTACTGGTTTTTTCCATTACTCTTGTTGCATATCAACATCCTCCCTCATTTCCCATGTCCTCCACTCCTTTTCTCCAGAACGGCATCAAATCACCAGCCCACAGAGCACTGGGCATCCCTTACAACCCACTCCAGTCAACTCCACTGTCCAACAGCACTTCAAACTGGCCGATACTGGGGCAGACACAGGGAACCAGTGACATTTTCCTCACAGAATTTCGATGTTTTCCACACAGAATTTCACAGCGGATTAACTGCCAAACGATGCCCCCCACTCCTCCTTCAGGAGAGTCCCTTCCCCAGCTGTACAAAGGTTACAGCAGGATTTACACTCAGCCATGCTGGCAGCACTTTCCACCTTCTATCCCTGTAAAGCCRTGCATTAATGCTCATTAAGGGACCCACCTAACTAAAAAACAATACAAGTCTGTCCTGGGCTTCAGGGATTTCTGCTTAGCTCTACTCTGATCCCTGGGGACGACATGGAAGGGCAGAGGCCTGAAACCTCTATTCTGTACAAACCAACATTTTGATAGGTTTAATAACATTAAAAAATCAAATTAACTTAGAATTCTTTAAATAGGAGACCCATTCCCTACACATGAACTTAAAACTTTTTTWATATCCATTTTTCTAATGAATATGAATTACAGTCTCACATGCAGAATGTAAGCTTGGACTGAGTTTGGATAATAAAACTATAATACTATTATTTCACTAAACCGCCACAAAATTTTGTTGAGCAGTAATGAAAATGTTCTCTATCCTGCACTAACACACTATGAAMAACGACTTCACATATTTAGTCTTGGATATTCAAATAAAAAGRGTAGATCAAGACATGACTTTAAACCAGGCCTTCTACATTCTGCTGTTAAGACTTATCAAGCTGCTTCCCTTCACTGGGAAAAGGGGGACAAAAAATTCTCTGTGTACTAATACTTGATCTGCTGTAGGTTTAGGGATGGCCAAAGTTAACATAAATATTCTCAAACAGTTTCTAATAATATAGGCTAGGTGATGGAGCCATGGGGAAAAGTCAGAGATCAGAACAGGAGAATACAATGAGGCAAAGCAGTTCACTTCACTTCCTCATCTTTCATCCCAAGAAAGAAGATAAAGAATAGAAGATAAGGAAAATAAAGCATGCACAAACACAGAGACCTACCTAAAAATAAACTCTTTAATGACTCATATTATACAGAATATTCTGCTTTAGAGAGGAAAACCATGACATATATGTACCATGCTGATTATATTGCTCAAAAGCACCAGAAGGTGCTCAAGTGATGATAACAATAATTCATAGGGAGAAGAACATTTGGGACAGAAAATGACAGGAAGGAGAAAACAGAACAAAAGGCACATAGAGAAAAAGACACTACAGCACCACAACAGACAAAAACAGCATCAAGAGAAGAGCAGTTTGAGGGAAATACTGTCAATTACTTGCTTCATTTTACAGAAGTGTTAACATGAAAATACTACAATAAAACAATGCTGTAGTCCATGTACAGCATGCTGTAGATATCAGAACTAGAAAAACAAGTGTAACGTTTAAATTTTGAGGTAAATGAGAAAGCGGAATATTGCTACATGTACTTCTCACTCAAACTAATAAAATAAACTCTGGGATACTTTCCAAGCTGTACATAGGATAGCACAATGAACACCTGACATTGTCTGTGTACTTTAGAGGAYTTCACTTCAAACCTTTGGTTATCACTGTTACCACCTACAGGTCATAATGCTGGTTCCATTTTGGATCAAGTGTATTCTTCACAGTATCTGTAGAATGGCATTGGCCAGATCCGTCCACCACAACCTTAGCAAAGGGATCAGGAAGTCCTAAGAGAAGGAAAAGAAAAAAAAACTAGCAAGGGGATCAGGATGCTTTGAAGTCCTTTATCATTGCACAATGATTTTTTTTAATCTTTTATTTGAAGTTGCCTTTTATTCATAAATGAGAGCCCTATTTAATGAAGAGAAATAACACGATGTATTAAGCACAGGAAATGGGTAAATTAGCCATTTATTTCACTGATAAAGGCCAAGAAAAAGTTGTTTAAGTCAAACGCAGTGGGGAAAAAAAAAATCAAAATACCTTAATCTTCCTAATTCATGTCTGAGTAAATTCTCAGTATACAAAGAAGCCAAAGGCAGAGAAAAGAGATTTACATTCTTCATATGTATAAGATCAAATGACAATCATGATTTTGGCTGATATTGGTATAACAGAGAATTGCCTATAACAGGTTATTCTTGCTTTTGAGGTCCACTTTTGTTTCCTGCTGGCTTTGTGCTCTGTTTGCTGCCAGCTCAGTACCTCGGACTCACTGAACACAGGTTGGGCTGAATACCAAAAATCGGTGTAAAGATGGTGCTGAATTCCAGAGCTGGGGATGGAAAAGCAGCAGGAGCAGAGCAGCCCTCAATCAACACCTCCTGCTGAACCGACACCGAGGGATGGTCCCTTTTCCCCTCCTACAAATTCCTCCCCTCATGGAGTGCTGTGAGTCAGCTGGAGGAACTAAGGTGGGGAAACATTAACCCCATTTGTTGAGGTGCAGTTTTGTACCAGCTGCACTGCTCGGGTGACTCAGATGGAGCCACTCAGGACAAGTGTCACAGAAAGCACATGGGGACAAAGAACAGGACCTTGGGATATCATTCAGCACCACACATTGCAAATCTTGAAGGGGGTTTTTTTCAGGTATGATCAAACTGTTAAACACCTGAAAATGTGCAATCAATACAAAAATCCAGATATAAGCCAAGATTCAGAAGTATCACAAATCACAGTATAATCCTGTATCATCCTCTCTAAAGCTCAGGTCTTGTTCTTCCGAATTCCTGCTGCTCCCAGGTGGGAGGTGCCAGGCAGGTGATTTGTGCATGCAGGACACAGACAATTGCATTCCTTTCTGCCTCCTTCATCTGCTTCTTAGCACTTCTTTCAAAACATTATTAAAATTAATTAAAATATAATTTCAGAGTATGTCGGTATTATGAGGTGATTATTAATAATTAAGGAGCACATCTGTTTGCTCGACAGAAAGTTCTTATATGAAAACATCTTAATAAATATATGACACTAATTTTGAAGAACATGTAATTTGCCTGAGTGGGTAAATTTGTTTCCCACTCCCAGGAAAACAGAGAGAGTGTGTCAGTGTTTTAATTATTATTATGATTCCGTGATGAGTGTCACCTTAGAAAAAATTAGAAGCCCTGAAATAAAACATCAAAGTCCTCAGCCCCCTTACTGCAAATATCTTAATATAATGATATAATCATATGCAAACACTGGACTATAGAACCTRCATAATATTTATTCCATCTATAAATAAATGTATAAAACTTAATGGCTACTTACGGAAAAAATCCTTTTTCACCAAGTTTTTTGCACACAGTACTGCAAGAAAAACAGAAATACAAAATTAAGTCACTGATTGCCAATTTTGAAAAAAGAAGTTACTTTGCCTGTCCAGCATTCCAAAAAATCCTGCTCAAAATAAAATGAATATAAATGAACTGTGCTCCTTCATCATTTATATTGTTATGCAAATTAATTCCTGAAAATTGAGCCAGAAGTGTCATCTTTCGGCAATTTACCTGTAGGCAGATTACAGTGGAAGTGAGATGGTCCTGGTTTCCTCAGGCAATAAGTTTCAAATGCCTTTTTTTTTCCCCCTCAACTGTTTTGCCAACTGTGAGTTCACCAGAGAGGGACCTGGAGCACTCCTGGGCTCGTTCACTATAATTACTGCTGTGACACAAGCAGGGGTTTATGTTCAGTTCTACAGACCAGCAAAAGCTTCCTTGATCATAAAAAATAGAGCATTAGGCAGCCAAGGCTCTTCTGTTATCCTGTGTGGTAATAAATAAAAGGTTTTACCTGAAAAGCATTTGGGTGGAGCACACTAACTTCTAAAGCCAAAGTTTTGATGGTTCCAAAGATATATTTTATTTGTAGAAGCTGATAATTGTTTCAGGGKTTTTTTTTGTTTGTTTTAAATTAAAAGGGAGGAACATCTGCATTTGTCAACCAAAAATACCCAGGGGAAAACAATCTCCTATGAGAATAAATTTAAATAAACAAATAAATAAAAGGTCAAAGGGGACAAATTTCATATAAAGGTGCCAAAGTACACGATGAAGACTTCTCTTCACAAACTGCACAACTGTTCAACTACTATGCTTATCTACTATCACAGGTTTAGCAAGCAGGAAATATTAGATTCCCCTGTGAAACATTAAAATCTTTACTGATAACACAAAAGGATTCTTGGGGATTGAGCAAAAGCATGAATTCCCACAGCTAGTACAAAAAAAAGAAAAAAAGGGGGGAGTGGGGAGAGTTATTTGCTTGGAACCTGATGCTGCAGGAGATTCCTCACTATATGATTCCCTTGGATATTTTTCCTATGAGATCGCCAGTATTTATTACTGCCAGGAAATGCAAAGACAGAAAAGTGCATCCAATAATCACATCCCACAGGCATCATCTAAAACCAAACACAATTGGTCACCCTTTCCCCCCCTCACACTGATCCTGCAAGGCTCCTGATCCCCAATTTCTGCCTGAATAAAAGCAAGCAGAGGCAGTCCATGAGCATTCCTGTGGAGATTTCTACAGTCAGGACAGAGAAGCACCACCCTGAATGGTCTAAATCAATGGAATTAAYGTTTTCCCTCTTTTTACATTTATAAAGATCCTGATTTTAATGAAACTGCTTTCCACAGGACTTCAGCACTGTAAAATCTAGCTACAACTGCACTCAGGTCTAAGGAGTTTTGGTCCTCCATAAAACACAAGGAGACACCTATTAATGGCTAGAGGGAGTCACAGAACAATCCCCTCACATTGACCTATTCCACAGCAAAGGGACACAAGTTCCCAGGAAAATTTCACCACAGAAGTTTGATGCAAGGAACTGCTAACAACAATTCTGTTAACCTGAAAAAGATGTGCCTGGTTCCAGGTTGTTGGCTGCTGGGGGTTTTTAAAGATGATAAAAGTAATAAATATAATTTCTCTCCATTCAAAGACATACTGGTAATCCTAAATCAGAGCTTCATTTAAGGGATTTTCACCCAATAATCCCAATCTAAACAGTAAACAGTAGTAAAATACTAATAGAGAGTCAAATGTTTAAGGTATTTCTGATAGTCAGCATTCAAGTACATGTAGGAAAGAGACTGACACATCACTGTCTGCTCCACAAATCAAAGAAAGTTCTTTGGATGGTGTAATAAAAATCCACAGTTACCAAAGACTTCCATGTGCCCAGGAATTTAAAGTCTACTCTATCCAGAACAYTGAGAACTTAAAGGCACTTGAAAAAACAGGTAATAGAAAACTGCTTTTGCAATTCCTTAAGATTTTATTACACCAAAAATATCCTCAGATGAGGGATAACACAGCAAACATCACCTGCCCAAGAACTGCTACAGGTTATTTCTCATCAGCCACCTTTCATCTAGTGGTGAAAAGCTTCAAGTAAAGTAGATGCTTATACAGATGTCAACTTTTAAAAATATCTAAAAAATACATATAATTACTGTCACAATTCCACCCATTACAAGTAATGGAAAGTGTCAAGTGAAGCTGAAGGTTTTAAATCCAAAAGTTAAGTCAAAATTCATCTATAGCACAGTGAGCCATGCCGTGTGCTCCCGAAACTGTATAATGACCAAGACAAAAGAGGTTCAACTAATCTTTTGAGAGAAATTGCAAGGTTGACTAATTATAAACACTTCTTTTTAAAAATACAGCAAACCTGCCAGTGCAATTAATTGAGGTCTCACTTTTATAAGATCGGGCATACACAGAGCACACAGACTAATAACTGCTTCCCCAGCAATTAGCCGTGAGTGAACAAACTCATGTTTTTGGCTCAAGTTTCCCCTCTCTAGTAACCACATTTAAGGCAAGTCAGATGTCAACCCACTCTGGCTTTATCAGGCTAACAAAACAGGAGAGACGCTGAGAAACCTTCCATTAACAACACCCTCTCTGCCAGGTATTTCTAGGTGAAAAAGCCCAGGTCCCAGGAGCATCAGCTCAGCTCGAAGTGAAACAAATCTCCTTCCACACACAGAGCTCTAATCTATCTCAGGACTTTTTTTGGACAAAACTTTTCCCACTGGTAGGAAAAGTACCAGAGTTTATGTTCCACTTTTCTAACAGTTTCAACACAGTATTAAAACCTGTTCTGAATATTCTGATAACCAACTGATTAATAGCTCCTTGAGAATAAAAACTAAGGAAGTTTGGTTTCCTATGGATTTATGTTTTATGGTTGACTGAAGGCTGTGGCTGAGGCTTTTCCCACTGGGCATTCAGACAGACCCTCTCCCACGCAGGCTCTCCTGTGGTCAGCACAGAATCTCTCACTGCAGCTTTTTCCTCTCACTTCAGGTCACTGCCAGGGTCTCCTCTTCATCCAGGCAACGATTCTCATAAAACTCATGGGACTTAATTATCTTTGAGTCCTCCATCCTACGTTCAATTTAAGCTAAAGATTCAAAAACCAGAAAGAACCACAGSGAGATTTATTTCCCTTGACAAAGTCAAGTTAAAACGCTGATGGTTCAGGACCCAACGCACGTCATTATCAGATCTGCGCAGCCACACCGTTAATGGATCCTCCGGAGGCACAAGGGCACTGCAGAAGGTTATTTATTATTTGTATGTGCTTGTTTTAAGGCACTTTTTGTTATAATTGTTTTTAAACAAAAAGTTAAATAGCTATTTAAACTTGCACTGGAACTAGAATGCAAACCAATGGCTGGATATACTGACATAGGCTTGGAAAAAAGAGGGGGGTGTGTTGTACCATAAGTGCATCATCAAATGACATTAATGGCTTCTAGCACACATATGTAGATAAAGTATTCATTACAGAGTATCAGTGAGTCAGTGGATAGCTATGTTTTGTGTTTATTACAGACTTCCTGGGTAGTCTACAGAACAGAGAACATTAATATTCCAATATATATGTGCCAAGACAAACAGCACATCAATTTTACATAGTMTACATACATCAAATATCTTTTTATCATGTTTTATGATCTCATTCTAACATATGCTACTCAGGTCAGCTCACAGAAACATGAAAAGAGCATAATATTATAAGCTACCCAGTCTCCTTCTATGACAGCTTTGCTACACAGTCCACAAATATTCAAAAATAGGAATTAAGTGAATCACATTTGCCAATTTCCTTTTTCTGATTTATTACTCCTGTGACTGACAAAGAATGGTTTACTGAAAAATAATTTAACGATTGCAAGCAAATGCAAAATATTTAGTATACCCAAACTCCTGTAATCTATGTGTTAGCTATTAAAATTTACATGCAATTATAGAGGGAGTGAATAATTGGTTCAATCCACATAAAAATTGAAAGGAACTACGACTATTGAAAAGGTGAATTTTATAGAAAGATAAATATTTCTCTCTCATTTTCTGAACTATGTTTATTCTTTTTGCTAGTTACTGAAGAACTTTCRTTACAACTGCTGCTTACTTTGGAACCATTCTTACAGAAAAATCAAACTTTTAATGGCATCAAGCTGTTGTTAGGGAAGGTATCCTATGTTATACATAACCACTGTTTTTGTAAGTATTAAAAAGTATGTTTATTTCAGAATAATAAGTGTATCAATAACACCATAGCCTCCACAGTTAGAAGGAAGTACAACATGAAGCCCATGAAGTGGGAGAGCTCCAGTGTGGGAAGCTTGTGATGAAAACAACTAAAAAGTGATAAAGATCTGAGATTTCACAGAATCACCACCTCTCAGACATGAGCTCAGAGTCTTCAATGATCTATTCACCTCCAAAGGCTGGGTAACAGTAGAATGAGTGCTGAGGAAGCAACATGAAGAAGGAAAGAAAGTGTTATGCGAATTGAAGGAACGTGGACATTTAAGTGCCGTGTATTCAACCCTCATGGGTATTTCCTGCCTATATCAAACCGTTCATAGCTGAGTTGTTCACCRCATTCCTCCACCTGCAAAACAGGAATACCACTACTTTACCTCACAGGTAGGTTTTAGTGTTACATTACCTGCATGTTTGTACACTCTCAGTTATCTGTTATAATGCACCTCTTGATTTATGACAAATGACGAGGTTTAAATGTGTTTGTACCCGTGAGGTACAAGCACCTCAGGGCTACAGCTGTACACAATCACAAAATTGCTATGTTAAAAATTAATATTGCTTAAGCCATCTTAAGTAAATAGTTTTTAAATGTGTATGTTTGAGACACACCAGTACTATCAGGGAAAGATTAAGGAAGACAGGTAAGAAAATAAAAGTAACCATAAACATCCAAGGAAGTGAGCACACCAGCTGGAGAAGGAAACACACAATCAACACATTTAAGTCTGTACGTGACTCAGTAAGAACCCCCACCCCATGTCAGCCATCCATAAGAACCAACACTGTGTCAACAGACAGCCCCGAGGTTATGGGGAGGAAAGGACTCGGTCCAAAGCTAAGATTAGGTTTTCTAATCTTCTGGCTTTTCACGTGTCATCACCACAGCAGAACAAGTTCAGCCTTCTGAATTCAACCAACAGTTTTAACATTATAATGCCTGTTGGTTTTTTCTTTCCTCAAGGGCTTTTCTCCCAGAAAAAACACTTGTTCAAGAACATATGTAACACATGGGAGAGCGACAGGCTGCCTATCAATTTTACCACAATAGCTCGTTTTGAAGACAAGTCTTTCTTCTCCTACAGAAACACCATCTTTTACTGAAAGCCATTAGCATTGGGGTTTGTGATCAGATCCCAGTTGTTTGCATGTTCTACGCAGGGCAATACAATCACCGAAATAAGTCCCAGCTGTAGAAACACAATGCTAYGCTGTTGCTAATGTGTGTTGTACTGATAATGAATGGTCGTCTATGCTTTAATCTGAATAAAGCTCCCAACTGCTCTGCCTCTCCTTGCCAAAAATTCCCCTTCCTCCTCCAGACTGTGGTTGCATTCCAATTACACTGCTGATTGGAATGAGCCTGCTTGGGGGAGGGAGAGGGAGGGAGGCAAATGAAGCCACACTCACGCCCCTCCTCGCCTTCACGGCTGCTCCTGGGACCCAGAAATTGCTCGGGTGTTTGAACCTAAGGCTGACATGACGTACTTTTCTCCACATTGTACAAAACTCTTTGGAAATTCACTTATTTCTTTCAGAAAAGCCATTTGTGACAGGCAAACAGCACACCGTGCACAGGTTCCAGCAGGATGGCTCAATTCTTTAAACATTTTTAACGAATTCCTACCGGTTTCTTCCATTGTTCGCACGATCCTGAGAAACATATTTTTCTGTTTGCATTCCCTCCTTGGACCTGCCTGAATTCCCACATGGGAAGATATAAACCAGGAGGTTTTCAACTATTTATTGAACAAAAAGCTGTAAATAACACCGTATGAATTTGGCAAATACAGCTGTTGAGGTAATAACTTCCTAAATTAAGGTTTTGAAATAAAATTGTTTATCCCAACCATTCACATTAAGTTTTATTTTACAGTTAATCTCTCTGAGGATTTTTTTTTAAGGTTCCACTTCCTTTAAAAGGTGCTTTTCYTGCAGACGAACACAATGTGACAGAACGTCATCGTAAAACGAAGAGTTTACATTCGCTTAATGAAATCCCTGCATTTTTGAAGAYTGCAATCGATTATTGTCAAGAAGGGATACACAAAGACAGGTAAACATAACAAATACTGTGTTTTACAGGTGCACAGGGGTGTTGAGCAAAGAAGGTCTCACAGTATGAAATGGGTCAGCACGCAGCAGCTGACTATTATTCCAAGCAGGATCGGTGATGGGAGTGCGCTGGAAGGTTTCAGATTGCACCCAACATTAAGGGGGCTGCAGCTGTTCCTCCCTCAAAGCAGGTCTAGCAAGCACAGGGATACAAGGTAGAGCAGGAAGCTGAACTGGCTTAACAGAAAATTAACCTTCTGGGGAGACGGATTAGTTCACCATTGGCTCCAAGAGCTGCGCAGACTTATCCTGCAGTCACGCCATCCGTAAACCTCCTGCAAAGGAAGTGGCAGAAGCACATGGCTGCAGAGCAGGGAGGATCAGCCAGGCTGCCCTTCTGATGGCAACTTGCAGTTCTACTGCAGAAGTGCACTCCATACCTTTAGAGACTTTTTCAGCTCTAAAAACAAAATACACCCCCAATGTTTTCATTTTAACGCAGGCAGATAGTTTTTCCTCCTGCCTCTGCTTTGCAGCTCCAGAAATTTATTTTATTAAAAATAAAGTTAAAAAGCAGATTTTGCCACCGGTATACCAAAATAACCAGTAACACCTACAGGTTTTTAGAGACACAATCTTCTCCTTAAACATTTGCATTTTCCATCTCCCAAAGCACACTCAGAAGCACAGAATCAAAACACAAAAAAGCACTTCCCTTGCAAGTACACACAGAACTAACTGCTTCCAGGCTGCTCAGTTTTACTTACCCTCTTTCTGGGTCTCACAGAGCACCAGAAACTCAGAATAACCCAATGAGCTATAAACTAGAGTGAGTACAAAACACAAACACACACAGAGGATGGCAAGATCATTATTTTTCCCAATACTTCATTGTGAAATTCAGCGTTACCCAAATTAACACTCCAAACTCCATCCTCTTCAGGGCCCAATAGAGTCAGCACATGGAGATGCAGGTGCCATATGACAGCACAGGGAAGCCCAGTTCACCCAAGGACACTGCACAAGCTGATGCTGATTTCAGACACGCTCAGCTCAATGAGATCCAACGCAAACACTCTCTACCATCCCTGGATCCCTGGTTCTGCAGCAGGAAGAGCTGCAGGAGAAGCAGTGTAAGCACTGCTTTCTGGAGCAGCCAGGTACACCCCAAACACCATCAGTAGGCTGCTTCACCTGCGTATCTTTTTCTGATGTGAATTAGGAGCTGCACCACATGATCCCTTCCGCTCCTGAGCTACGGGAGCCAGGACAACTTGGAAGGGATGGTGACTTCTTCAACAGGCACAGTTGCCTCACAGATACACCTACAGCTCATACTGGTAGGAAATAAATTTCTAATTCTCTTACACAGTTAAAGACCTCATTTAAATTGAATGCAAACTTAGAATCACGTACCAATTATTCTAGCTCTTACTAAGAAAATGTGTTAGAACAATTCAAAAGTACTAATGAATTTTTAAAGTGCTATTTAATACTAACATGTCAGGTTGCAAAAAAAGTATTCAACACTAGTTCTAAGCGACATATAAAAGCATCGCTGCTAGACTGATGTCCAAACACAAGGTAGACAGCTCTAAAATAAATTCTATTAAAATATGCATTAGTATAAACATAGTACTAGAAAAGCACTTTTAAGAAGAATTTCCTTTACTAATTGTTACAATTCTAAATTTTCCCATAAACACATTTCTGTAAGTTTAACTTCAACACAAGCCAGATGTTAAATTCTTAATATACTACACGTAAAATGAAACCTATTTCCAAGGATCACATACATTATAAGCATTGTCAGTTAGAAACCTGTTTCTCAACAAATCTGAATTATTCCTCTGGAACTAAACAAACAAACCCACAATAACTGGCATTCTAACAGCAAACAGCAATAAGGATGTCCAGAGGTGACAAATACCCTAATAATGCACTATAATTTAAACTACTGTGAAATATGCCAGAACCTAACACAAAACCAGTACGATTTTCTGTTCAACAGAATCACACTAAGTTCTCCACAAGAATAGGCTGTGCTGTGATCGGATTTAGAATTCTAGACCCATATAACTTGCACGGAGGTTAAAATTCCAAATGAAAACATCACGCCATTTATCAGAGAGAAGAATAAAGATGCAATGCATCACTGGATACAAACAGTTAAGCCAATAAATCATTCATCTCATGCAATAATAAAATTCTGGGACAGAGTCTCCAAGGCTATTTTAAATTCCCGTAAGGGAAGGACGACACGACAGCGACGCCAGACTCTAGCAGTCTGTGCCGGGGACGGCTGAGTGACTTGTGGACGCGGCCAGATGGAGCCTGCCGAGATTTGCCATGTTTAGACTCCTGTTTTTACATCATGATGTCTACTTCACAGCATTGTTCCACTGTAAACAAAAGGCTTCCTTTTCCACTTCTCCTCCCTTACTCCACTCCAAGCCAAAAGTAAAACAAAACACAAAACCCCCCACACCATTGAATTCTTCCTTCGAGCAGCTCATGCATTCACGTTTCCTAGATTCATTCAGCGATGGGCTCGCTGCCACACACGTCACCCACCCTATTCATGTGTCCAGTTTATTTGATACGCCTCTCCAGAGGTAAAGGAAACAAATTATGCTGCCACTTTTGCAACRAAGGTAGCCACCCTCCCCAGGCACTGCAAACCCTACCAAGAAGGTTTACAGGCCTCTTTTATGGAGGTTCATGTTAATTCAAGCTAAGTTGAGTAAGCAGATGCAAAAAAAGTTGGTATTGTTTTGCCTTTTTTTAGCTACATACCATATATGTAAATTAAAGCTGAATGATACTAGATAAACCATCCTCATCAGGGTTCTGTGTAAATTAGGGCTTCGGCCACAGCTCAGCGAGAAAGGAGCAGAAGTAACACATGGGAAACGTAAAGAAAACAAAGGCTATTGGGAATATCTGCATTTCCTGGTTCAGTGTGGATGGAGCCTCTCAGACCAGCCAGGATGTTTCTAATGCATAACTTTCATCCACTATAAATTCCATTTCTCTTCTCCACCCTCCTGCAAAATAACCTACCCCTCCCATCTCACCCATTTTTCAACATCTGAAAAACCAACCACTACTGTAACATGAAGTTGTCATACAGACACCATTTACAGAGACTGAATACAGGGCTGTCACTTGGGGTGGARAGAACAACATAGCTTTAAGTTAACAGCTATTAGAATACTTTAAAAGAAGAAGTCAGCAAAGATCAATTTTAAGACCAATTTCAAAGTTATCCCTTCTGTTTTTCACATTGGTAACAAGTATAAAATTGTATTCCAGTAAACAAAATCAGGGTGGGAAATAGAAATCCATTAAAAAGATAAAAGAACCCTCCAGCTTTGCTGTTGTATTTGCTATAAGATTCTCMATTATTTTTTACCCTCCTGCCATATTAAAAACACGGTCCATTAAAAGAAACTTTGAAGTAACATTACCAAGATTAACTAATCTCAAACTGCAGAGGTGGTTTTTATATCCAAGTGTGAGTGAAGCAAACTCTATCTCAATTATCCAAGAAATGCAGGAATAAAACAGTTTTTAAGAGCTCAGGCAAAGAAAAAGCAGTCACTCTTATCTCACTCTTAGAATCATTGTGCTAAAAATCTTACCTCAGCCCTTAAAGACTTGTTTGCAATCCCAGCAGTTAGTTTTTAACCAAGACAGAAATTATCAAAATTTTGGACAAAAATCCAAAATTATCAACTTGCAAAATACTTAAGAGAGCACAGGATCCTTCCTCTGATGGGTAAATAAAAAAAGGTAACATGGAAATGTACCCATCTATTTCTCAGTTTGTTTTGATAGGAACAGGAGTGAGGGAAAAAGCTAATGGGAGAAATAAATTATAGCTCTGTCTGATGTATTCCATGCACCTCTGAAAACGTGCYGGGGAAAAACATGCCAACAAGGAGCAGAGCCCTTGGATTTGTTTCACTGCTGTAAAACTCTCCACCCTCTGAATGAGCTGTAGTAGAGGCAACAACAAAAGAAATTCATGATCTAATTACCAACCGGACAAAAATGCCCTGCATTTTAAAAAGGGCTCAGACAAGAGGCACCTGCAGCTAAGTCAGACTCCTGGTGTCAGGAATTGTGGATCCCAGCAGCGTTCCAGGCTGTGCCGCCATCGCTGTCAGGACAGGGCCACACGTGTGATTCAAACAGGAAGTCTCAAAACTCTGTCTCTGCTGCAGACAGGATCCTTGGGGAACACCGCTGCTGCCGGGGCTTTTCTGGGAAGAGGCGAATGGAAAAGAACCGGGAAAAAAACCAACCCAAAAGCATGCACAGCACTTACCCTTCACGAGTAATTCCCGTGCCACTCCAGCGAAATGCTGTAAATATTGATTTTATCAATACTAAAGGATTGTCAGATGCTTTACAAGAAATAATGCCCAACACATGAAAAGAGCTTGGGCAACAACTTTTGTCAGGGGAGAAAAATGAATTCTGGTATTTCAAATATATAACTTAAAATATTTAAGTAATTTTAAAAAAAATAATCCTCTAATAAGTAAAACATAATGTTAGATAGTTCAAGAGAATCATGATTTTGATACTATCACTAGTAAAAATCACTAATCAAGCATTTTCCCTTAATCTAAACTCCTAGTTCAGCACAATTTTGTTTTACTACTGCACCTGATGTACTGAAATGATATTATATGGGGCAATACAGATGAGTGATGTACTCTTACATCCTCCCACATCATCATCAATATCCACAAYCTCAGACATTCTGTCTCCTTGATAATACATGGATCCTGCCTCTTTCTTATTTAATGCAGTTGAAATATTCAAGCACAATGTCCCTATACTTACTTTTTTCTGGAAAATTGGTTTTAGTGGAATGCTTTCAACTCTGGAAGTTGCCTCTCTCTCTGGAACTTGACAGTTTGGCTTCTGCCAAAAATAAAACAGGGCCAGCAGGMAGGTATGTGGACTATACACACACCTTTACGTGGTTACTAAGCTTATGCCTCTGATGATGGAATTCTGTCTGTACCTGCAGAAATGCAACATCATGTAGATGGGGAAAACTCCAGCTCCTTAAAGGCAGCACATATGGAAAACCAAGACAATGTCACCATTCAAACATCATTAAAACTCTCATGTACCTCAGTCCAGTCTTATCCCTCATCACACACCATGAAGTCTCATCTCCAAGAGATTATTATATCATTAGACTATACCATTTATAAACTGATTTAGTTAAGTTATTGCAGTCCTTTAATATGAACAGATTCAATTTGGTTTCTCTGTTTAAACAGATGTGTCCTACAGAACAAATCCAAACAGTTTAAGAAGCTGCTGCTGTTGAACAGTGATGAGCTAATTGATTGAGCAATCCTATTTATTTCAACTGAATTAAAGCAACTTACAGTAAAGCCTCGGTTTTTTCGTTTTACTTTGGTTTTACACAAGTTGCTTAAATTATTTAGCCAAATCAGTACAATTTATACACTGCTGTAAGAAATAATATAAAAAGGAATCTGAAGACACAGAACACCAAGAGATTTGGATGAAACGGCTCACCAATACACGAAAATAGAGGATCTTGCCCCAAAAGCATTACCATGCCATTTAAACTACAACTTCAGAAATCTTTTGCGAAGACCCAATGCTTAAGAAGTGCAAATACAAGAATTTTTTTGAGAAAGAGGAACACAGAGTACAAGATATTAAGCAGTATAGAATGAAGACTAAGAAGGATAAAGGGAAGGAGGTGAGACTGAAACGAGGACTATAAGGTGATTACATGAATGCAAAAAGTATAMCACTGTGCACCAACACTCCTAGCAGTACAGCAAATGGATAAAAATCCAGGAAAATATTCCCAACAAGTTAGAGAACATTTCATTAGTAGGTTCCTACAAAGGCAGAATGGCTTCCAAGCGCAAGGAGCATCCAAGTATTTCCACCGAACTCAAACACCAGTTATGAACTTCAGACAGTCTGAGCGGACACGAYAGGAATCCTGAGGGGAGACAGAAATGGAAACCTCTCATTCTCCTGCAGCCTTTCACTCCAGGAACCCTCAGCCTCTTGCAGTTCTGCTCACGAAGTGTTATACTGAGCATCACTTCTGATTTCTACCATTTCTTGTATGGCTGCRCAAGCCAGGTAAGAGCGAATCCAGTTTTCCAGAGAATCTTTACATGCATTTCCCAAACACACTGCTCCTTGGATATCTTAAATGCTAATTGAGAGCTATCCCAAGGCACCCAAATATAATTATTTGCTAAACTATATTAACTTACCAAGTACAATATTTTTTCCTCTCACAACTATCTTCTTACACCTCAATTATTTAATACTAAACATCTTCCGATGACCTAATTCATTCAGTTTCTCTATCATTTATGTATCTTAGAGCCAATATGACAGTTTATACTAAAATAAGACCAGAGATATGCTAAAACTCTGATCAGTTATACAGAGACCAAGAGGGCACGGACTTTTTCCCCTTTACATTGCTTTATTTAGCTTTGTAAAGCRTACCTCCTCTCTGCAATAATTAAATTTAAGAATTCACAACTATATTTCCTGTTTATCTTTCAGCACAGTAGACTACGAATGGCACTGTTAATGTTAAAGTGATGCAAGTTTTTAAAATGTTAGAAATCAAAATGCAATTATCGCCTTGGAACCAGCATCCTAGCTTAAACTACATCTGCAGCTCATCATATATTTTCACTAAATATAAGCAAATAAACTACACTAAGTCACTTCAGGGAGTGCCTGCACTCCGGCCATGTAACTGCCCTCACTAAAAGGTGCTATTGCTGGCGGGTCACAGGATGGAAGTGTTTTTAGGGTACACACAAACATCTTGTCATTCAGCTAAAAATCAAAAAAATACCTCTACACACTCAAATTTACAAAACAAAGATTAGAACAAACGAAATGAGTCTCACAGATTTTGCTCCTAAATACAGACTGCTCTTCAGGAGACAATAAAAACCACGGGATTGGAGAAGATAAAGTGTTAATCGCATATTTGGTGGTTTATGAGCCAAAGCAGTCTGAGGTTTAAACTGCTTCTGCTCAGTGCTCATCCCATTCAGAGACGATGAATCATTTCCCATTTGGCAGCACTTCTGCCTACAAGGCTTGTCTTCTGTGAGATTTCTCCTGTAGCCTTGTAATAGATTTGCTAATTTAGTACACCTGACTTTGAGCAAAAGCTATTGTTGCCAGCTGTCAGACTAGACCTCGTCCTGTTTATCAGACACATCTCCACCATCCCGTCCTGCCCCAGTCACAGAAACACAACACTCCTTACTAATCCCACTGCAGTAAATTACTTTCTAATATCCTTGTTTTTCTTACTCTGCCAAAATACCAACACATCATAGATTTAAAGCAACAGCAAAATCAATTTATCCACAGCAGCTGGGCTCGTACCAGTTTATCCAATAACCACATTTTTTTTAAGTCATATTTACTGTTCTAGTCATTCTGTCCACGAATTCCTGAGTTCCAGCAGCAGAGGTCTGACTATTTCAAACAAAGGTAATATAAGCTCACAGGGAGTGTATTCTAGTTTTTTAGGCAGGCCTCTACTGCTCTTTGAAAGATAAATCAGAGCAAAACAAAGTATTAAACGCCTCACACATACTAAAACATTTCCTCATTTTCCCCAGGGCTTTGTGCACGCAAAAGAAAGTGCATTACTTGCTGTTTATAAATATTTGTGTGGACAGAAACTTAGGGCAGGGGCAACAGAGAAAATATTGGGGGGTGGTGGTGATGGGTTTTGCTGTTTTGCGGAGGTTTTGTGTTTAGGGGGTTTGTTGGTGTGTGTATGTTTGTTTGTCTTTCTTTTTTTTAAACCTACCTACAATGAATCTGGGAAACATTAAAAATCAATGTGTGTATGATACTTTTACACCTAAACAAAATCTACCACAACTTAAGTCTTTACATTCCAGATWACATAAATCAGTTATACAGATGCAAAAAAAGCAGACCTGCTCTTTTCAGGTTTCGTACACAGTGTTCACAGAAACACATGCCCACATACTAGATGCTCTTTTGATACTTTTACTCTTCTAAATAGTTTAAATCTCAGTTTGATCAACAAAAATATGAGAATGCACACTCGACTAACAAAATACATGGAGTATTGACATTCCTCTCTTCTGTTCTCAGGGGGCTGTGGAGCCACTTACTCACCTCTATCATTCAAATCTGGCTGCTGAATTCATGCTGAGCAGTCAAGGAAATGCACCTGGACTCTTCCACCTGGAACTGACTTGGAAGGCCAGACAGAAACTGTGATTCAACATGCAAAGACCATTTCCCATGAGCAGGTTCCACACCACCCTGTGGTTACCTTCTGCTGTATTTGTTGCCAAAATTAAATTTTACTGTATTTGCCTACTTGTAGAGCAGCTGAGGATCCTCTCTAGCCCCTTTCCTCATGACAATATCCATCCAACACTCCACTGCAAACACCCTGCCCTTGCAAAGGGAGGGAATCTGGAAGTTCAGCTGCAGAGCCAGCACCTGTTCTTCCAGGTGGGACAGAGAAGAGAAACCTGGGAAACAGAAAAAGATCTTGGGATTTTAGGAAATGAAGGTGAAGTCAGAGCAAACAACAGAATTTAGAAGCAGCACCATTGCCCTACAACAGCTACATAGCCAGTAACACCCCTGAAAAGGTGCTGTTCTTGCAAATAAAAAGACACATATATATATTTTTATATATATATATATAGTTTCACAAGGTTTTTCATTGTAACATTTGAAATGATGAATCAGATACTGTATTTCAATTATTATTCATCTGTACAACTTAAGCTAACCCTGAGTAACCATTAAAGAAAAATATTTGCCAGGAAAAAATAACCCAGAATATATGATTCATTCACTTCTGAAACAATAAAATGGTTGACTATAACAAAAATAACCATATTGTAAATACTTCAATTAAAAAGTRAAAAAACCCTAGCCAAATACAATGAAGAAAGCATGCCCCTAAAATAAAAACAAACCACCRAACGTGCATGTGTGCAAAAACAAAACATCTTGTTAGAAAAAGGTATTTTTATGAAATATAGTTAACACTATATCTGATGGAAATTGTACTCTATTTTTYAGCAATTTAGTGGTCTTAGAACAACAAAGACACACCACACCTCTCTAACTGCTCTCCTATTAAGCTGATAAACAGATACTTATTTCAGCACAAAGTGACGCATGTAGTGTATATCTGAAAATCAAACAGATCCTGAACAGCCCCTGGGAAGCAGTCAAGGCTATCACAGACCTTAAATCAYGATAAAAGGGATCAGCTGAACAAAATCATGCATTTAATAACTTTATAATTGCCCAAAGCTCAAGAAGGTGTGAAAATGAGCAGCTTTTTGGAAAAGAAGTCCTATAGGAGCAGACTTTGTTTCTGCTTTATRTCAAACATTGGGGGGAAAAGAGAAGCACTGTTAGGCATAACACTGTAAAATATGAAAACAGTCTGAAAACCTCATTTTTCTTCATCGTTAGACAACATTAAGTTTACTTAAAATGAAGCCTTGTAGTTTCACATTGTATCAGTTCATTTATTTTTAGTTTACTAAAAACAACAAAAAAAAATCATCCATCTGAATGCACCCATACCTTCTCCCTCTGTCTACAAAAGCCATTTTCTCATAGGCCTCTACAAGAAACTTCCAATTGCACATGTGCCTGTCTCTTGAGATACACCTACCCAGTACAGGTAATTTCTGATTTGTTTCTTCCCTGGTCAAACTCTTTTGCAGGCTCCTCTGTGTGTGTTTAATACACAGACAGAGTGAAGATCCAAGTGTTTCACAACACTGGCAACTCAGTGTAAACAGAGCACAGTGTATGATGTCAACCCCCTGACACAGAAGATGCTCTGGTGCAAACCCAGTGGGGACAAACTGCAAAATTAGAGGACCAACCACTTCTATAGAGAAACATTCACAAAGAATGCAAGATCCATCACAGGACACCAATGATGGCTGCCATAGCTCACAGCTTTCTCCATTCACTCAATATTTAACATATTRACGGTGACTCAAACTAAAAAAGCTCAAATCTTTCATGCAATGACCTCATCAACAGCAGACAAGACTTCTCCGAAAAAAAATTAACTGTAAGTCCAAAACCTTTGTGAAAAGATGGTATGTAAACTAGCCAGGGAAACTTAAATACTATATAATTCAATTATCATAATTAACAGCAAGTTTTCTGACCCTTTTAAAGCAAGAAAATAATAAACAGAATAATAAATAGAATAATAAGAAAATAAAGCATTAATGAAGTGACCAAGATATCACATAATTTCTTAGAATCAAGTGTTTTTTTAAAAAAAACTTCTCAGGTTTGCTAAAAGCTTAAGAATTCCTTTTGTTCTCCACATAAGGAGTAACCCTGATCTTATCTGCAAGCCTTTTTAGAATTATGTTCTGAATCACGGCCACTTAGAAGCCAGCCCTTAATTCCCTATTTCTTCTATATAGGATCAAGGTGATGAATATGTGGAGCAAAGGAACAGATGGGAGAAATTTTGGGGTGAGTGTTTTTTCCTGTTTGTTTTTAAACTTCTGGCCTGTATCCAACTGTAACCACTTACATTCTTCGCATGTTATGCATCTTTGGTTCTTATAAAGSCCCTCTGCTGTAGATGACCCCTTCTCCCGAGTAAAACGCTCAGATCACTAACAAAACATTTTATGTGCAGCAACAGCATTCCCTGGTTCCAAAGCCAGGTGTTAAAAGGTCTGGAACAGGAGACTCAGGGCTGCCTCTGTGACCCTGTGTCACGTTCAGTGCTGCAGCACCAGAGCCCAGGCACCAACAGATCCCCAGCACCTCGTCCTGCCAAAAATCAAGTCTCCATCACCCATTTGTCCCGGACAGTTCCTTTTCCAGGTCACTCCCTTCTCCTCCACTCTCATCCATCTTTTGTGCCCTTTGCATTCCAGTTCCTGCCTCTCTTCAGACCAAGAGGAGAGTTCAGCATTAAGAGGATGAGATCAGCTCCTGTCCTCCCTCGCTAAACCTGTACCAACCCTCACCTGGCGGATACAGCCACACCTGCCTATTACCACATCCCTGTTTGACAGCATCTCTGCCCAAGAATAAAGGATTCACAAGAACAAAGGGTTTCTAAGAGATGTGCAATGCACATTTAATCCTTTTTGAAACTGGTTGAAGTTTAGCAGAATCTTCCCAAAATAAATTCGGTCTGATTTAGATCCTCAGCATGAAAAATGTGCGTGTTAGCCGCCTGTTAACAGCACTGAACAGTGTCTTATAATGGGAAGTGCTAACTGGAGTTGGCATTATTAACTCCAGCTTGGTRTTCCAAGTTCAACTATAGTTATAAATTCCACCGATGGCAAATAAAAGGCAAAGATGTTCAGACAGACAAAGCAGTTCCAAACTGTGTTTAAATGACATGGAGTAAAAGCAAGTGCAGGCACCAGCATTCCACTGCCAACAGTGCTGAAGGGCCACAGGGACACTCCAAGGGTCAGGGTGACCAGKGACAATTTTCCTGTGCTTTTCCTGCTGCTCCATCACGGTGACACTGGGTGGGAGCAGAACAAGTGCATGTCCAGGCATGGACCACACCGCAAAGCACTGTTGAAATGTGGAGAGTGGAGTTTCTCAATTTCATTAAACTTATGAAAAATATAAAGCTTCTGAATGGGTCCAAAGTCCTGCCCAGTGTAGATGAAGTTACATTATGCTGATACACAGGAAATAGCTGACTGATTCTACAGGATGAACAATTCACCAGAGGAAAGGAACTTTCAGCAAAAATGATAAATATTGTAATGAGGAAATCCGAGGCACGTATTCACAATGCCACATTCACATCTCACAAATGAACAGAAATTTCTTCATGATCTCTTGGCCACARAAGCAAGTGAGACACAGACAAATATAAATATATAGTATTTCCCCCCAGGCAGAATAACCACTTGCTGTTTGGGAGGAGAACCAAGAACTTTACTGTCTAACCTTGTAGATGGGACTATAGAACTTTTAACCTCCTTTTACCCCGCTGTAAGAGCAGTTGAGAGAACACTGTGAACTGTRGGAACTGCTTAAGGAAGGGAGAGAAGACTACACAAATATTTTATGACAAGCCAGACACAACGCACATACTACTGAAAATTACTCAAAGTCACTTTTTCCTTACAGGCCTTCTCTTTTCCTGCTGCAGAAGAAAGCAGAAGCCAACATTTTAAATCATCTTTCGACCCAGTTCTTAAGTAGAAATCCCAAATACGAAAGATGCTTACGRAAGAGTCACAGTGTTACACGACAGCACAACTTCAGGGTAAGTCTTGCCTCCCTCACATTAGTACAATCACAAAGATTTAAAGCCTTTGACTTTAAAACAAAAAGCTGATATCCAACTATTTAGGGCAAAGTGGAATTATCACATGGCACCTGGAATCTACAGACAGCATTTGCTTCTGTAAGAAACCAGGGGCACTTCCCTTGTGCAGCAGCATTAATAAGCTTGAACAGAGGTCAACAGCAGTTTTTCCCATTCCAAACATCCATCCTTGACCTTTATTAAAACAGTGTGTGATATATATACATTTGAAGGTTCTGTTCACCAACACTTTGTGCTTCACCAAGTATCCAGAATTGCTAGTTAGACATTTAGAAATGCCACATACATGGCCCACTTGAAATTATGGAAGATGGCACAAAAGCTTTTTATTGTTGTTCACCAGCTTCAATTAACAAGAAGCTTCTGCAATTGCAGTATAAAACATTTTTGAACTTTCTACTGGAAGCCTCTAAATAAAAGGCCTAGACACTTTTCTGTTTTATCATGCATTATGCCCTTCTTTAAAGTCTGGTCAATTTATGTGTCATACACTGTGCATCCAGGCTTAAAGAAGTCATTTTTAATTTCATAATTGGTACTGCTGAGCAAGTGYTCTCCAGAAGATGTGAGGACAAGGTCCTTCATATGTATTTAAATGGAGTACTTAGCAACACATTTATTTTGTGTCCTTCAAAATACATATATTAGTATTATCACAATGAAGAGAAATGCTTGGTATCTTCAGATTTCCACACTGACAGTGCAATCACTGAACCAATACAGCCTGGCTGTACTCAGCAACATGACACACATTTCTTCACATTTTAGCCCAAGCACAGGAACCCACATTTGTTTCCTGCTTCCACTACAAAGTGACACAAAACATGGTAAACTCACAGTCCCTTCACGTCCCTGTGTCAGCTCCTGAACACTTCTGCTCCACCCTGTCCTGTTTCACCTCTACAAAAGATCCCTTTTGCCTCTCAATGACACCACCTACACCAGCTTCATCCTACAAAGTTTCTTATATCACACCTGATACCACCYTTTATAAATTAAGACAGAAGTACTTATTTTGCTGCTAAACAAAAGAGAGGACACCTTAATATTACTACACCTAAGCACAATGCTATTAATCATTTAGTCCTGCATAGTCTTCTATACAGAGCCGTAAACTATTTTAATAGATCCACCAGGGAAAATAATGGGGAGAACTTTTTCTCTGAAAATAAATATTTATGCACATTATAAATAAATAATTTCAGAACAAGGTGCACATTTTCTGTTAAGAGTCAAATTGAAGAACCATTTGTCATAAGGATATCTAAATGCTTAGTACAATTAATGCCATGAATTTCTAATCCCAGGCACTTAAGCATGAATGTAATTCCATGAATTTTATTCAGACATGTTTAGTTCCTTTGCATGCGTAAGGATTTTTATTTTAATTTTTTTTTAACCAGCCATGTCCCTAACTACTCTAACCCAGATACAGCTTTCCTCTCTCACCAGTAATAAAGTGGATTAATTTTAGTACATTTACATGTTTTTCATGAAAAATACCTGCATTTACTAGATTGCCTTTCACTACAATGAAACAGCAAATTACTCAGTACACTCCATCCATTTTCCTCATGTCCTACAATATGCACAAAGCAGGAGCTTTACCATATGTAATTTCAGAAGTGCAYAGCCTGGTCTTTATCTGTGTTAGGAAGAAATCCCCAAATTGACTCAAGTTTTCAGAAAATGCCTCTACTATAACCAACACAGATTCTCACCTCCTGCTAAGTACAAGCACAACTACATCTATAATTGAATTTATGTATGCATCTATATATAAACTCCAAATCAAACGGTTAAGCATGTTAAAAAGAAGCATCATGACAGATACAATTAGTTATTACTCCATTTAACTCCATCAGTAAGGTTAGAATCTAGGTCAAGGCAGAATGAAAATGCCACCAAGAGCCCGCTGCTCTGCGAACCTGCCTGAAGCCACCACTCATTTACACATCAATCCACCACAGTCCTCCTCTACACCCAGGGAAAAAGGGGGATGAGAGGAAGAGGTGGACTTTAACATGGATATATTCCTCAGCCCTCCCCATCTGACAGTACAGGATGGAGCAGAGGGACACATGCATCCCGAAAAACGGTGCCGTGGGTTGGAAAGCTTTGCTATGGCACTGTCACTCGAATGTTTGTGGCAAGATGGCATCACACATGCTGAYTGAAGCATGAATGGTAGAATCTGGGCACACAGCTTTACTGTGACCTGTAAATTACATAGCCTGTACATTCTCTGCATATTTGAAACAACTCAAATGAATTGGTTACAGAAAGGACGCATTGAACCCGTTCCGCTGACAATCCCACAGCGATGGAGTGACTCTCCCTTTGTCCAAGAAAACAAGCCTTGTAAGTTGAGTTAAACACTGGCCAAGAGTCATTCCAGAAAATTACCAACAGGATACAGCCACATGAACTCACATACTGCTACTTTTTCTTTCACTTTCAGAATTTTGAAAATGTGAGTAACGCTTCAGCAAAAGCAATACATGTTACTCATTTCTGGGGATATCAGTCCTCCTGGTCTGATCTGCCTGAGTAACAGCAGAAGGAGTATTTTGAAGCAGAAAAGAGCAGTTCCCAAGAGTCTGCAGGATGCTAAAATACAGCTGATAGTGCAACACAAATATGGCATATAAGAGAGAACTGAACCTAAGTCACCCCAGCTGCATAGTCTCAGAAGGCCCAAAACAGAACCATGTTTTCTGTGGATTTAAACTGAAAAGAAACGATGTTCATGGGCAGAAAGTCAAAAGACAGTGGCTCTAAATCCCAGCTTTACCTGGTTTATCCTTTTTATGGTCTTGAGCGTGTCTACTCACCCTCCTGTATCAGTCTCCCCCTTAAACTCAAGATGATAATGCTGAGCCAGTTTGGTCCTGAGCTTTGTTATCAACAGATGAAGATTTCTGTAAAGTTACAAGCAATCTTATCTATGCTTTCAATGAAAGTATTTAAAGATTAAGAAGCAAGAAAAAGTCAACAATTTGCTTCCTTGAATATATTATTGACAAATGTCCCTCAAGATTCTGATCCTCTTCCCCAAGCAGGAACATGCTTTGCTAACAGCAGACGCACACAGCAGCTACTTTTTCATGCACTGCCTGACATGACTGAGGTGAATCTTTCCCACCTCTCAGAAGTCACCGGGATGATCTCAGCCCCTGCACGTGTCATGAGCATTTACATTTCATACATTAAAGCAAGCACATAATAGCCTGTGCAGTGAGGTACTGGTGCCACTCAGCCAAGTCAGAAGCCAGGTCACGTCATTGTTGTGAGGAGAGCAGGGAAGACACCCAAAGAAATCATCCACCCTTTCAAACACTGCAAGAAAGGTCTGGCCCAATGGTGAGATGTCATTTTAAATAAAATGGCAAAGCAAGGAAGCACTTCAAAGGCCAGGAGATAAACCAGAACAAAACACTAAAAGCTGTCTTCTTTCAGTCATCAACCCATTCACCTTACGGACACAAAGACACAATGTTTTCATCTGGGGCCTGACCAGATTTTTCAGTGTGATTAACAAAGAAAACAGAATATAATTTGTCACCTCTACAAGAGTTTCTCAGCTTCGTTCAGCTATGCAGACAGACATTATGGAACAGTGTAAACTCTTTAAACTTAACTGAAAAGTATAATTCTAAACATTACTCACTATTTTTCCACCCCCAGGATTTCTTTTTTTCCCCCACGATRGCTTTAATTTTTTTAAACATTACCATCAGGACTGTCTGCAGATTTCCCATATGTCTCCCACATATGCCCCATATGTTACCTACACACGTAAATCCTCTACTAGCTTCTATGGGATGCTCTCCTGATTGTACAGCCAAAGGTGAATATTGCRTCTTTTTCAACTGAACTTGAATCTTTTAATTGAAGCCCCCATATAACTGTTTTCCTACTACAATTTCCTCCCACAAATCTGTCCAATCTTTGTTTTACTTGCCATGATACCCCATTTTGTGCCCTTGAACACAGATACCAAATTTTATACCCAGATGAGTAAAACTTTGTCATACAAGCTGATCTCATAGAAACAAACAGCTGAAACTGCTCCATACAGCTGCTCAGTTGTTTATTACAATTCTCTGGCATCTGTATGATCCACAACTGATTTATATGTATATAAATATCTATAACTATATACTGTGTATATAAAAAGCATATATATACACACACACTTCATGCTTTGATGAAAATACTGAGGGCCAAGCAGCCATCAATCCCTGTACATCTGATTAGACACATCTATTGACTTTGTTATGACTGCACCAGTTTAATCCACCTACTATGTAATTTATTGATTCAGATTTCTTAATGACACATGGCTTACAAAAACTAGTACTTAAGTCAAATATACCTTGCATGAAGGAACCCCATTGTTTTATTGTTGACCAAAGCCTATCTAACTACAGGCTGCTGGTAAAAGAGGCAGTCCTGCCCTCTTTTCAGCTTCTCCTCTGCATCCCTCTTCTTCAATACAAAAAACCATTTTTTTCCTGGTAGGATTAGCTTTCAGCTCATCCCATAGCTACACAGTTGCTGGAGTCAACACAAGGGAGGGCCCAGAAAGTGAAGCCAGGGACTACAAAGAGAAAAAAGAAACAGCACTCAGATTTTAAACTGACCTAAAATGGCACTACGATTTCAGTCAGCTATAAAACCACTGCCTTGCTACTTAAAAATACAGGGAGYTACTTTGTCAATTGATCAATCACAATGATGTTCCTACAGTGAGGATCTGCTATCCATAAACTTCACTTCCGCTTYCACCACCACCGATAAAAATTTAGGATTCAGCTTAACCACTATCTTCCATTATATTAATTTGAGATTTAGATTTATCCCCTGCAAAAACCAGGTTTGAAGATTCCACATTGTTTWGCAAAGCTCAGATACACTCTGGCTTTTTCTCAATAATATATCTATTTCTTGAGAAATATTATTAGCATCACAACAAGAGTTTCTATGGACTGATAAAACAGTAGCATTTTCTTCCTTCAACACCGTAACTTTACAGTACAGTCCCACCTTTGTACTGTGGGGGCTGAACAGACAGTAAAACAGCAAGAGAGAGAAGAGAGAGGAGGACAGCACATGAGATGCTGATCCATTTTCTACAACACAACACCCAGTGCTTTTATTTCCCTAATCAGCAAACCCTGCAGGAAAGCTGCAAGCCCACAGTAAGGACAAGGAAAAACAAATCAAACAACTCTTCAGGCCTACGTCTGATTCTGCACCAGCAAAACTCTTCCAGCTCATTCCAGTTTTATCCGTGGGATATTTATTACAACTTTTTCCAGCCCAGTGTAACTGTGCTTTGTGGCTAGGGAAGTTTCTTTACTTGCTCACAATTCTGAGATAAACACTACCTGTARCACACGAACTAAATAAACTCCTGGAATAAACCTTTACTCAACTCAATATGCTCACAGAGTTTTGCAGACTTCAGACTGATCTTAAAAAGTATCTTCTTGATAAAAACAGCCTTAGGGGCTTCAGAGAGATGTCATTGATCTCCTAAGTGAAAGCAGTCAAATGTAGCTATTCTAACACTAGACAATTCACAAATTAGGACATAAAATATTTACTGAAAGCAATGGTCATTTCTCAGTTTTCTGAGGAATGTAAGATCAACACAACTCAACACAGAGGTGGAAAAAATCATGGCACGTTCTGTCTGACAGTGCAGTGTATTTACAAATCCACAAATTCAACACAACACTGAGAAAAATCACACTAAGAACGGAAGGGGACGACTGCACTTGCAGCTTTTGTACAACTCGGATGTACTCAGGATAGGACTGGATCAAATGGTGGTAAATACATGAGAGTTGAAGAAACTTTCCTTACATTTCCTTGGACATTGTTATTATAAGCTGCTAAGATAAATTTTGCAGAGGACTAGTGCAATTCTAGACTTTAGCTAATTTAAATTACACTGCCTATATTTTAATCAGAAACAAGGATTTACACCTCCTGCTAGAAGTACCATCAGAAGCCATAATACTTGGATTTTAACAATTATCCAATGATTTTCTAGATCAAGATTATGGCAAGTGTGTCAACATATGTATCACTATGAGTCAAGTGATATTTGCTACAAACAACTAAACCTCGAAGCAAGAGAATAACCTTTTATAAGAAATGTATAACACAGATGCACTGTAAACTAAATAAAAACTTACTAGAAGTATGCCACCGCTGTGGTTTGTCTCTGTTATGGAACCCAGACCTAAATAAACTGTTAAACACTTAGTGTAAAGGTATGCCAAACATTTCTCAGAACTTTCTTAAGGTCCCAACAAAGAATCAACCTTTTTTGCAAAATGAGGCCTAGGTTAAATATTTTATTTGGCTCCTCAAGATGGACTGAGAAGTTGGGCACTAGCTCCAGATCAGTTCTTGGACTCACATCAAACATTACCCTGTCATTTATCCAGTCAGTCAAAACAATGTTTTCCATCTAAACCTTTAATGTTTATGTCCTGAAAAACTGCTAATTGAATCCAGTTCTCGAAATCCATTTTTTAATCTATACCATCTAATTTAGAGATAATGAACAGAAAAGATAAGCGTTAAAAAATCATTGCAGAATTAATCCTATAAACATTCAAGCCAAAACAGAAGACTGTTAGTTTCATAGAGCCAAAGAAAATTAAGATTAAATAGCATTTGTCAGTTCGAGAATAAAGTTTTAAAAACACTGGATATACAGATTCTTCTAATTCCAAACAGTTTTAGAATTCAAGAGCCCTCAAACTGCTTTTCCAATCAAAAAGGGTAATCAAAACCACACAGAACACTTAAAACTATTCCTAGGCAAGAACGGACAACATGTCAGTTGAATTAATAAAATTCAATGTTTTCCTTAAACATGTAAAGCTTCCTTCCAGCAAATGACCTTATGTGAAACAACTCACAATTAACTAAAGCAGAAAATACCTCAAGCTGTTCAACTGGAGGAACAGGCCAATGTTTCCTACAAGCTTCCAATAACAGAACTGGTACTCAGTGACTGCAAGAGCAGCTAAACCTGGAATAGTCCTAAAAAGACTATTTTGCCTTCATCCCATGCTCTGCACATTCCCTTCCTAAAATACAAGATGACAAAAAACCCAAAACCATTCCTTAAGGTTGTACCTGCTTCATGTGGGGGCCGACCACAGTGTCTAAAACCACCGCCTGGTTCTGGTCACAATCACACTCCCCTCAACACACTGATATTGTCACAGGCACGATTTCATTATATGCTTAATCCTCAATAAAAATAAGATATGAAACAAATTTGAACACAAAACACAGAGGTGAGAAAGACAACTCCCTAGACAGTATTTTCCATGCTTTTAAATAAGGCTACAGACCATTTTTAATGTTTCACAGATAAGCAAGTCTGAGCACTCACTGCTCAGGGAAAAAAAGTATTAAAGCACTGCATCAACACAGCAATAACCTGAGGAGAAAGCTACAAAACACTCTGTAAAAACAAGGCAGCACTGTTCCATGCAACAGTCCCAGCTACACTCATTTTAAGAGTTTTATTTCCAAATGTAATATAGAGACACTCACAAATCTCCATGAAAACTAGATTACAAATGTACTCCAAGTATTTCCAAAGTAAAATATAAGCAGATCCATTTTATTTTTCCTGTAAAAATAACATACTTGGAAAAATCAGTATGAAAACACCTCTCTTTATTGGGCATTAAACTGGAGATACTTCTCATGCACCTAAAGTAAATATAACAACTCTTTTAATATTTTTAAAACATTTCTCTTGCAAGCAGGTTAAATACACTATATGTAGTATTTACAGTGTTAGCTATCCTTTCCTAATCGCTTACCTTTGTATACTGATGCTTCAGGACACAAAATATCATTTATGTGCTGGAGAACTTACAATACTTTGAAGAAAAGAGCTAGTGCAAAGTGCCCTGTATTTTTTGAAAATAAGCTCTAGCAGAACTACAATATTTTTTCCTCTGAGCCCATTTACCTAGATTCTTATACAGAAAAAGACATCGTTTTAAGTATTTAAAATCAGATTGTTTTCCTTCCCAGCATGCAGRTGAACCGTTTTTATGGTATTTTAAAATATCAGAGGTCAAGTGGTCTTCTGGAGGAGGGCAGCACAAGGCACTTCACCCAAGAACTGTGAACAATCATAGAATCATGGAATATGCTGAGTTGGAAGGGACCCATCAGGATCATCGAGTCCAGCTCCTGGCCCTGCACAGGACACCCCAAAATCCCACCCTGTGCCTGAGAGCGTTGTCTAAACACTCCCTGAGCTCTGGCAGCCTTGGGGCTGTGACCACTGCCCTGGGGATCCTGTTCGGTTCCCAATAGTTTTAGCTGAGGAAATCGGCTAAAAAACCCAACAAAACAACAACAAACAAAGAGATCAAAACAAAGAGTGTGACAGTTTCTTTCGAGTTTACGCCGAGAAAACGAAGAGAAAATAAACACGAAAGTTGGGGTGCGGTGGCTGAAGTTCGCCCAGGCGGCTGCGGGGCCCGGGCCGGGCGGGCGGCGGAGCCTGGACACGCCGAGCCCGGGGCCGAGGGGAACCGAGGGGAGGAAAACCTCGCCCTCCCCTTCCCTGCGAGGCCTGAGGGGCCGCTCCGGCCCCAGGTTCAACCTCAACGACACCCGGAGGAGCCGCTCCCGCCCCCCACCCGGGCTGGCCCCGCGCCCCCGGCCCGGCCTCACCTGTCAGCCGCAGCTTGACGGGCCCGTTCCGCCGGGCCCCCGGGTTGGACATGGCCCCGGCCGGGGCTCCCCYGCCGCTGCTCCGCCAAGGGCTCGGGGGAGGCGCGAATGGAGCCGGGCCGGGCGCTCAGGGCAGCGGCGGCCGCCGGAGGAGGAGGAGAAGGAGGAGAGGCCCGGATGTGCCCAGCGTCGCCATGAGCGGGGCCGGGGCCGCGGAGGAGGAGCGGAGTCTTCCCCGCTTCCCTCCGCTTCCCTCCGCTTCCCCGCCCCCGGGCCCGAGCACAACAAAGCCGGGACGGAGCCGCACGGACGGAGGGACAGGCGGCGGGTTCGGCTCAGCTCCTGTGTCTCCGTCCCTCCCTCCTTCCCTCCCTCCTGCCCCGGGGAGGCCCTGCCCGCCCCCCGCGCCCCGCCTCGGCCCGGCCCGGCCCGGCCCGGCAGGACGGGGGGGAGCCGCGTCAGGTGGCGGCGGTGGTTGGGGTGCTCTGGGACGGGATGGACAGGGGGAATGGCCGTGTCCTGGGCGGAGTGGGAGGCTGGGGGAATGGCCAGATCCTGGAGAGGTCTGGGAACTGGGAAGAATGGGTTTGAATGGCCGTGTCCTGGGCGAGCTGGGGGTCGGGAAGGATGTGGGGGATGGCCATGTCGTGGGAGAACTGGGGATTGGGAAGGATAGGGGAACGGCCATGTCCTGGGAGAGCTGGGGACTGGGGAGGATGGGGGAAATGGCCGTGTCCTGGGGAGAACTGAAGATCAGAAAGGATGAGGAGAATGGCCGTGTCCTGGGGGAAGTAGGGGACTGGGAACGATGTGGGGAATGGCCATGTCCTGAGGAGAGTAGGGGACTGGGAAGGATGAGGGTGAGTGGCCATGTCCTGGGAGAGCTGGGGGTCAGGAAGAATGGGGGTGAATGGCCAAGGTGGAGAGGAGAGGATGACAGAGAAATTGTGTGAGGAGTCAGGACAGGAGAATCAATGGTACAAAGGGGGAAAGACATGGCAGGAGAACTTGCAGCCAGGCTGAAATATGTGGTCACACTCAGGACTGCCACTGATCCAGAGCAGTATTCCCTATGGACAGGGTGTGACAGACCAGCCCTGGAAACTGTTAAACTTTGGACCAATTTAGTTCTTATCTGCACTGTGTAGAAATCAGCAGTCAGGTTCTGTGAACTGCCATTCTCAGAATAATAATAGAAAAAATAGAAATGCCTTGCATCCATGCCATGTGGCCTAATTTAACTCCCATGCCACAGGAAAGGTGACTCTTTCCAGAGTTTTCCCAGCACGGCAACGCACTTCCCATGAGGGGCGCTCCATCGAAGTCACGGGCAGCTTTCTGCAGGGCCAGAGGGGCCTCAAGGGTGGGAAAAGCTCCCAGAAAGGCTACAGAGGTTGCCACAGTCAAGGTTACCCTAGAAGTCTGAGCTAATACACTGCACACCTCTTAGTAACAACCTTACTAATACCCTACTCGTTTGGTCATGTCATTGCTCTGGCTTCTTCCTGCTGAGGTAACCTGTAAAGTATTATCATGTGGGTAGTCAGAGATTAGCATCCAGCCTATGGATCAGGATCCCAACGTGGGATGAGATGACCTGTGCTTCAGAGAGTTTGCAATGTGGGTTCTACACAGCCTGGGAAGTTCTCTCTCTGCAGTTACACAGAGCTGAGCTATAACCATGGCTGGAGTGGTCCCATCCTGACAGAGCTCAGAGCTTGGGCCTCATCAATTCAAATCTGGGGCACAGAACTGATTTTTTCCCACTGAAGGCCTTGGGAGTGGGATGTGGTTTTCAAAGCTTTCCCTCCACAAAATGTGAGCTCTCCCACACCGTACATGTGGATTCACTTCTCCTTCCACAAAGTGTCTTGAGTGCCAGGTTCTTCCAGGTGGAAATTTCCAATGCCTCCTGCTGTGGTGGCACTGCTGTTCCACTCTCACTTAGCTGGGAGCAGGAGAGTCCAGGGATCCCTTCCTCACCCACGGCCGTGCCTGTTGCCTGTGCCATCAGCTGTTTAACACAAAACTAGCAAGTATCAGACACCAACCCCTTCATGGCACAGAGCACGAGAGAAAACACTGATCCAATGCTTTGCCACTATTTCAAAAAAAAAGAGAATTTGAAACAATTAAAGTCCAAACTTCATTTACTATAAAACATGGGCACAATATATCTACTGATTTTATGGCTTTATATTGCACTGAAACAGTTAAAAAGTTACTTTGTAATGGTTATGTAAATTCACACACACCCCAAAGACATTCCAGGTGTCCTGATTCCTGCATTAAAAAAAAAAAGGAAGAAAAATCAGCCTTTGTAATTGAAGGTCATACTATTAGAATTCCAATCTGTTACAAATTCACATAGCCAGGTCATTATCCTTTTCTCAAACCAAGTATGTAAAGCAAATGGCTAATGGTTTGTAAATATTGCAGCATTACCTGGCCACTGCTAAACTGAATAGAAAAACAAAATATAAAGCTACTTTTCACATATTTAACATATTTCTAGATTACTCTAGATTTTTCCTAATGTGATGGTTATTCATTTCTGGGGGTTTGCAGTGCACACTGGACCCAGCATTCAACAATTCTGATATAATTTAATGAAAGTATTTAATGTTATATTAAACATAGAACTCTGGCTACATGATCTTTTTCTAAAGGATAACTAGTGTGTCAGACATTAATTGAAATGCCAATATTTTAAAAAACCCCTTTGGGATTAAATACAGTATTTCATTGTTCAGTAGTTATATGAACATTTTAATGCTTTCTTTAAAAGTGGTTTTTAAAGGTCATGAAGCATACTTAGTTTCTTACTGCTTTTCAGAAAGCAACTTGCTGAACTATAAATTTTTCTAAGATTTTTGGACACGCTGCTCACCTTTCAGTGGAAATACTGTGATATATTTCAGGTGTTAGAGCATTAAGTGACAGTCTGTGCATTTGGGTCACTATACAAAATGTACTGTCTGCAGGATGGCTGCTACTGCTGTGCATTTTTCTTTAGCACGTGCCATATTTGATTTTATTAGTTATTTTTAAACAACCAACATGACTTGAGCATTTACTAATACATCCAAAATGCATCAGTGACATTTAGGACAGTCCTATAGAGTAGGTGTGTATTTAATAGGATGAGGGGCTGCAGTTCCCATCAGCCTGGCAGGCAGGGCTGTGTCCCAGTTGGGTCAGGACTAGGTCCTCTCAGGATTAACGTGGGTAGAACCACCTGGACCAGGCTGTCCTTGGACAGAGAAAGCCACCAGATGTAAAGTGCTGCTCCCTCCTTTCTCACTCTGTATCAGGCACAATGGCTGTGCCTGGGGTGTCCCACAGCTGTTGGTGTCCCATCCTATCTCCCAGTTCTGTTGGGAAATGAGGATTTTTACTCACTGCTCCCCTTCACTGAGGAGAAACGCCAAGCAGGATTTAAGAGGAGCAGCTCCATGAGGTACCAGTGCAAGGTCTGCGGTGAGCAGAGTTTGGGAAGCCTCACAGAGCACCAGGAAAACCGCAGCGAGTGTAGAGGACCAGAGATGCTGACAGTCCCTGATGGTTGAAAGTGCTAGTTCCCCAACAAAGGAATTCCACTGGAATGTTATGATCCAGAGGATCCAGAGCCAGTGCTATCCCCCAAATTCTCAAAATATTCTCAGGTTAACAGAACCAATGTCTCGCTGATCCTGCTGTAGGTTTCAGAAGCCAAGAGTTTACAGTAAATTGTGTCTTTGTGCAGCTCAGTTTCAGGAGGTTTCACTGGGCAGGGCTGATCCTGTGAGAGGGCTAAGCAAATATCATCACTGCTGCTGACAAGAGCCCCGTGTTCTGCTCCRGGCTGATATCACTGAACAACAAATCCTTTCAAGATGAGGTAGCTCGCTGGGGTCCGGAGGGACGGGAGTGCCTTGCATCACCCTGCAGCTCACTTTTGGATGACAGCCTTGCTGCTGGACTTGGGAATTCCATCCAGCCTTCTTCAGCCAGAGCTCTACAGCTGAGGCACCATCTGAAGGACTGGAGGAAATGTATAGAGAAGGGGCAAGGTCAGGTATCTTTAGGACACCTGACTTCAACATCTCTAGGGTTGTTGAAGAATCTGTAAGGAGAAAATAATAGAATAGTTGGTATCATATGAGTGAAACCTTTGAAGAAGTATTTAGAAATACAAAATACAAAAGAAATACTACTTCTGTTCTATGGCTGCACAGAAAAGGGCTTTGGTTTCTTGAATTTCCCAAAAGGAAGAAAGAGAAGGTTTTGCATTCACAGATAGTTCTCAAAGGATTTAGTGGTTTTGGACACTGGGAGATGTGAACAAATGTCTTTAACCTCAGAAGAGGATGCTTGTAGTAAATTTTTTGGAGGTGAGGTCCTCCTCATCTTTAGAAATGGAAGAGTATACTGGAAACTCATTCCTCAGCATGTGGTATGTGTTCAAAGCAAATCAACATTTAAGAATTACATTCCATTTCTTTCTGTATATAGGTTTAATCACAGCACATTCCTTCAGCAGTAATGAGAGCTGGCTGGTATTATATCACATTCTTCCCCAGCTTCTGTAATGTTATCAAGAAAGCAAGAGAGTTCTGTCCCTATTATTAAGATTTGGTGAGTAAATTAAAAGATTAAAACTATTTTCCTGAGACAATTAAAAAAAAAAAAAAAAATTTAAAATTATCTGGATTGTATTTCTTTCTACCAGTCATCATTTACTAAATTTCCCAGAGCCTGACATGGCTGAATTAAAGACACCACCCCTAGAGATCATGGTGCTAAAGATGAGTTGATCAGCAGGGAATTACACCTCTATTTCCTCTTTCTCTATGACGTATTTCCATTGTATGTGCAACTGATAATGCTAAATGCCTATTTTGCCACCTAATGGTGTACTTCTGAGAAATAAAGTATTATAGCAGATTACTCCTAGGCAACCCCATAAATTTTTTAATTTATCAGGTCCAATTTCATCTGGAAAGAGATAAATTTGAAATATTTATGAAAGCCTGCTCCCTGTCTTACCACATCAGTATTTTTTTTCTTTTTTTTTTTTTTGGTAAAGCTTTGTTAATGTGGCAAAAAAAAATTACAAAAATATAGTTGCGAAGAATGATGAACATTTTTACCAGCAGTGTTCTCTGCCTCTTTGTTAATTTGCCTGATTAACTCACTCCCTTTCAAAGCATTTGTGGTTCATCAACACCTTTGCTTGCAACGGGCATTGTTCTCCTGGTATTTGGCACAGGTTTTTCTTCTAAACCTTCCCTAGGCCAATCATAACTTCTTACTGTAGCTAAAGTACTTCCTAAATTCATTGCACATTCATCACATTTTTTGTCCTGTTCCTGGAATTCTGTCCTCCATGAGTCTTTCTGTTACCTTCCCTGCTGCTGTTCTGTACAAAAAGATCAAACCCTGCTGCAGTCATGAATAAAGTGCTTCTGCGTTTCAGGAATGAAGACCAGGAACAGAAAATTTCACTTTGTACAAGATTCTTTTTCTCCCCTTGCAGATTATGAAAATTGTCAGACTGGAGGATTATTTGTGTTGCTGGGGAATGGAACGAACTACATTAAAGCATTGAGATGTACATGCTTAAATATGTGGGTTTACTCTGTCACTGCTGCTGCTCAGAGACAAAGAGAGTTAACCCAGCAGTGGAGGACAAACCTATCGGAGTTCTGGGATGAAGAAACATGTCTAGACAGGGGCTCTGGTTCTCACTAAGGCTCCCTTTGGCATGCACAGACAATGTTTATGCAAGAGGTCAAGATTCAATCCATTTCTCAAGCTGGAGCTGGAGGTGAAGCTTTTCAGGAGAAGAAACTAGGAAGGAAATCCCCACCCATGTGCYGGCTACTGCGAGAGGGGACAGCAGCTTGGAGCAGAGACACCGTGGCCCTCTGAGACAGGATGTCTTGGGGAAATGATGTGTCTCTGAAGGGAAATGACTGCAGCTGTGGCTACAAAAAAAATGCATGAGCTTCCATATTACAGGATTTTCCAGTGGTTAGTCACTAAGATAACTTCTAAGTCCATCCATCCAGAACAGATTAGTAACTGATGCACAGATATTCCATGCAGCTCTTTAGCCACGTTATTTCCTCATCATGTCCTGCAGGACAGCACTATCCTAATGTGACTTTASAAAAAGAAGAAGAAAAGGGACATTTTGGAGACAAGCATTGAACACAGAATAAAATAGATATGTTGCATTTTATTACTAGACAGAGGATGAAATCCACTTTCTGAGAGGGGTAAATCTGTTGTGAGAAGCCGTGTCCTGGTGCCTGGGCAAAAGGCTGGAGGTGACACCCATGTGCCAGCCACAGCCCCTTGTCTAGCTCGTGTCACCACTGTTCTCTGCTGCTGGATGTGTCTCACAGCCCAGAACCCAGTGGCAGGTGCTGCACAGCATTTTATCAGCCCAGCACATAGGGCAGAGCTAAGCTTCAGTCTTCAAGCACAGTATTGTATCTTAGGCATAAAATAATTTCCCTGGCTTGTCTCACATTCAAAATCTATGAGGCTGCTGATGTGAAGTACAAAATAACTTCTCAGAAGTTCTGGGCCAAAAAGAAGGTCTCTTTTTGGAAAATATTTCCTTTATGCTTCCATGATTTCCACTTATTTATCCATAAAACACTATTGATAATACAATTTCTTCACTAGACTCTTGGACAATTGGCTTTGTCAAGTGCTTTGAGAGCTGCATGATAACTATTCCAACTGAAATGACTGAGGTTTCCTGAAGAACCACGTTCCCTTGTGCAATTGCTTTGTAGGACTTTTTCATGTTGTTTTTGTGAATGAAGCAACTGTAGAATCTTATCTTTAGGTTTCCTTGGCTGATACAAAATAGATCCCTAGAAGACCTTACAGAATAAGACAGTTGGAAACACGGATCAAGAATTTAGTTTACTACCGTACTACAACATCTGTCTGCAGATAGTGTCTGATTCAACTTGACACAAGAGTGGATGGTCCCAGTGGAACACAGCTCAAATGGACCACAGACAAATGAAGTGTTTTTGGGAAGAATCTCAGCACAAACAAGTATTTAAAAGAGTTGACATACAGCACTGTTTTCGACCAAGCCACGTTACTCAGCCACTAAAGGAATATCAAACCTTCTCTAATCTTTCTTATTCCCTGTGACCCAGCATCAAGTTGAAATAATTATTTTGTCATCTGCAAAAGGTGAGCTGTAAAATCTCCTGGATTGCAAGTATCTAGGTTTTAATTACAGTGGTGATGCTGAGAGCAGGGTGCCACTGCTGGGGATGCCAAAAGCTGACTCAGTCCTGCTGCTATAAACTCACCCCTTAGCCACTGTTGATCAGCAGTGATGCACTGGCAGATGGTTGCCTTGTTAAATCAGTTCTTGGTCTGCCCAGTTAACACCCAGCTTGCACCACAGCCACTGCTTAATGCTTTGGAAGAAGTAAATGTTCTATAATGTACCTGCTGGCTCCCCAAAACCCCTAGAACAGTGTCTGATAAGCCTTAATACTTTGGCATGATTAGCTTGTTCTCATTGGCCCTCATTACATTTCTAAATATTCAGAGATTAACGTTTTGAGCTTTACAGAGTTTCGCATGTCATGAGGTTTAAGAGGAGCAGTTTATTGCATTCCAATCTGTTGCAGGGACTGTGGCTGTTAGAGACAAATGCAGCTATAGATAGGCAAGAGGCTGGCAGCAGACTCCTCTGGCTCCCTAATGTTGGCAGGGAGAGCATCTTGGGGCAGTGTAAGACACTCAAAACAACCCCCCACCTTGTAGTTCTGATTTTCTCTGCTTCTTGAAGCAAGGGGAAGTTTTTCTGTGTGTCTCACTCAAGTTACTTCCAAAGATTTCCATTCAAGAGACAAGATTAATTCCAGGAAATGTATCAAATTATAACAATATTGTGTACTTTTACAGGTAGCTGAATCTGCAAGGTTCAAACACAAAAATAGCTCACAAAGCCTTAGCCCCATGGGATGATTATTTTCTGCCATGGGGAAGCAGGCACTAAGAGTCAGATGAGCTGTCTCAGACTGTGCAAACCACATCTACTCACAGTTCTGGGAATTGATGAAAGGAGCCCAGGCTCTCCAGCTTTGGAAACAGTCTGCTTTGTCTTACATGAAGTCTGGAGGCATTTATAAACATGTTACGTGAAAACTAAATCCATAAATAAGCTCAATCATGACACGAAAGCATTTGCAGGTTCAATAAACTCAACAATCCCTCTTTTTTTTTTTAAAGAAAACTTATTCCTAAAACTTTCTGAACTGCAGAAATACCTAACCTATCCATAGGCTGTACTGGCTTCTTTTGTGTTTTCTTTTAACAGAATCACTCACAAGTCCACTGTGAAATCAATTTGCGAGGATTTAAGATAAAGTTATCTCCAAAAATACCCCTAAAATATTTCATTCTAAAAGTTACAAAGGAAGGTTTTATGCCAGATAAGAACAGCACAGATATTTAAGTAGGTTAGTGGGTCTAGTGAAGTGCTAAAAGTAACCTAAAGCAAAATCTGTCACCATGTGTCTTGAATCATTCCTTTATTCCACTCTTGAAACCCTTTAAAATAGAACTGGAGGAAAGGTGGTTTTCTCCTTTTCTTTTTAGCATTAGAATTCAGGGGCAACATGTCTAATTAGGCAATGTGTCTAATGAAAGATGTGAGGGCTTGGCTCTGCAGTCGTATATAATCACCCTGCAAGCAGACACATCCAGCCCCTCTGTGCACATATACTCATCCACTTACTGCAAAATTCGGCGTTTTTTGAGAAAATGTCATCTTTGATTTGTTCTGCAAAGCACATTGCACAGTTTGGTTGCTGCAAGTTTAACAAACATTTGGATTATGTTGCTAGAAAGACATTATGTTCCAATTTGGGTCTAATACACAGTGGGTTGGCTATGAGGAAGTAAGCTTTCCGTTTAGTTAAAATGGGTTTTGTTGGTTTTTTTTATGTCATGTTTATTCCTGGGTTGCTTTTCTCTGTTTGTAACTACAGCACACTGAATTCTGTTGACAGCTGCAAATCCGCTGTGCAATTATAGCAGATCAAATTTTGTGCTCTGCAGCAGGGTAGGATATCTGCACATGCTCTGGGTTGTACTGGACAGAAAAGTTTTTAAAGGCTGCAGGAGTGGGCTAATCTGATTTTTCTGAAGTAATTTCTAGAATAATTTGCTATTAAAATTGGGTTTATTAGAAATTATTAAATCCCCATTGTCAGTCTCCCTCAAGCCCCTCTGTTTTTCCTTTCTGACTTAGTTTACATGATGTAAAGTTGTTACCATTGCCCCTCTGCTTACATTTTCCTTTCCTAATCCCTGCCTGGCCCCAGCCTGCAGGTGTTGATATACACTGAAGTACAAATGGAGTAATACCCTCAATTTTAGGAACCACATCAAACAATATTTGTACACAGAAGAAAAATTCCTGCTTAATTCAAGTCAAATTTTGCCAAGTAGTTCTTCAGAGGGGGAATGTGGATGTCGTGTCTGTCCCATCCCCCTGCCCTTATTTCCCTGTATTGGTAAAGTTCTCTCTATTTTAAGTTATATGGACTGCAGCAATGGGGTTTTTTTAGCCATTAGGGGAAAGGAAATGACATATGGAGAGAATTCAAGTCCCTCCTCATTCCTAGAGAGTCTATCCAGAAAGTCAGTATGCTGAGCTTCATCCAAGTGTCGTTTCCTGCTCAGAATTGGGAAGGGGAGCTGGAGGTGGGAGGAGAGATGGATCCGTAACATTAAATTGCTGCTTCTGATTAACAGCACATTCTGCACATGATTTCACAGTATTGCTTTGAACAGAATTGAGCCTCTGCAGCCCAAATCTGTGTAGCAATCCACTGATGAAAGAGCTATTTTTACATCTGTTTCATATAGTGGGTAAAAATGAAGTGATTGGGATGGTGGAAATGTGCTTTGGAGATTACTGAAGATTTTCTGATAACTTTGTACTTCCAATCTTCCACATGCCCACAGAGCATTATTACATACTCCTGGTGGTACAGATATTTTACCCCTGTGAAGCTGCACACAAAGCAATCTGTTACAGAGGAAAAAATCATGCAGCTTTCCACTATTTTATATCTGTCTGTATCTATATATATGTGTATAAATCACACCTTCAAAAGATGACCCCATGATTTTCCTTTCACATTGCAATGCAAATTGAGAAAGATACGGAATAAAGGAGAGTGATTTCTCATTACACTGCCTCTTTTGTTCAGTTCATAAGTGTGATCCAACCTCCACAGTGAAATCAACACCATTGATTTTGCTTTCAGCGTGTCAGTCAATTGCAACTCCCTTCCTGCTACCTGATTTACACATCACTTCTGGAGTTGGCCCATTGTTATATTTAAATGAGCAGCATAACATTTGTGCTTGGTAAGAATTAATAGAATTTTTCTGCATCCTGCTTTCATTTTTCTCTCTTCTCCTCATCCCTTTAAATCCCAACTTCACTTCCCTCCCACTAATGACACTCCCTAGGGCAGTGGGTGAACTGCAACCTGGAAAGAGGCCACAGCTCTTCCACGAAATCTTCTGGCTTCTGCAGAAGAGCGTCCATTTCCTGGAGCCAGTCTGAGACAGACAGTGCTCTGCAGTCAGAAACAGGACTGGAATCCAGTGACCCTTAATCCATAGGAAGTGCTACGAAGCTCACAGCAAATCAATTCTCCCTCAGCTGTCCACATGCTGAGTTTCTGCCCGACTCGTGTCAGTGCCATTCCCTGGATCAATGAGAAGGAAGTGTTTTACAAACAGCAGACAACTTTGCACACTTGTAGCTGGAGTGTTCTTGTGAATGGCTTTTCCTGACATTTCCAGTTGCATTGGGTGCACCCCTCCCAACCTGACGAGGGGGTGGCCCTAATTCCCTCTTAGACTTTTTCCTAATGTTCCTCTGAAGGCCAAAGGGTTAATGTGCTTCCTGTTAGGTTTTGAGTGAAAGTCCCAACATTTTCCTCTATAGGTCAAATATCACTAGACACACTTAACCTTCATTAATTACTTCTGTTTTGACTAACAGTACTTCTTTCCAAAATTGCACACTTTCCTAAAGTTTAGACATGTACTTAAATCTAGGTCATACCTTATCACAAAAGAGCCTCAATACTCCTGGGATAATCCTACATTCAGCAGAAGGATAACTGTGACCAGAAGTGCCGTGGGTTAACTGGAGGAATGGACATCAGGATTCCCAGGCTCCAGGTGAATTCTGCCAGCTACTTTCTGAATGTCTTTCTTGTGTCTCAGTTTGCTCTGCTGTAAAATAGATTTAGAAACAGAAGAGATCTGTGAAATATTATTGGGTAGTGAATTCCTTTTCCTGCAAGCCTACATCTGCTTCTTTTTGCTGATACACCACTGTAGTTCCGTGCAATTTAAATCTTTCTGGATAGAGTAGCAGGAAGCAGCTTTGCTTAAGAGAATATTTCAGTCTAATTCACAGGAAAAGAAAAAATAGATTTCTATTGATTTAACCATTTCTAGCTTTCCCACAGTTTAAACTGTTCTTCCTGTAGCGGAAAGTGAACAGACCTGCTACTGAACTGCAGGACTGCAAAGTCCCTGCTCTCCTTCCAGAGCCTGGCACCTTTGGGAGCAGCAAATGGAACAAACCCAGGCAACATCTGCTGGCATCACAATTCCAGAGGCGGTTACGTTTGCTGAGATCTCAGGCTGCAATCTTGCCATCACTCCACAGATAAAATAGSATTAGCAACAACTGCATTCCAAGCCAGTTGATGTCAGCAGGGGTCTGTTATTGTTGCTCTCAGCACAGAGGAGTTGCCAGACTGACACACAGGCCACCAGACATTTATTCCAGCCCTTGTCCTGAATTAGGCATTTGACAAATAAAGAGGACAAGGTCTTAAATGTGACTGGGCAATGCACAAAAAAAATCCCCCCAAAAACCCAAACCCAACAAAGTAAGAACCAGGAACAATAACCCTTCTCTCCATTTTTGCTCCTACCACTTTTTTAAAGCTAGAGACGCAGCCTCATGGGTGACTGTGATCCTAACCTCAGAAATAGTTTGCATTTTCTTAGAATAAGGAGTGACTCACCCCACTTACTCATAATCACTGCAGATTGTTGCTTGTGGAAATACATGCTGCCAACAGAGCTCACTGGTGGATAGGCTGAACACATTTTTCTTGGATAAAAACAAAGTCTCAGGCCACAGAAAGTTAATTATTAAGCCACTGAGCTGTCAGGCATCTAAAGAAGAATTTTCAGTGTTCTATTATTAACTCAATACATTAGATAAATCTGAAACAAGTAATTCAGAAAGAAGGAATAATACTATTGAACAAGGGTTCTGCATTTACTATATACAGAGAAGCCAAATTAATTGCGTATATGCTAATGAGCAATTAAAGCAAGGAGTTGTGTTTTAAGATAACAGCACTTTGATTTTAAAAGGGCTTTTAAAAGGTTGTATCTTATACTCGATATTTAATCTGGTTAAATACTTGGGAGTTAGCACAAAGATGTTTTGTGTAACCACACGAAGTGCCCCGAAGGATTGTAGCTCAGTGGTTTTCATAAGGAAAATGGAGCAGATCCCACCTGAGTGTTCCAGGCGGCATGAGCCCTCCTCCGAGGGGACTGGGAGGTGCCGGCACCGCCCTCTACCGGCACCTGCGATGCTTTACAGAGTTCTAAAATCCGAGATTCTGAATCCACAAGTCATATTGTTATCGCCCGTGTAAACYCACAGACATGAAGGAGGGGGAAGTAATGATTCGTTTATTAAACGAATAATTGCTTTTCTATAGGTTAACTCTTTCAGTTCCCTACAGTTCCACAGAAAATAATGATTTTATAACTGATGTTTCTAGGTCGAGGCTGGAGCTTTGACAACAAAGCAAAGGATACAGGAGACTTCACTGCAGCTGCACAAATGTCCTGTTTGGTTGTTTTCTCCCCCAGGGCATTAAAGGCTCCAGCATTGCAATGAAGGTGGTTCTTTCCACCTTGCACAGGTAGGGCTAACACCCCTGGTCCCAGAGGTGCTGCAGGACCTGCGGTGTCACTGTTCTCACTTTGGCACTGCCCCCAGCTCCTTCCATAGGTCCTGGGTGCCACCTGCAGCCTCACCCCTGTGTTCAGGGGCAGGCAGGGCTAGGAACAGGCCACAGCCACACGTCAGCCTCTGTCGGGACACCTATAGTAAAGCTCATTACTTGCTGCAGCTTTTTTGCAGTTAAAGAAAAAGTTAAAGTGGTACAGGCCAAAGTATGAAGGTCATCATGAATCAGTTCAGGATATCGTGAATTTTGCAAGTCAGTCTCCTTTGTGAGAGATAAAATCTGCAACCCCCACTGATACCTCAGTGACAGTAATGTGTCACCAAGACCGCGCTCTGAACTGGATGGAGGAACTCACACAGCTTCAATAGCCCAGCAGAACCATCATTATGGCAGTGACTCACAATGATTGCTCTGCACAAAGCTGTATTGTTGCTAACAAGATATATATGACTGTATATGCAATTATCTGCTGCCCTTTGCAACATTATCACAATCCAGCAATACCCAAGATCCACAGAGAAGTCACATGAATGAATATCATCATCAGCCTCCAGTCAGGGAGGGAACCATTTGCCAGCAAGTGTGGAATAGGGAGCAGCAGACCTGCCCCACACTAATGAAAGCAAGAGTGACATCATCTATGTTAGCAATAACCCATTTAAAGAAATCTTTGTTAGCAGCACACAAGAATGAATTCTTCATGAAGCACACCTGATCTTCCATGGATTGCCAAAGAGTTACACCCAAATCCTCTTTTCTATGCATCTGCACTTCAAAATAGACTTGGAAGCACACAAAAGGTGACTAATGCACAAGAGAAAACCAGATTCTTTCATAAGGTTCACTCAGCAGAATAAAAGGTGGGGGGTTATTTGTTGGAGATTTTTATTCCCCTCCACCCATAAACAAGGAAGCAAAGGCAATTGGAACTCTGGGAGAATTGCCTACAATCAGATTTTTCACCCCTACTTTTTATTAATAAGGTGACATGCTGTGGTCCAATTAAGTCATGCTTATGAAATATCTAGCCCTGAACTGTCACCTCTCCTGCACCATCATTGGAGCTGGAGATGCTCAGTGAGCTGAGACAACATAGTTATTTCAGCACATTTGACCCCTGGGAGGCTCAAGTTAAATACCTCAATCCAAGTTTTTCCAAAAAGCTGGAAAACAGAACTATAGTTCTTGCTCTCCACTCAGTACCCTTCCCCCCCACCCCAAACCCCACCCTGCACAACTCCCTTTAGGGACAAAATGGGTTCCTGTAAGTAATGATTTCAGAAATAAAGGGACAACACATTCCAAGACAAGGCCTTCATTTTTACTTTCTAGAGCAGGCAACAGCTTCAAAGCATTTTCTATGCTCTATCCTAAGACTACCTGAACATGTATAGAATTATGCTGTTAACTGCTGTACTTACCTCTCCTCCAAATTATTACTTACAGTTAGGTAGCACTACTAGTCTTTAAATATTTCGCCAAGAGGCTGAAGCTAGTTTAGCTCAGTTATGAAGAGGGTAAGATGAATCAGATTTCTATAGGAAGTATCTGGAGAGAAGCAGCAATTCCTTGGTTCTGCTGTAGGCAGAAATCAGAGCTTGGGGTGACCAAGCTGTTCTAAATCCACCATCTTCGTGATGACTTTCTCATGGTTTAGACCTGCATTCATGTCATTATTTAGTTTTGACTAATCTTACTTACCCCCATCATTCATCTTTTAAGAGAGCAAGTGACACAGTTCAATTTGATGTACTGATAACACTTTATTGAACTTCAAGTAAGTCCTCTTTAAAAGCCTGTTCAGTGTATTGATTACTGCAACAGGTCATGTAGAACGTAGCAGGTTATGGAGAGGCCTGCAGAGCAGTGGCTCAATGCTTTGTGAGAGGCCTGAATTGCTCACTTGCATTCTTTTCCCTGACAAGGACAGAAACAGGAAGTATTTACAAGTATCTCTCAAGGAATGAGGTTTACATTTAGAAATTCACAGAAATATATAGTTTGAACTGTTCAAGTATGTTTCAGTTGGACAAAGTGCTACAGGACACAGAAAAACCAGTAAAGACAAAAGGAACTATTAAAACAAAGAAGTGGCAGTCATTTGTGTGCTAAACCACTTGTAGGTGGTTGCAGTATATGCAAGATTTAGAAGTTGAAAGAATTTGGGGTGTTGTCCTGGATTTGGAAAGAGTAGCTGTCAGCAGTAGAGTCTGGTACAACATTTTGGTCTTCCTCCTCCTAGAAGGAAAAGAAGAGAGAATGTTAAAATAGCACTAGCATTTTAATCTAGTACTCAGTGCTAGAATAGAAAATAAAAGTGGAAAGCAACCCTGAAGCCACTTACTTCTGCTGAGAAATATTTCTCAATGATGGTGGATGAGGCTCTGTACACTTGTTCGTTTTCATGCGACTGGAGAGCTTCAATTCTGTCTAGACCTCCACACTCCTCAATCATGAGGCAAAGCTTTTCAGTCTCATTAATCTTTTCAGCAGCCTGTAAGAGAAGTGTGGAATAACATCAGGAAGGATACATGGCAGCAACTACTGGAGAGCCATTAGTAACGATGTGGACAATAATCAAGGATACTGCATCCACATACCAAGAAGATATTGGAAACTGCATCCAGGATAACGAGCACAGTTTTGCTGTCTTTAGTTGAGAGAAGATTCAGTAGGGGTTCAAGAACACCAGCCTGAACAAGATACACGATCTGGTCAATTGTTCCACCACTTGTGTAGTTTGTCACAGCCCACACAGCTTCCTTCTGAGATTTGAAATCCCCCTGTGAAGGTAAAAGCAGAGTGTTTGAACACAGAATAATAATAGGAAAAGGCTCAACATAGTAAATGTAGGCTTTGTTTACCTTCCTCAGAATACCAATGAGATAAGGCACAAGACCGTGGTCTACAACTCGCTGGATCTGATCTTGACGCCCAGCAGTGATGTTGGACATTGTCCAGGCTGCTTCTTTCTGGATGTTGTTTTTGTGATGAGAAAGGAGACTTGGAAAGACAGCCAGTGCTCCTGAGTCAATAACAATCTGTGTCTGCTCATCAGTACCAGTGACAATATTTCCTATGGCTCTTAATGAAGGAGTCTGAAACAAAGATGAATAGAATACTTAGGAAAATTGTTCAAAGCCGGATCAGATTATAGCAAATACAGCCATACTTGATGACCATCCACTCTAACCTTCCCAGTTAACAGCACGATAAGCTATGTACAATGGGGTTTGGGCTCCTCGTTAGCATTCCACAAGCAGATATTAAACATGCAAAAAAGACTATACACCTTCCAAGGCCAGTCTGCAAACAACCACCCATGAGAGATCTTTAACAGGGTAACTACCTGCTAAACACTAATGCAGTTTTATTATACTGTAACTACAGTGCACACAGAGCACACCTGTAAACACTGTCCCTAGAATTTGGATCTGCAACAGCAATTTAAAGGCAAGCTTTAAAGCATGTCAACAGTTGTGCTGGCCTGTGAGTTAAATCCAATGATTATATAAAGCTGCTTGATAGTCATCACCAGCAGCAGCCTGTCTCGTTTGGGGCAGCACCCAGGCAGGAGAGAAACTGAAGCCTCACCTACACAAAAACTAGAACAGGCATCTGACTTATGTATGAAAAGAACCATTCAGTTATACGGACACTACTCTTTCTAACTTACCATTATTGGCAGTTCACTACATCCCAGGAGTCTCACAAGTTGTGGCACCAACCCGGTTTTCACAACAACTTCTATCCTGTCATTGGAACCGTCTGTGAGGTAGGAAATTGCCCAGCATGTGTCTGCCAACACCTCAGGGTCATCGTGATGCAGGAGCCGGACAAGAGTTGGGAGGATCTGCTGGATGGCTTCTATGGGAGGTGCGGGATTCTTATTGCGACACAGGTTTGAGAGGGTCCACGTAACATTGCGTAAATATCCAGACTACAACAGTTGAAATAAATGGTTAACAACAATTTAGTGAGCTTTTACTCACCTAGTAATTGTAGCTTGAATCACTCTGCACACTTACAGCCAGGGAAGAGAGGTCAGGAACAGCGAGGAGACTCAGCAGTGGCTCAATTGCACCGTATTTAATAACCAGGTCTCTATAGGCAGAACCATCCCCTGGAAAAAAAACCAAGAAAAAAAGCCAAGTGAAGACCAGAATAGAGGGACATGTGCATACAGAATCATTATGTGTTAGAGGATTAATTCTTCTACTCCTTAAGAAGGGCTAGATAAAGTAAGAGGACAAAATGACTACTGCCATGGCTAAGTCACATGACAAGCATGTTCAATCAAGCCACTGAGCTTAACTTTTTCTGTTGGAAGAAGAGGTAGTGTAGAATAYGTTTTCTATACAGCTGTTCTTAAGAGTTTCTAACTATGCAGTCTTGCACATTTCTTTGAAGACATATCTAAGCACTACACTGGAACAGAGCTTTCCCCACAATATGGGACTTGAAATGCATTATAATCATCAGTTGCATGATTGGATGCTACAGAATAATGCTGATGGAATGCCAGAGTTTGAGAATTCTATTGCAAGGTATAAAAAATACCTTATAATTGAGTTTAAAACTCTAAGGACAAGCTTTGAGAAAATGCCAATCAAACAAGGCTTTTAAACAAGCTAATTTTCTCTGTGTGAAGATTCACTGTTCTCTAATGCACAGCCATTGGAAACCCTAATATAACAAATATTTAACTATTTTATTTATTTTGACCTTTTTTCTAAGAATGGATCAAACACTGGCAGCTCAAGTAATCCTGAAAGAAGCACGAGAAACTTCAGCATATCAGTACTTTCCCATCAGCAAGCAGCTGTTTCAAGGCAAGGAATACTGGCACATACACAATTGTGCGAGTCGCCTGCTTCCTCCCTTCCCCCTTTTAGTCAACACATACAGCAGAGCTCATTGCTGAGTCACAAAAACACTGACTGAGATATCTGAAAAAGGTTTGTGTTGAAGCATGGTTGGAGAACCACCAAACCTGAGCTGAAATCTGGAAGCAGTGTCCACAACACAACCCACAGGTTGTGCCAGGCATTGCATGAGCCATCTCATACCAGGTCTGAAGACAAGAGTTGCCTGTAGCACACTCTGCAATGCAGGGCATGTCATGACAGGAAAGCCTTTGGGGCAGAGCTCCCAGGCAGCTCAGCACAGTGCATGGCACGGGCAGGAGTGGTGTCCTCCCACCTCAAACAAGGGCACAGGTCTCAAATAGAGTAGTGCAGCACACGGACATACCTGCAATATTCCCCAAGGCCCACACAGCCTGCTCACTGATGTGAGTGTGGGGAGAGGCCAACAGGGAAATGAAGGCTGGAATTGCCCCTCCATCCACCACTGCCCTGGTTTGTTCTGATGTGCCAGAGGCAATATTGGTGAGTGCCCAGGCAGATTCAAACTGGATGGGACTGCAGTCTGCTCTGCCCAGGAACGAGACAAACTTCGGGATCAAACCAGCACGAATTATGTTGTCTATTGGGGGTTGCTTCTCTCTTGAGAGGAGTTTCCTAAGAAGGCAAACAGAAAACATTATTTTTGCCTGCTGACATCTAAACAACAAATTAAAGTCTTAAAAGAACCATATTAAAAAAAAAAGTTCAGCATTGTCTTAACATTGAGAAGGCAACACAACATGAAGCAGAAATCCAGACAAGCTGAACACTGGCTTCCTAAGCCTCTATTAACACTGGGTTGGGCATGTCTTCACTATGTGAGAGGTTCTGCTCCGACTCTGAAATAAAACAGACCTGCAACACGTCTGAATTGCTTCTCAGCAGAGAGAGGTTAATGACTGCCAGAAGTAGCACTGCAGCAATATCCAAGCTTGCTAAAGGATATTTTAGATCTGGAAGGAGAAACAAACTTGGCATACTTCAAACCCCAGTCATCTTACTGTTCACCTTATATTCTAAGGTAGATCACCATGCTCACATACTCCTTAGAGCCAAGTGTTAACACAGTTTAAAGATACTTTATGTTGCTACAACAAAGGGCTTACTATTATTACTCCTACAAATCTAACACGGACTACTGCTTAATTGGCCATCACTAGAGAAATTTACTTCTTTCTAGTAAAACGTTTAGGCACTTCAAGCATTCAAAAGCCACCTGGATTCAATAAAATTACGCCCAAGTTAAGGGTACCTCAACACTGTATATAAGGCTGACTCAYGTGTTTGTTGAAATACTGTCTGATAAAGACATAAGCAGCCACTTAGGCTCATAAGTCAATTCTCTCACCTTGCCTAGTTACTGGCTTGCACAGCTGAATTGGTTACCTCTAAACTGCTTACCTGGCAGCTTGAGTAGCCTGTAGCTGAAGTTCCATATTATTACTATTAACTCCTTTGACTATTTCTTCAACTGACCAATGTGCCAAAACCTGTACAAGAAAAAGTTACATGAGTGCTTCATTGGGAGAGGCATGTGTGTTCGTGACCACGGAGGGCTCTTACACAATACCATGAATAGGCTCCAGTTTACAACCACTTCCCTTAACGCCACTATGTGATATTTCAAAACCTCATCAGCTACAGCTTTATCTACAGTTATCTGTACTGCTGAAAGCTTTTTTAATCAAGTGCTTCACAACAGTTACACTAGGCTTAAAATGTAGCTTCAGCCAGCTGTGTTTAAGAGTATTGTTCATTAGAGTTGATAGTACAGACTTGAGTTGTTAATGCACACACAGTAGTGCTGACCTCCCTCGAGAAGGGATTCATGCTGGCCTGGCTGCAGGAGCTTAGACTGCAAGACCTCCAAGCGTGTCTATTCCGAGTGCCCACTGACCTGGTTGCCTCTGTTTTCCTGAAGAGGAGAAGTAGCATCATCTGGTAAAGTGCTCACATTTCTTCTTTTAAGCATCTGGTCATCTTTCTTAGCTTTTCTCAGCTCTACGTTGACTTCAATGCGCCGCCTTCTCATTTCCTGGGCAACAAACACTCAAAGTAAGTTCTTGGCTTTTGCAACTTAGGTTTAAAGAGACAACAGCAGGCTAAAGTACTAATTGCACCAGAATACTCACTGTACTGTCCTTTCCTTTGTTCTTGAATCTGTTCAATCGAGCTGATGGTGTATTGGCATTCTCATTAGTAGACATCTTGCTTGTCAGGGTTTTGAGCGGGACAAATAAAAACAAGCCTAAACCCAGAGCAAACAAACAGCAAGTTTACTCCAGAGAAGTTAAATTTAAAAAATTGGATCAATATACTCGAGAATGAGAGGCACTTGCTTGTATTAAATACATTAACAGCCTCTAACTTGATCAACAGCTGCCTCTTTAAACAGCCAGATGTTAAAGCAAGCTTTAGTACCAACACAAAAGCAGAAGACATACATTGTTTTATGACACTTTCAGCCTCAAATACTATCAGTCATTATTTTTAGAAGCAAAACAAATTTTCCTTCCCACAGAGAGGATACACACACTGTTAAATACTATTTTTACTGTGGCACGAACCTGTGCTGCACAGGATCCCACCCAGTCCCACCCCTACCTTTTTGGACGAGAACAACGAGCTCTCGCACTGGGAAGGTCCCACCGGGAGCGTTTGCCGTGCCGGTACAGCCAGCAGCACATAACAACGGCTACACGGGTAACGAGGCAAACCCCTGTACCTCGGCCAGCCCCAGCGTGACCCACTGCAAAAGGACTGGCTTCGCTTCGGCCATAACCCCGCCGGAGAGACAGCCCGTCCTGGGATACACCAGCTCTATCAGCCCCATTGCAGAGAGCGCAGATCCGGGAGGCGGCCCCGGCAGGGATTGCCGGCGGAGCACGACCCTTTCTGACAGGCCAGCGCTCGGCCCTCGTCCCCGCCGCCCCACGCCCAGCTGCTRGTCTCGATCCCGCACCTCGACCGCCGCCCCGCCGGTCGCTCCGCTGCTGCCGCACGCTGCCACTGCCCACGGCCGCCCCACGCGGCATTTAAATTTCCCGCGGCCGCGCCCTGCCATTGGCCAGTTCGAGCCAAAGCAGCCTTCTGATTGGCCGGTTTGAAAGCAGCTCGTCTCGCGTTGACGGGGAACGCCCTCCCGGAAGAGGCTGTCGGACATCACGTGTTCACACGCACCGGTACTACAGCTCCCGGCGTGTCCCGCGCGGGCAGGGCCGGTAGGCTGCGGCGGGGCGGCGCGGGGCACGCTGGGAGTTGTAGTGCGCGGGGAGGGGCTTGGCTCGGCGGGATTCCGAGACGGGCACAGGGGACCGGGGTGGGGGGCCTGTACTCCTGGAGGGGTCATGCTTTGGGCGGTTTGGGGCAGAAACATCCATTCCCTCACGCACAGCCCAGGTTCTGCCTCAGTAACCGTAGTCTTCGCCTGAGACAACGGCATGTAGTGACAGGACGAGGGGGAATGGCTTCAAACTGAAAGACAGCGGGTTTAGATTGGCTGTTAGGAAGAAATTCTCTGTGAGGGTGGTGAGGCCCTGGCACAGGTTTCCAGAGAAGCTGTGGCTGCTCTGTCCCTGGGAGTATCCAAGGCCGTGGAAAGACAGTGAAAGGTGTTCTGCCCAGAGCAGGGGGTTGGACTTGGATGAGCTTTAAGGTCCCTTCCAACCCAAACCATTCTGTGATTCCATGATTCCATCACTCCATGACTTCCTTATTGTCTCCTAGAAACGTGGTGCACAGAAATATAAAGAAAGGGGGATATGAGATTGCAGTTGAAAGCAGTTCTACAGCCATCAAGACAGATGAAAACTAAATTATACAGAATAACAAAATAAAAGGATTCCTGGCCTTGTGGCATGGCCTGAAAACGGACAAGTCTGGGATTGCTTCTGATGGGTTTGGCCTGTTCATGATGGATGGAACAAAAAAGAACACCATGTTTCACAGGATATAATTCAAACCATAAAACTGTGGGGAAAACATGACTCCAAGAACTCCGACATCTCAAGACACCTATAAAGTACAACTCAGAGTGAGAAGCATCAGGGATGCACATCGATACGTCTGTGTGCTAAATATCACATTAAACGACTTACACTGATCTGTAGTGCACACAGGAGTGGAGGATGTTTGCTGAGGAGGGGGAATTACCAGTGACATCTTATACAGCTGGTCTTGGGCCTTACAGTTCTGAGCTTTGTAAAAAAATCACAAAAACAAGTAAGCAGGGAAGTCAAGAGAAGAAAAAGCACATTACTGACAAATGAAGATATTTAACACGACTAGTTTGACAGAGAAAAAGGCAGTTCAAAAGCAGAAATTGAGGTAAAACCTGCTCTCCTGAAGGCTCAGAGGGTTGGCATGAAGAAATTCGCTGGCAGTGCACTGTCTGGAGCAGTGAAACCGGGGCGCAGGGATAGGTGTTGAGGACAGGGAGAGGGCTGGCAGTGCCTGGGATCTCCGAGGGGGCTGTGTGCGAGGTGCTGCAGGTGCTGTGGGCTATGAGGGAGGTGACATCTCCAAAGGCTGTTACCAGCACAGCAAAGTGACAGAGGTGGAGGAAGACCGGGCAGTTGGGGTGAGACAGCAGCCAAGCTAGGGCTGAGGTGATGGGGTGTGTGTGAGGCGGGAAAAAGGGCCGTGAGGGATCACAGAGCCCTTAGTGTCAGAGAGTCCTGAGGAGGGGTGGTCCCTTGAGGGGAGAAGGCCGAGTGTGGAGCAGCCGGGACTGGATGGAGTTACCGGCCGCAGCATAGGGGCCACGGCCGGGCCCGTGAGGGAAAGTTTAAAGACGCGGGTCGCCGGGACAGGGGGCGGCAGTGGCCGACGGTCCCTGGGAGCGGGCGGTGTCCCGCAGCGAGTCCCCTCAGGCGGCCGCGCGCGGGGCTAATAGTGACGCCCTCCTGCCGAAGGCGTGAACGCGCTCTGAGGCGCGCGCGGGGCCGCGGGCACGCGCTGCGGGGCGGGGCCTCGGGGGCACCACGGCCAATGGCGTGCGAGGAGAGAACGGCAGGGCCTGCCTGCCGCGAGCCGGGAGAACGTGACGGGCCGCGGGGGGCGGGGCCAGCGGCCGCCGGGCGGAGCTCTTACCAGGCGGCGCGCGCAGGCTTCGGTGGGTGACCCAGTGGCCTAATGGATAAGGCATCAGCCTCCGGAGCTGGGGATTGTGGGTTCGAGTCCCATCTGGGTCGTACCGCACACGTTTTGTGGCGCTGCCGTGGGTGGGTTCGCGGAGCCATCACCCGTCCGCCACCACCGACTCTTTTACCCGTAGCCGCCCCGGGCGCGGCCCCAGAGCTCCTTGGCGGCCCCCGACACCGGGTCTCGGATGGAGCCGACGCCTCCTTCGTCGTTCTCTCCGGGATCGCGSCAGCGGGTCTCGCTCCGCCCTCGGGATCTCCGGCAAGCCGGAGCCGGGGGAAAACCCAAGCGTGGACGTGGACGTAGCGCTGTGGGTCACCGYTCTGCTCAGCCTCGCTGGGAAAGCTTTTCCATCTCCGCTGCTCGAGCACCCTGTAGCTGCTGGAACGGTGGGAATACTCCAAATGCCACCACTGTGCTCTTAATGGGGATCCTGTCCAGGTAGAGTTTGGGGATACTCAGTGCAGACACAGCCTTACAAGAATGAGGGTTGAATTACACGACCAGCTCATTCAAGAGAAAAATCCCCGGAGTACGGGTCTGTGGGATGCTCACGTGTGCATCCATCCATCCATCCATCCATCCATCCATCCATCCATCCTCCATCCCTCCCCAGCGCAAGCACTCACACTCCAGCTTCTCTCGCTTGCTGCAGGTACCTGCTGGTCTCAAAAGGCATGTAGAAGCTCTCCCCTCCCTCATCCTTAGTTTACATTCCTATTCCCATAATAGCTATCTTGGGATACTTCTGGAATGAAAATCTTTAAAATAACAGAGGAAAATAAGGATTAATAAGTGCTGCAGTAGAAATGTCACTCTCTGAGTAATAGATATGGTAAAATATAATTTATTTTGCACATTATTCTGGTTAATTTTCTGTATCTTCACCCATCACTGTTCCAGACAAAGCCCTAACCTTTTAGGAATCCTATTGAAATGCTTAATTAAGGCATGACAAAAAAAACCTGCTTAAACTAAGCAACACTGAATCCCATGGCACAGGCATTGCTGAGGGGTAGATTTTCTGTCAGGGGTGGGGTTTAGGAGCGTTTTGGTGCCTTTACGGGGTTTTTGAGTTGTTCATTGCTCCTTAAAGGCATGAGCAGCTTCCACAGCACCGGGCAGCAGCTGGTGAGTTAAACTGTCACAATGGAAATCTTGTGTAGCAATAAGGTCACTTAGAAATAAGCCTTCTTAATTCAGTAATCCCAATCAGGGTTGGCTTGGTGTGTGAAAATTTGCAGAGTTCTTCATGTTGGCAAAGCGAGATTTAAAAATAAAGCTGTATGGGATCAGCAGAGCTTTCCCTTGGACTGGACAGTCACTACTGCATTTTTCAGTCTGAAAAGATTCACTGAAGCTGGTTCCTTAAACTAAAAGAGGAGATTTCCAGCTGTATAGCTGGAGGTGGCCGGAAATCCCCAGATATGTTCCATTGCCATGCACATCCTTTACAGATGCTGCATCCCGGGGGTTTGGTGTGTTCCAGCATCTCCCAATCCCACTTCAGAATGCAGCTCTCCACAGCCAGGAAAACCAGACTTGTTCTCTTGTGATTTTTCTCTACAAAGGGCCATAGGAGGGCAAGACTCTCCCCAAAAGAAAAATCTGTTGCCGAAAGCATCTCTGGGTGTGTTATTCTCGAACACAGGTGATGCAGGCAGTGGGTTGTGTCCCGATGGGAAGGAGCACGTTCCCCCCAGGAAGGGCTGGTGGACGGCAGCAGCTTGGTCTTGCTCCAGTGGGTTGTCCAGTGAGTGATTCCCGTTTCCCCTAAGGCTGCCTCTCATTAGCATGAATCGGGGGAAGGGCATAAAAGACTCCAGTTCATTTTGAGCGTGGAAAAACTTTTCTTCAAAATGACAACCCAAGTGTTCTGGCTCCTCTGCTTTGCCATTAGATCATCTTCTGGTAAGTCTGTTACCTTCGGAGTGGGGCTGGGGTGTATCTGCCTTGGGAATCAGGGGAGGCTAAAGGCATTCCTACAAATCCTTGCCCGAGCAGCCCCCCAGGCTGTAGCCTTTTCAGCAAGTAAGGGCTCAAGAAAGAAACATTTCAATATTTGTGGGATGGGAATGTAAATTGCAATATTTAATTTGCCAGCATTGGGAAGAATTAAGAGCACCTGGCAGAATCTGTGTCCTGCCAGCCACCAGTGGCAGGTGAAGCTGGACTTGCTTCTGCAACTGGGATTTTTATTATTTGTCTGTGACCTTTCTCTTTTAGTCCCCTTCACCTGTAACTCCAGATGTCTGACTGACTTCAGCATGCTCAGTGTGCCCTGTGTGCCTGCAGCAAGCTGTCCTGAAGGGATTTATTTGGGTTTTAGTACCTCACTGACAGAACAGAAATAACATTTACATCTGTTCCACTGGGAATTGGTTATGTTGCAGTCGCATTTCTTAGGTTGCAATAACTAGACAGAAATACACTGATACAGGAGGAGGAACCTCAAGGTCCTGAACAGATTGAGTAGAGAAAAATGAACTATTTCTTGGTACAATCCGTGACTGAGAAGGCGTGATAAAGTGGTAGAAGAGTATATTTACACACCCAAGTCTGAGACACCTGCTCAGAGTGCACAGCTTCATATTGAACCATCTCCAAACCCCCCTTGCCTGCTGCCTTCTGCAGCTTGGACTTCTTCCACCCTGCTCTCCATGGACATTCTTTTGACTTTACGTGTGGCCAGCCCAAATATCAGGGAATCTTTCCCATGACAGCAGCTGGTGAGAGCGAAGGGGGAGAAGTGGCAAGGTCAGCAGTTGAGCCAGTTATAGGAGATAAACCAGGACGTTGTTCATCTGTGTATGTCAAATCTCTCTTTTCACACAAGGAGTTGGGATCAGCCTCCTACACACAAAAACCACGGCTGTGAGCACCAGACAGCGTCTGTGTGTGGGTGAGCTGTGTGAAAACTCTGCTGGCTCACTCCAGGCATGCAGGGAAGGGCTAAAGGAAAAGGAAAATCAACTGAGAGGGGAAATTTCTCTCTTCCCTGGCTAAGCAGAGGTCAATTTGGCTTTGTGAGGTCCAAGGAAACAAGGTGAGGGTATAAGTGAAAGCATAGGTGACTGCCCAGCTTGTGTGAACAGTGCCATTTATTTTTTCACTTGATTCCCAGACACTTCCTCGCTTTGTCAACCCTTGTCCTCCCAAATTAAGAAAAGCTTTGGAATAATTTTTACTCAGCAGCACTAGCCTAATTACCAGGCTATGTACTGCTACTCTACACTCCATAGTGCTCAAGTCAGAGATCCAAAACTGTGGGTAAAGACCTTTCCAGTAGCATCCAAAACTGCTGAAAAGTCTGGATGACCTTGTCAATAGGCATCCCATGGATGGGAAAACCAAATAGTTCTGCTGTCATGGTCTTTTAAACAAGCATCCCAAATGGCAACGTGAACCTTGTTTCCTCAGATGCTCCCTGGAGATTCAGGGGTTTGAGAAAAGGGTTTGTTTTTAATCTGCAACAATAATAAAGTAAAAATGCAAATCTCCCATTTCGCTCACACAGCTGCATTCCCTATGCTGGGCCTTCCATGTCTGGGTACAGAGGAATGAGGAGCTCTACTGTGGTTCATCTGTTGAGCTATTTATCAGTTTTTTGTCTTGTTGTTGAAGGCTCATTTATGGACTAGAGCCTCAAATCTTCCCATTCTGAAGCACACGGAATAAAAGACTTAAAGCGCTGAATTTCCCTCTCCTTTTTTGTGTGTAGGTTCCTTGCCCTATGCCGAGAAGCCTGGCCAGGCTCTCAGCAAAGATGGTTTTAGTTCAGCAGCTACTGCTCATGGCCAGGTGAAACTGCCAGCCCGGGACACTGGCAGTGCCAGGGAGAATCCCAGGGAACGCCAGCTCCTGGGAATGCCTCCCGCTCACCTGCAGCAGCCAAAGCCCCCAGGAATCACCGCCCTCGTGTCGGACAAGAAGAAACGCGCCGAGCCTTCCCTGGAAAACAGCACAGGGCTGAGGAAGCACCTCTGGCAGCACGGGGGGGTCCTGCCCCTGGAGAGCCCAACCGAGGGGGCTTCTCCCACCCCCCTGGACTCCAGCCAGGCCAACAGGAAGCACACGGACCGGCGGCTGGCCGAGGCTGCCAACAGCGTGTGGGCTCGCTCCCACCATGCCGCACCTTCCCATCCGAAAGCRATGTCCCTACTGGAAGCTCATCCTTTTCCAAACTCTGGAGCAGTGGAGTCAGGTGATCCTAACACGCTGCACCACTTCAACCGACCAGGGAAGGCAATCCCCTACAAACACCCCGATCCCTTCATGAGGATCCCCAAACCCTCCTGGGTCACCAACCGCTGGTCACCCAGTTCGTTGTCCCTGGGAGCGCTGAGCAAAGGTAAGGGACAGACTGCCCAGAACTTCCCAAAGGCTGGGTGGCACAATTGGGATGAGACATCCCCAAAAGGCCCGTTGCTGTCCCTCGGTCTGTGTTCCTTTTGTAGATGGTGACAAGGAGAAGGTGTGTCTGACTGAGTGCAGGAAGGAGCAGGATGAAGTGGAGGCTTTCTGTGCTAGCGAGTTTGGTACGTTGTGTCCTCCTCAACCCACAGGGACAGAGCATTTTCTCTTCACCTGTCACTGACATTGCACTTCTGGTTTTAAAATACTGTAATTAAGATACAGTAAGTATGTTAAATAATTACCAAGTACTCAAAAAAGACCCATCACAACTCTTCATAAATGCACTGACATTACCCTTTCCATACCTTGGGCTAATACTGCTTTTGTTTCTGATTTACTTTCTGCTCCTGGGAGGAACAGTGTCCTTGGGACTGGTCAATGGAACTGAAAAGACCAATTGTTTTAGATACTCTCGGATTAAACATTGCAGCTGGGTTACTTATCTCTTACTATTTACAGCGAGTTTGATTTTGGAGGCTGAAGTTCAAAATGAAAATAAAATTATCAACCAAACAGAAATAAGACTGTGATCCTCTCTCTAGAGAGGATTATTCCTTAAGTTCCTTAGGATTCAGTGTCTTTTGTCCTTGTGCCCACGTTGATGTAACTGAAGATGGTAGGAAACAGCCTGGTATTTTTGTACAGACTGTTTAAGGACAAGCATTTTCTGACTGAAACCCTGCCTTGTGCTTACGAAGTTGTGAAACAGATACCAACTTTTTCTCACAGTATTTTAAGAGATAAGGAAAATACAAGCCCAGTGGTAACAGATGTTTCCATTTGTAGAACATAAACACGTTAGGAGACATCTGTTTTCTCTAAATGGAGAAGTCAGGAAGTGCTTTCTACAAATGCTATCCTGCTTTGGTTTTTACCACTCTCATGCATTCCTGTCCATCGTGGGCTTCACGGCGACCCGACCTCTGTGTGTTTGAGCCCTTAAACAACAGCAGCCTCGTTCTGCTCTTAAGTTGAAAAGAGAGGTAGGAAAAAGTCTGAGCAACAGATGAGCCATGGTTCCACGGCAGCGATCAGAGAGAGCTTTTAGTTTCTTTACATTGGCAGTGCAGATTAAAGAATGACTGAATCAGAGTTCTCCCCCCGAGGCAGGTGTAACACCAGGTGCAGCAGCCCCACTCACACGGTGCTGTTTTCCCATCCCTGCACTCAGCTGAGCACTTGCCAGAGCCAGAAGCTGGGAGAACACCATGACGTGATTGTCTGAGCACACATGACCTACTTGGTGCTCTTGTCTCTTGGTATGACAAGGGTCTTTTCCTTCAAAAGCCGAAGTATTTCATTACCAGCTTGGCTTTGTACTTCACTGGGAAGTTTTAAATTTGAAATTTTTACTTTGTTACGTAAATATATATATATCAGGATAGACGATGGTACTAAACCCATCACTTTCTTTTGGAACATTTTATAAACTTCACTAAGAAACATCTCACATCTGTAAAGCACAAGGTTTGTAAAGCAGCAAAATTCAGGCAATGACCTCATCAAATTTGAAGCAATTCCTACTGCCCACTTCTGAGCCAAGGGATTTCTGCTGACACTTCCTTTGGAGCATTTTAAATGAGAACTTTCACATATAACCTGAGTTGCCACTCTGATATACGATCTGACCCTTGCTTTTTTTTTTTCCTCTCCCTTAAAACAGCAGTGAATGGAATTGTTTATAACATGGAAAGCCTGGGGAATGGAGTCCACTGGATTACACTCTTGGTAAACAGTGATGGATTGTACAAGATGAGTCGCCTGTATGTCACTCCTGACGCCGCCTTCTTCCGAGTTCACATCCTAGTTGTGGATACTTTAAACTGCAGTAAACCGTGTCCAGACTTTAAACTTGGTAAATAATTCCAACTAAATCCATTCTGCTATTCCTCTGCATGCAGTGCAATCTTAGTCTGCCCTAGTTTAATAGGCTTATCCTGGGTTGTTGGGAAAATTTGGAAAACAAGTATTTACTCAAAGTGGAGGCCTTTTCCCATCCAAGTTTCTCAAAACTTTCACAAGAGAACCAACTGCATGAAGAAGTCAGGTATCAGCATAGTCCTTTCTTAACTTTACCCAGTTCCAAAATGATGGCAAGTTTTCAGGATTCCTAAAACAATACAAGCAGGAGCTTAAGCTGGTGTCTTTGTAAGTAGTTCAGTTTTCCTCCTAAGTGCAAGTTGATAAAATACCAGTATTTCCCCCACAGTAAATCATGATTTCCATGCCAGAATCACCCTCAGGTCCCAGCGAAGCTCAGGGTGCCCCACGTTCAAGAGGCTTCCACAGGCACAACTTCACATTTATTCCCACCCCTGGTGCCCTCGGAGTGACCCCCCATTCCCTGCGGCTCAGCAGCCTCGTCTGTTCTGTTTTTGGTTGTTGCAGGCAGCAGGTACATCGTGATGGGGCAGATCTACCACAAGCGCCGGCAGGTTCCCGCCGAGCTGCTGCCGGCCCTGCGCGGGCGGCTCCGGCCGGGGGACGGCTGGGTCGGGAGCAGCAGCAGCTACGTGAGGAGATTCAACAGGAAAAGGGATCTCAGGGTGCGGGCAGCGCTCTCCAAGTGTCCRTAAGGCTCCGGTGGCTCCGTCCAGGACACGGGAGCGGCGGGATCCACCCTCAGAGCACACCTGGCCGTGGGCAGTGCTCCCCCCGGAACCGGCTGCGATCCAACGCTCGCTTTTGTGCTTTAGCAAACACTGAGTGCCTGACCAGGCACCGCTGGTGAGGTTTAGCACAGAACTCAGTCTAGGGAATGTTAACTGGTCATGAATTTGCTCCAGCTGCTTTCAGAGCCACAGGTTATTGTAGCCTCCCCTACTGCAGTGTGCCCCTAATAATCTGTAGTAACTGTAATGCAAAATTCTGGCAGCTTTGTCCTCAGTACAACAACTGCACTTTGAACTCTTCACCCTGAACACATTAGATGCTACCACAGCTTTATCTACACAGGATGTTCACTGTGCTTTTACAGTTCTGCCTAAAGCACCACATGCATTTGATTCCAGAGARACCAACACCACTAAGTTTCATTTGCATTATTTTTGTCTCCTCAACCATGTCCACGGTACTTCTGAAAATTACATCATTCTTCAAACAGAGCTGGATATTCACACAAAGCATACAGAATAGAGTGTAGTAATTTGAGACTTTATGAACACAGTGACTGAAAGCAAATCAAGAACTGCACAACACAAATGCCCAGTTGGGTTTACAAGTAACAGTGCAGGTTTGTGCCAAGGAATGCAAAACAAGCACAGGTTGCACACGCTGGGTGTGCCTGGGTACATGGGCACTTCGTCCCAGAGCTGTACTGAATGCTATTCCCCAGGAGAAATATCACCAAGGTTGTACTTGCACATCACTAAAGTGACTTTTAAAATCAAAGAGACAATCTTTTAGTACCTTGAACGTGGTGGGATGGAAGAACCTATTCCCTTCCTGCAAAGAGAATCGAGATGTTTGTTGTTCCCAGTCAGTATTAACAGATCCTAAGTCTGTAAAAGAAACTAATAAAATGTTCATGAGGTTCTGGTTTCACTGTCTCCTGGGTTCTGGAAGACCCAAAAAGCTTACGAAATGGTATTACACAAAGGCATCTTCTTGTCTGACGAGTTGGCTGGGGATTTGACATCTATTTATACTAAGAAATGGAAACAATGCAGTACACCTTAAAAACTCACATATACAGTGATATGATGTGACCTGCCACAGGAAGCAGTGGCTTCTACATAAGCATTTTTGGTTTTGAAACAAAGGTAGTTCTGACACACTCTACTTGTCACACACCTCTGCAGCTTGATTTAGTGTCACTGAAAAGCCACAGAGCAGGGGATGGGATGGGCCACGCTACATCGAGTATTTCTCGATATGGAGCCAAATACCAAGAGCAAATATCACATATTTGGGACCCAAAAGGCAGTTACTGTAGGACAGAAATTTACTCATAGCATGGATCTACCTAAAAAATTCACTGTCTCACTTTCACTATGTGGAAGACTTTGCATGGAGCACAGCAAGGATTGATGGAATTTTCCTCAGAGAATCTGAGGGGGCTTTTGATTTGGCAGAAGGACTGTTCTGGCAATGAATCAAAGCTCTGGAGTGACTGGGAGGGACATGAGGAGGAAGGAGGAAGGCTTACATGTGCATCTCGAGTTTCTTTGTTTCTATTTTAAGGGGAAGTCCAGGAACTAAGCAGCAACTCCTCCAGGCATCCCCGTGCCCAGAGCAGCAGCCAAGCCCCATTCCCGTTATCCTAATCAAACTCAGGGAAGTGTGGGTACAAACCCAACATGTATCTCACTGTGATTGTCTCTGGGAAGAGACAAGCACAGGACACCAGTGCTAAGGACATCCCAAGCCCAAGTTCAATGCCAATAACTGCCACAAAACACTCTGGGACATAGGTATTGCTCTGGGAAAAGCAATTTTTCCCATGTTGTCTTTTTGTGTTACCAAGTCTTCTTACCTTTCCATTCTTGCTTGGAAGGTCCCTCCTTAAAATGTTCCCACAACATCTGAGCAACAAGCCCCTGTTTGTCACAGCCCAACTGAGATAGGGCTGAAGCAGGACTGTTGTTGCCAGGTTTATCACATACTAAACACACATCTTGAACAACAACAACAACTCCTAGATCAAGTGAATTTCCAGTCTTGCACTCACTGTTCCAAAACCCTCCCAGCAATAACCACACTGAGGAGAGGAAGGCACTCACGTGCAACAGCTGCCATGGTAATTTTGGTACCCAACAGTCAATTATTTTCTCTCCAGTAGGATAAGCATGAAAATTCTGCAGCTAACACATAGAAATCCAGGTGTACAGGAACAACTCTTGTCATCCCGTCTGTCCAGGGGTTTGCTCGAGACTTGTGGGTGAGCCCGACTTCTTACTGTACTTTCAACCTCCATTAACTTCTGCATGAACTAAACTGAGATTGAGGATAATTCCTTCAAATTTGACGAGACAGAAAAGGAAAATCAAGCTGGCACATTATCAATATCAAGCTCACATTATCAATATCTCTTACAACATATGACCATTTCAAAACAACTGTTGCAATAATTTATAAAATACAAAGAGAATGAGGACTGAGCAGAGATCACAAACCTTAGGAACTTTATGCTTTAGGGCAGGTGGGGATTAATCCTAGGTGATTTATTTTCAGTAACACCATTTAACTATAAAATATTACCACTAATAAATTGAGAGAAGAACCTCAACCTTCCCAGTGGCAGTTGTACACACTAAAACAGGCTCTCATGGAATCACAGAATGGTTTGGGTTGGATGATTAATCAGCAGGATTAAATTGCATGTATGGATTATCTTCCTAATCAACCTGATTCACAGTTACATACGACCTGGCAAAGCCAAGACCTATATCCAATAACATTATCAAATGTTTCATTAGAAACACCACCAAATCCATGTCAAACACATTACTTTATTTGTCTAGGATGATGTGTCCTATAAGGTACAAAAAAGTACTCTTCAGTTTGCCACAATTTGTTAAAAACAGCAATCTATTGCCTACAGGTAGGAAAGGTTTAAATCATGTCATATGGATTTAGGTAAGAATAAATAGTACAGAAATACTGAGAAGTTTGGATGAGATTCAGGATATGTCCCAGTGCTGTTGAGGGTGAGATTTTTCCTTGTTGCATTAAAACACAATGCTTACAATATGCAGCATTTTTTTAAAACGTCAAAGGACAACATAACCTAAATGCAACTATTCTTCTTTTTGACTTTCAGAAGCATAAATGGATTATTGTTTCCACACTGAACAATTAGTAATTTTCACAGATAGCTTAAATGACAACATTTGTATGTACAAAAACACACGGGTTTTTAGTAGATAAAATCCCCCCAGAAGAACCTGAACACCTGAGCTGGAAGTGTTAAGAAAGGGTGGTCAGTAGCAACATCTTTTTAAGAAAAATAACAGAGGAGGTTCTTGCATAGCAAGGTGTGAGGTTAAACCCAAAAGGAGCTTATCCATAAATCAGGTAAATCCCAGACCACTGCAGAACAGAAGTTGACTGTGAATTAGTGCAAAAGCTGGTCAGGAGGGTGAGGAGCTGCAGAGAAACCAGGGCTGGGAACTACAGATGGGTGCCAGATCAAGTCAGTCACACACAGTGAGAGAAAAGCCTCCGTCATCTGCAATTTGCATCTTCTTGGACTCCAATTCATCCCTCAGGGCAGCGCTGCTCCCACAGGAAACACGGAGGCAGCCCAGGATGTCTCCCAGGGATACAATTAGAGGTGGTACTCGGCATTCCCAGAGCACTTGGCAAATATCACCGAACTCCGGTGGGCAGGGACACTTCACCAAACACCTCCTACCCTGTTACAGCTGTTACAGTCATTTTGGCACCACTGTGGGAATGTTGATGGGATAACAGGTGCTTAGGGATGAAATGTGGGACCCACAACTTCAGAGCAGTCGGGTCCCACTCCCTGGCCATTCCCACCCCTATTCCTTGCAATCCCTACACTCCTGCACAGATCCCCAAAGTGTCACACACACGTGTCAGCGCACACTCAAACACACCTACGGCTGTGGGGAGAACAATGATCTCCATTTATTTTGTTTCATATACATCCATATTTTGAATTTTAATACAAAAGAAAAAAAATTAGAATCTGACAAATGTTTACAAACAAGATACCTTCAAATAGATTTTACTCAGTTCAGTCTGGTGCAGAGTAAATGACAAATTGTACTGTTTGTTATATTCAAGGCAACAGAGTCTGTAGTCCATGACCACTCAGCCCAACTTTTATGCAAGCTTGTTTTTATCTACCATGAATGATAAACTCCTTGTTGATTCCCAGTCCTGTGTGTGTGCACATGTGTACATAGCAGCTCCTTTCATAGAAAGAAAAGACATCTAGAGGTCTTCTTGTACTTTTACCTACAGGAATCATGTTAAGATACAGAATGGATTACATGGAACCGGGGCTGGATTTTATAAGAAAAAATAATTAGCTGACAAATGAGGGCAGCAATAAAAAAGCGTCTTTTTTGCAACAATAAATAAATACAGTCAAAGTTTTCTGTGTGGACTTTAAACCAGCTTCTTCACTGAAGAACAGACGTGGCATTTCCATGGAGTTAAACGTGACCCCATTTACTGTATCTTTTTTCTTGCTCTCTTTCTCTCTCTCCTTCAACAAAACAAAGTTTTCCTGCTTCTGCCACAATAGTACAACAATTTGATCTTGACAAGAAAGTGGTGCTGCTGATTTTTATTTCTTTGTCCTTTGGACAAAATAAGCCAAGAATATAATTTGACTGTTGTGACCAATAAAAACGCAGTTTACATCAAGTCTTGTCAGGATAACCTGACTAAAAACATCTGGCTCCTTAATTAAAAATTGTCAGACAACCAGATCCTTGCTYGTGTGTTTGGTTAACACGCTGAACTCTAAGAAGCTGTAGACTGCAGTTTGTTGTTATGGGACCTGCAGAATACAGAAGAAAGTGAAGAATTAAGCACCCTTCAGTTTGGAGAACACAGTTGCTGCAAGGTGTTGCCAAAAATAAATCACAATGAGGGAATTACCACCATGTTGCTTCCATTTATTTTTYTCCCCTTCAGAAAAAAGAAAAACAAYGCTTAAAATAATTCTCTCTCTGAATTTTAAGCCCATTTTCTCATACAGAATACAAGTATTTCAGTACTTGTAAAATGCAGTGTGTCACTGGAATATTCCAAAATGCCTGAAATCAGTTTTACTCACATATTTACATAATAGTAGTCCATCAAAAGGAAAAAAAMCCCACATTTTTAGTTGYGAATATTTATAATAAGGTCTACTTTGCTTAAATTTATTCAAGAAGTCTTTGGATTAACTTAATAGAAAAAACTGAACAGGCATGTTAAAATCACATTTTTGCTACGYAGAGTTCAGCAAAACTCCTCTTTGACATTCACAGTTTTATTAGTGACTTAAAATAAAACAATAAAATACAAGGTTTCCACGATGAATTTTTCATTTTTCTCAATACAGTATTTGAGGAACRGAACAGTTTTTTTGTTAATACAGTTATGTTCACCAGTGTGACTGCTGGCAACAAAAACAACATTTACTTTTTAGACAAATGATCTGGATTTTTAGGGCAGTTTAATGTCATTGAATTGTACAATAAAAGAAAGTGACCCCAACATCCAGTTCTGATTCCAGTTAAAAAGTTCAGACTAAAGATATCACAATCTGCAAGAAAAGAAAGAAGACGGATGGTATAAATGAAAAACAATAACAAATAAGATGCAGCAAYGAAAACAGTGTGCAAGCACAGTGAGTGCTAGGGACACAGGTAATGGCAGTGACAGAAACATGGGTTGAAAACTACCTAATAAAAATCATTGTTACAGTATTGAACTGAAGGAAAAATGCTGGACTAATTCATTTGACTCCTCCCTTCTTAGCAATCCTACTCTCACTGCAGATAGAAAACSAGCTTCCCCAGAAGTGGAGAGAAAGTGAAGCTTTCCATGCAGTTAATTAGGAAAGGATGTAACTCCCAGGTATGTGCTACTGGATGGAACAGGCAAGCAACAAAGACATGCAGGAGAGCTGCATATTCCCTTTCAGGAATGTCTGTATAAGCGAAATACTCTACATCAGCCCTTCTACAGAAAAAAAAAATTAGGTTTAATTTTAAAAGGTAAATTTTGAATTATGTTTCATTTTCCATATCCTACTTTAAACCTCACTTATTCCCTCTGTTTCAAAAGTGGTAAGTTATAAAAAGAAGAGAGAASGAGTAACACTAAAGTATTTTAATTTCTTTCATTGGATTATGAGCAGGATTGTCTCTTCTTAGCATGAGAAATATTTACTGCAGGTAGAAAATCAGCAGAAGTCAGACACAGTATTTGTCCTGATCAGAAATTATTCTCATTAAGTTTTCTGCAGCAATCAGTTGAAGTATCATTCAAATTTTGTACATTTATGATACCACCCAAATTTTTAACAACTCCTTTTGAACAAACATTCCAAAGTAACCTCCCCAAAATCACATTTTAGCCTTCATTTTGACAAAATTTTCCAGGAAAAGTGCACGGAGCAGCAAATCCCTGTACGAATGCAAGGTGAGCTTAGAAAGGAGACTTCAGGGGACAACACAACATCTGTGATTAAGAACACTGCTGCTTACCTGCTTGCCTTAAATCCTTTTAGTTTCTGTACAAAGAAAGATTCGAGAACTTCTGCACACTGGTAAAAAGGGGAGTCACTTGGATTGTAGTAACGGCAGTTATCAAAAATTTTGGTCATATCTGCCACAAACTCCGTGACCTTTTTGTAGTAGCGTTTCAGGATTCTCTCTTCCATGGTCGCAAGGTCTTTAAAGAAACCAAAGATCATTTAAATGAGACATTTTCATGCCAAACAGAAATCTACATTGTCAAGACTGTGGGAAAGAAAGCATTATCCAGGTTAGGTGCCTTTCCAGGAATGCTGGTCATGACTGGTGACACCAGTAGGTCTCCCTCAGAACAGACCCTTAGGCATGWATATGTTGTGTGCAGCTAAATTAAATAAAATGTAAGTATCAAGATGACATGGGAAAACTTTTGCAGGAAGCTCTCTGCTTTTTCTGAAGAAATGAAGGGAAAGGGTCAGACAATCAGGATTCAGTTACTACATGTAACAGCCATCACCTCCTGATTATTTTTTGAATTCCTGACTTGCTCTAAATGAACTATCAATTCTCATGGGCATATGCACATTACACATGGCACAGATGAAAGATTTCAAGTGCARGGTAATGCAAAATGCCAGAGGTCTCATCCTTACTGACCAGACACATTAAGGAGACAGGAACGGTGACATGAGCAGTAATCGTCCTATTTTAATGCAAATATCAGTTAAAAAGMGGGAGAGGAACAAAAACTGTCAAATATAAATTCAGCTGTGTAAATGTCTAGTGGCACTTTTAGCCACAAAAACAACTAACTGCCCTTGGAAAATGCCCTTAAGGTGCTCATTTTGAAATACCAGTAATGCCAGAATGTGTGCAAACAACTGCAGATGGGCCTGGATTACCTGGTGTATTTTACTCAGATTTACTTCTATTCTTATAAGTGTCTTTTCTGCCTAGTTAAGTCAGAGAGCTAAATGCACTTTTGTTTACTCCATTAATGATATTATTTGAGCTTTCCTTATAAACTTTAACCCATCCATTATGGAATATGAGTTCTTCAGCACTGTCGTAACAGCACAGTCCAAAACTTTGGAACAGAAAAGAACACGACTTCTAAACAAAATATTATTTTCAGTCAACATATTACAACATTTTGCCAAGATACTAAACTGAATTTTCCTATTTCTAGGATGAGTAAGGAGTAGGTGGGAAAGTTCAAATGATACACTGGCTCTCCTTTAGAGATATGAAAAGGTATCAGTTCAATACTGGAAGGAAAGGAATAACATTCCCAACACCATTTCTGTSAGGAGGTAGATTTTCCCAGGAGGTTTCATATTCAAGTGCTTATCCACTTTATTCCCAKCTAACTGGGAATACAATTAGCCCTCATGAATGTCTAAATACATCAATGAGAAATCACAGTATTTCATCTGCCTAACTGCAAAAACTGTGTGTTTTGCAAATATGGCTGGAACCGGTCAGCAGGGAATTAAYTTGATATTCCAAAGCCCAAACCCACTCGCTCAGGCTGTTCTCTCACCACCACTTACCCATTGGTTCTTTGATGACACCATAATAATCTGGTGCATCGTTGGGATCTACYGGTTCTAGGAATGGCCACGCCATCTTGTGAGCCTGCCAGGGAAACAGGAGAGAAGTAAAACATAAAATTAAGTTAAATTAGCACTATTAATAGCTAAATATTTTAATCTTTTTATCTGCTGGGGTCTGGAGTTGAATTTAAGGAAGAAGTGCCACCTTATATGAAATAGTTATTCATTCTCATCTGATGACTGGGTAAAGTTTTAAATGTCAATGACCCAGTAGTTGGGCCTCAAAACAGGAAACTAAGAGATTCAGACATAACAGGATACTGTGCTGAAAGGCTGCATGGAAAAGTATGGAATGAATTTATGAGAGTGCTTTCAAATACTTTAAAATTAATTTGGTTTTGTATATGTATGCAAAATATAGGACAATGCGAAATGTTACTTACAGGATTTCTGTTACCACAATTTTAAGCATTTTACCGGAATTCTTAAAAATTCTTTAAAGTTGTAGCAGAAAAAGCCCATTTGGGAGTGACAGACAAACCAGAAATATTCTGTATCAGACAGTGACATAATTCTTATTATCAGGATGCCATCATTTACATGCTGATAACGACCCCCTGTGAGAACACCACCGAAATCTGGTAACTCTGAATTAAAGTACAGAAGTGTAAATCACAACCCACAAAAAACCGACCTGAGAACAGAACACTGCACCTTCTGTACCCTGTGCAGTTGGGCTCCCACTCTGCCTTTTGGGATTCTAAATCTGCTTCCTTTAAAAGCCTTTTGGTGAAGGGATTGTTTCATTTCATCCACTCAGGAGCAGCAATTTACTAATTATTGTAAATATTTCTCAGCACAATGCCAAGCAAGTTTGCAGCTGACACAGTGGCAAAGCTGTACTTTTCCCTGAAATCTCAGAGCTACTAAAGAGAAACCTCCTCCCACACCCGCTGGGTCTGCCGTGCTCCCTGGTGCCGCAATCCTTCTCCTCACCTGCAAGGACCGCAGGACTCTCCTCAACCCTTCGTAGTCTTTATCTGTGAGTGGACTGAGCACAGTCATGGCATCCTCCGTGGACTGGCACTGTGGACACACGTACTCATCAATGAGATCAGCCTCGCTCTGCAGGATGCCCACGCAGCGCCCGTGGTACCAGTTCTGACATCGGTCACAGCCAATGTAAAATCTGCAAGAGCCAAACCAAATGTCAGTGGCTTCATCCGTTTCATGTCCAGGTTACAWTTAAACACATAAACCTGCCATGCCCCGCGCACAAGCAGATACTTGGCACGATTAAATACAACAGGTAACATCAGATTTCAGAGTGACAAATTCTATTYCAACTGCTTTTGTATTTATAGACCATTTCAAAACACGTTCCTAAATTTTATACTTGCACGCAATCGAGATTTCAAAAATCATTCCCCTGCTTYAGAGACGAAAGGAACAGTGTAAAGCCAGAAGTCTCACCCAGCCAGTATCCAAACCAATTCAAGATGCATTTTGCACAAACTGGACTACAACTAGGGCTTGTTTCACTCCGTACAARCATTTCTCATATGGAAGCTTCAGTCTTGTAACTGAATACAGAGGGAGTATTCTATGACACAAAGCCTTATAAAAGACGTATATATTGACATAYATATAATCGTATACCAACCATATACCCCCATACTCAAATTATGCTCTCTWGCCAGATCAGATTAAAGCACAAAAAAATCCACTAAATACAGCATTTGTCTTTTAATCTTTCTAACCATTCCTTGTTAAAAAAAAAAAAAAAAGGAAAATAAATCCCAATTTAAAGTACATGTCATTTTGGTAGTTTGGTGTTAAAAATAAAAACCACAATACATTTTGACCACCTTGAGAACTTCACTTTTCCCAAACATTTACTGAACAGAAACATTTGGGAGGGGAAGACAATTACTGAAAAGCAATTTGTATTACGAATGAATACAATATATGCAGAATAACTTGTTTCTTACTCTTTGCAAGGAACAGGAAAGCACAGTCAGAGCAGTTTTGCTACCTAGACATGGAATAAGAGGTTCTTATCCGAACTCACTGCGACTCATCATAAGGTGTTCTGCAGATACAGTACAACTCCTCACTGCTGCCCTCTTGTGCCCGTTTACACTCATTACAGATGTACACATCCATTTTCTTAGCCTCCTTTTCTGTGATTCCAACACATTCTCCATGATACCAGTTAGTACAAAGATCACAGCCAATATAGAACCTAAAAGTGTTCACAATGAAAATGACAATGTAATTGTCATTTCAAATGGCATGGCACTTTTCCCTGCAATTCTCTCTGATGCACTTGCTGCTGGCCTATTTTCTGTCTCAGTTTCCCTGCTCCCTTATCCTTATAAACTAACATCTCATGCTGCAGCTAGGCTGGCAGTAAGGTCACTTKGGTCAATTTTAAATTGACAGTTCATCAAGATGCACATGTATTAATATGTACATATTAATATGTAACCAGACTTTGACAAAACTGGGCTAAAAATCTACTGTCTTCAATGTGTGTGTGAAAAACTGTCAAAGGCACAAAAAGACAAGGCCAAAGAAAAAGGTTTACATTTTCAAAATTGCAGCTCAAAAGCCACTGAAACATTTCCTTAAGATTTGAAAATGTAGGTCTCAGTTAATTTAAAAACCAAAAGCAAAGCACAAACACCAACTAGGAGTTACGAGTACACTACAAGAACATGCAACCAGCAGTGTGTAGGTACATATTGGTGTAACATGGTACAAAAGAAAATGGGGTCAGGGCATGGTTGTCGATTTTAAATCTTGGTGGGGTTTTTTTTTTGGGGGGGAAGAGGTGTGCACTGAAAAACTGATAATAAACTACTTAAAACTGCGACAAAGTGAAATTTTGAGTGAATAATGTCTCCTCTCAGACACAGCTGTGTGACAGAACCAGGTATGGTATGACACAAAGTGAAGGGAACCAGGGACAGAATCATGGGAATGGGACCTTGCACAGAATGATGTGACATAACTGTAAAATATTATGTAGGGATGTTTGTAACTCGTGTATGGATCTCTCAGAACACACCTATGACCAGTGACAACCAGATGGGCGACGCTCACATCCATTCTCTCTGCCTAAGCAAAAGCAAGCGGACTCGGAACCTCCATCCTCCCGGATTTTGGAGCCCAGAACCCCCTGCCAGGTGCTGCTGTAGGAATTCCTGTCACCCTGTCAGCCTGCAGGCAGCACCCTCGGAACACCACACCAACAACAGGGCAGTAGATACCCCATGTTCCACAAGCATCTCTGATTTCCTGCACACATCCAGGACACTCAGAGCCTGCCTTTTCTCTTATTTTTCAATCAGGCAAATCCTAAAATAAATATCACACAACCCAACTTCCATAAAGAATGGATAGATTCTGACAGCTATCAACAACTCAGCCTGTGCTCTTCCCAAGAGSGGCTGTGTCTGCTCCTGGTGATGTGGAAGCACATTTGCATCCAGGYGTAGATGCTAAACCTTGCCACTGGAATGTGGAGCAGGTGCCACATTATGCTTTCCCAAKTAAGTTGGAATCTAAGTAGGAATCTTAGAAAGATATCCTTAGTGACCATCCTTGAAAACAGTATCAGCAAATACCCTATAACCCTGGAGTATCMCAAATGAGAACTAAACATAAGAGATTTGCAATAAAATAAACAACACAAAACAACTTACAAGCCTTTACTATATCMAAAAAAAATACACAGGGTATTCATAAAATACCACAAATTGGCTTTTCAAGTAGCACACCTATCTTTTCTGAAGTAGAAAAGAGACACCAGCACAAAGAGGAGGATCCAATGCCTACATATATATGAAAAAAAATTCTCAGAAAGCTGTTTTAGAACTTGACTAATTCCTTTYCAAATAGAGAAAGGATTATGTAGTTCAACAGTACAGACTTCATTTGTAAGAACATCAAATTTGAAATTCACAAAAAGCAAAGCAGCAGAGCTCAATCATATTGCTAAGGATAGTACTGTGTTATTAACATTTAATTTCCTTGACRTTTTATTCAGCATGCTGAAGCACAGTTCTCCAATCAGGCTACCAAAATTCACTCTACGACCACAACACAAAACGTTAGTCTGACAATCAAATCCCCCTGCTCACAAAATTAGTTCATCTCATCTCATTTTAGTGCCAGTTCTCTCTCTCACTAACTYCAGAGCAGTAACACATTGACCTCTGGTATCACAGCCAGAGAACAGGATCTCTCCTAAGTGCACTGGATGACAGAAAACCTGATAGACAACGTTAATGAGGCTGGGGACACCCCTCGGAGGTGACAGTGAAATACCAGCCAGGGCATCACTCTGCTTTTCCTGCAGCTCTGGCAGCCCAAGGAGCAGCCCCATTTCCCATGCTGAAGTAATGGTGCAATGGTCAGAGCTACCCAAAACCACGGTGAAAACACCTCAAAGACCTCAACTTCATTAAAAAAAGTAATTAACTCCCAAAAAAGGTTAGAAGGAACCTCAAGAGGTCCCCTAGTCCTGGCGCTAAAATGGAATGAAGAACCACGACTGGAGTGAAAGCACCACTCCAGCTCTGTGGCATCTCTGTTATCAGCATTTAAAGCACCATCAAATGGCACCAATTCATACGTTTGGGTACTGTCATTTGTTGAGCAGATAAATACTCACTTGGAGTTGCTCTGAAGTCAAATTTATTTCACACACATTTCTACACAGCTCTCATATGTTAACCATTACTAACTATTGCTGTTAGTCACTTCTACCTTAAGCAGGAATGTGTAACACTATCCCCAGGAATCCACTGGATCCTCCACTCCACCACTTACACCATTTCTTCACAACTCTTTATGTAGCATAAATACTTTTTCCTCCTTCACAGTCAGAATCAAACTACAGAGAACTGCAGTTTTCACTTTGTCAAATGCTTAAATATTCATTTTTATCAACCTTGGGATGCAAATTATAACACCAATTGTAACCATTTCTCCCTGAAACACCGTCCAAAGTGAACTGCAGTCCAGTAACTTGGAGGCCCCTTTACTGGGTACTGCCTTACCAAAAAAGAGTCATTTATTGGAAGATGGTACCAAAGCTATTTCTAAGGAACATCAGCTACTTATTCACAAGAAATTGCTCAAACCAAATTGTCACTTGCTTCTGAGGCAGAGGCAAAACAGCAAAAGAAAGAGTAACAGAGCGGAGGGAAAAAAAGAAAAGAGTATGTGCATGTGAGACAGGAAGGTCATACAATGGAGACATGCAAACGAGTACAATATAAACCACGCACAGTAACTGTATAAATCAACTATGTTAATATTTGTAACTGCTAGTGGAAAATAGAGACTTTATTCTCTATACCTCAGTGATCACTGCAATAACCTGCCACTATCTTCACTTCTAGCACTACCTGGCACTAAGAGCTGGCACTAAACCTGAAGCTAAGGACATGCAGGAGAGGCTGTGGCATCGCTACTCACTTGGACTCGTCGTAAGGCGTTTTACAGATGCAGTAAAGCTTTGTGTCCTTCTTCGTTTCCTTTGAGGTAGTAGAAATCATTTTCTTTTTCTTGGACTTGGAAGCCGAGGAATCCTTCTCCTCCTCTCGTTTCCTCTTCTGGGAGGAGACCGGCACGGGGACAGTGGTGGAGGAGGAGGAGGTGACGCTGGCTGCCGGCGGCTGTGGCGGTGCTGGTGGCACTGGTGGTGGCGGTGGTGGGGCAGCGGCGGCGGCCGCGGCGGCTGCGGCTGCTGCAGCAGCAGCTGCTGCCTGGGCTTTTTCTTTTTCTTTCTTAATTTTAGTTAAGTCTTTCCTTAGCTCCTCCTGAGGTGTATTGAATGAATAAATAGAGAGGGAGGCACTTCATATGATTATTGCAAGACAGGGTTACAATCTAGGAAAAAATCCCCATGCTTAACCAAACGAAAACAATTAAATGAAATCAATGTAAATATGCATTGTTTTCATGTACTTAATCTACAATTCACATAATATTAATGGATGACACTCTCGGGCTACTATGGCCCCCTGGCTGCAATTTATCAGAAGTTGTTTCATGAAAGAAGGTAAYTTCAATCCAGAAGAAAACCAAGAAGCCCCCAAAGGACATAGCATAGCTTTGCAGAGATGCAGAACCAGAGCTTCCTCCTGTAAGTGTTCTTAGAATCTGACTGAGCAAACAGATAAACACAGAAACGTTCTCCCTAGCTTAACATCAAATTAATCTTTGAGACTCTGTCCTTACCTGCACTTCAATCTGCAGATCTTTGTCCAGAAGTGCTCTTTTTTTCAGTATTTCAGCTTTCAGCTGCTCTTTATGCTTGAAAAGCAGAGCTGAGAGCTTGGTCGCGTTCTGTTTGCTCCGTTTCTGCTCCACRCTCTCTTCCCGCTTCCGTTTCTTAGCTGCCTGCTTTTCTTCTTTGTCTATCTTATCCAGAATATATTTCATCACTTGGTTGCACACAATCATTCTGGGGAAGGAATAAAAGAAAAGGACATTGTGCTGAGCTGCCTGTTTATTCCCAGTTGAGAATGCAGAATCAATTCTCCAGCCGCTGCAAGCTCATTATTATATTTCTTAAGATGTACAAGGTAAATTTAGTAACACACAGTCCTTCCACTCCTGCTTATTTACTAGAACACTGCTGGGAGAGATCAAGTCCCTTGTTAGGCTCAAGAGGGCCAGTCCCAATTTCACTTAAATGATCTGAGTACTAATTGTTCCTCCCCTCCCCCATACAACTCCCAACAAAGCTTTGGCTTTAGTGAGAGAGACATTTTCAGTCAATTCAGTTTCCACAATTTGTTTGAAAGAGCTGGATGTTTATTCTAATGTAGGATGAAAGTGAGTTGGAAGCCTGTAACGTCTTCTAAAACAGACATTTCTACATTCCAGTGACCACCAAATACTACCAAGATTTTGTGTTTTGGCATTAGGACTAAGAAATACTTCTCACCGTCTAGAATTCACTATAAAACAGTTTCCAATTTCTTCACTAATGACAGTTCAAGATTAATTTTTTATCTGCTTGTTGTACATTCAATTATAAATCTACTTTCCTGCTCACTTGTTCTACAATTTTCATTTATATTTCAATTAGCAAATGAATGTATTTTGGTTCTTCCAAATTTACTTTTCCCTTCCCCATTCTATTCCAAACCCACTAGAAAACTAAATGCTTCTWGTTTCCAGAGTGACCACGAAAAACAACTCCCATTGAGCTGAGAGGAAACAACAGAATAGCAATGGCCAGGACAAGCAGCTGCTGGTAACTGTGTGGGCCTTGGACTCAGACATTTTGTCCTTTGATACATAACTGTATTTTGATGACAAATGTAATATGTAGGTAGATACTTGTAGGGCCATACAATTTTGTTATAGTGCAGATATAAAGAGTAAACTAATCTACTTGGTTTAGTCTGTTTTTCTCACAGACTAAAGGTCCCCAAATTATATTTTTGGAGAAGAATAAATCAGTGAGATGGAAAGACAGCTGCACCATGAAACAAGCTAGTTAGAACTACTTTCTTTTTCTTTTTTTTAATTGGAGTTTTGCCAGTCAAAACACCTATTTGGCTGTCTAACACCATTAAATGAAGAGCATATCCAATACATCTTTTTCTTTATGCAACCTGAACAGTAAAGGAGTGGCACCCAGGGACAGTGCTGTAATCAACTGAGCTTGTGATTTGAAGATTAAAATTTTATAAAACACACTCTTCTTTTTCTTGGTACCTGACACACACTTGTGACTATCTAATTGAAGCAACTGCATGAGTGAAAAGGAGTCAAAATAACGCCAAGACAAATGACAAACATTCCAAATTTCCATTTAGCAGCTTCAAGCATAAAATCTCCCAGTTTGTCAATCTGTCTTCCAACTCTTCAGCTCCTTCTGTAGAGTGGGATGTGCAGAGGACAAGAATGGAAACACATGGCCATGATAAAGGACAAACAAAACCCAGGCTTTTTTGCAGTGGAACTATTAATTCTCCATTCTGCACTCCTTTAAGGATGGTTTTTACCTTGGGTTTGAAAACTGTGGCCAGCTCCGAATGCAATACGTAACACTACTTAAAAGCATGTAATCAAGTAAAATTGGGATTATACAASAGGCAATTACGGATCATTATGAAAGTTACTTTTGCGTGTTACTCTAACCAATTTTACAATAGCAACACTTCTTTAAGAAGGTTTTTACAAACCACAATTTCATTATACCACCATTAAAAAATGTAATAAATGAAAAATTTCACATCTACGGATGCACTGTGATGCACATTCACCTCTGATTTTCTTCCCTCTCAGCTGGAGTCAGTGTCTTCTTCTGTTTCAAATGTTCTATGACAGCATTCTGCTTCATAACCACCTGCAGGATGATAGAGAATCCAAAATAAAATATGAAAATTTTAGCCAGTATTTCACAGTATTACAGGGAGAACCAGGACATTCTCTAAGTTAAACTTTAAGTGTCATTTATTTCACTGAGTGACAAAATAAAGCTGATTTTATACGGGGAGCAGTGCTTGTTTAAAACAATGACTTGAAAATTGAAGAAGAAATTGAAAATGAACACCACCACCCTCAGAGTAGGATATTTGCTTATGTCAAGTTTAAACCCAGGGACTAAATGTAAATTGACYGTATTTCCTCAGTGACTGATTGTTTTATTTTAAAAATGGTAAGAGTCTGTTATATTTATTTTAAGCCCCGCAGCCATCCAACAGCATTACATTTCAGATACCTCTTTGGAACCTCAGTTTTCAGGTAATGAAAGTACTGCWCGTGTGTTCTGTCCATCAGCTCTCCTAGCTCTGACCTATCTTTCCTGAATTGAGAATAGAGATGGATTTGTCCCAGCAGCTAGTGGTAAGTTGAATCAAGGTGACAGAGGAATGCAAACATGGCACAAGTGACTTGATGTGCTGAATTAACTTGGAATATTCCATTAAATTGCCAAAAGCAATCGTGCACTGACTTTGAAATCAAATTAACTGCCTATCAAATGTATTAACACTGTTAACAAGAACAGGCATATAAAATTAGCTCGATTCACTCATTAAGTGTTTATTTCCTTCTGTTAACTTTACCTGTTTCTGGATAATGTCACTTTGATTAGAAGCCTGAAGGGTGTGCTCACGTTTAATTTCTATCTGTTGCTGCTTTTTCTTCTGTTGCTGCTCCCTGAGCTGCTGAACTCTGTGCAGCTGCTCCTGAACACTAGCTGCTTGCACTGTCACCACACTCGGAATCTGCTGAGCCTGCACTGGGCTACTTTGCTGGATCTGAATAGGTAACTGAAGCTTGATCTGGGGCACGCTGCCCTGCTGGGCTGGTATCTGAGCCACAACATGGGGCTGCAGCTGAGAGAGGACTTGCACTTGCTGCTGAAGCTGAGGCACTGCAATAACTTTTGTTGGAGGCTGCTGAAGTTGCAGCTGAGGACGAGCTYGGCACTGCACAGGAACCTGATTTAAACTTTGAGGAGTCGCAAGGGTTGAGCCCGAGGTCTGAACCTGAGGCTGYGATTGCTGCGGCCGAGCCGGAATTTGAATGGGAGCATGGGGCCGCATCGGACTCGGTTGTCGGGTTGGAGTCTGCACCTGAGCAGGATGCTGAGCCTGGGCTTGGGACTGGCCTGGGGGCAGGACCGCGGGCGGAAGCTGCATCGGGCCTGGCGYTGGAGAGAGCCCCGGAGCCTGGGCTGGAGACTGAGCCGGAGATTTGGACGGCTGCGCTTCAGCGGGGACCGGAGCGTCACCGGGGGCCGCGGCCTCGGGCTGGCTCTGGGCCTCCGGCTGGGCGCCCTGGGGCTGAGCCCCCGGCGGTGGTGCCGGGGCCGAGCCGGGCTGGCCCTGGGGCTGCCCCTGCCCYGCGGGCAGAGCCGGGGCTGGCGGCGCCTGCAGAGACGGTTTCTGCTCCCCCGCAGCTGTCAACGACAAAAACGAGGATTCCATTAATTCCAAATGGCACGGCCRTGAGCCTTCCTAATCCAAACCCTCTGGAACTACTGCAAAACTCTATGCAGAGATTCGACAGGCTTTGCAATCCACTTCCAACGAATTTACTGCAATAACAGACCACCTGCAACTGCATAAATACTCCCATGCARCTGAAATGGAAGCTTTTTTCATGCTGAACAGAACACCACTTACCCGAGGTTGAAGTAGAAACGGTGGTTGTAGTTGTGCTGGCTGTAGTAGCAGCTGCTGGTAGTGGGGTGAACAGAAATCTCTGAATTGTACCATTTGGCATAGCCGCTTGCATAAGCTGTTGTCCTGGACCAGGTATTACAGTCACACCCTGAGGGATTAATTGTAACTGACCAGTAGTTTGACCTTGTCCCTGAATTACCACAGTTAAGCCTTGACTGCCACCCTAAAAAAGAGTTAATATTGATGTATTAGTGACATAATTCTTAGACAGACTTTGCTGAAAATCAGATCAATTAGGGGTTTGGATTTCAGAATTCGATACTTTGATCACATACCATATTCCTAAAATCCAAAACTAGCATCTGAGATCATGAAATACTTACGAACTCTCACAACAATTCTATTGCCAACAGATGACTGGGATGGAGTTAATTACATATTTTGTGAACCCACAGAACAGAATACAAAAATGTTGACTCTTTGGTGTAGAAACTCATGGAATCACAGAATGGTTTAGGTTGGGAGGGACCTTAAAGCTCATTCCATTCCACCCCCTGCCATGGGCAGGGACACCTTGCACTATCCCAGGTTGCTCCAAGCCCCATCCAACCTGGCCTTGGACACTTCCAGCAGGATTGGGCAGCCACAGCTTCTCTGGGAACCTGTGCCAGGGCCTCCCCACCCTCATAGGAAAGAATTTATTCCCWATATCTAATCTAACCCTACCCTCCCCTTCATCTTAAATTCCGAGTCTTGTTCTAACTAAAAAAAAAAACCTATCTAGCAACCAGCACTCTGTACATTACAATAATTTATATATATTATTTATAATTTGAAGAATAGGTATTGGAGTAACTCATAGAAATGCATTTTTACCCAAAGATTGACTCTAAACTTATTTTTTGCCAACAGATCTTCATGATCTGAAGTTGTAAGAACTTTTTCCTCCTCTGCTTACAGATACCGCAATTTTTCCTCTGAGATTCTGGATAACATGAATGAAAACTAAATCTTCACAGCAAATCAAAAGACAAAGAATCAACATTATAATCTGAGTGTCTACAAAACAGGCCATACAGAATAATCATGTCCCTCACTGCTAATAAAGCCTTTTTTCCATACTGCTCACACTCCTGATGCCAGTTACCTTACTAGGGAGTACAACAGGAAGCGATAGTTAAAGCTTTAATATTAAAACTATTTACTACTTACTGTATTTACTATTTATTATATTTATTTACTATTTAAGCTTCTTTCAGTCTGTAATTATGCCAATGGTCATCCTCAACAAAGGCTGATACAAGTTTAAGGTCGGAGGCACTACACTGTTGAAGTCCAAAGGTTTGATGGGTGTTAGCACATTTCCACACYCAGGGCTGTGCAGTGTTTACCTGTCCTTGTGTGAGCTGTGTGAGCTGGGCCATTGTCAGCTTCACCTGGCCCTGCTGAGGGCGAGGGGGCTGTGCTGGGGTCTGTGGCTGTACTTGTTGAGGAGCTGTTCCAGAACTTGTGATGGTTTTCTGCCCAGTGCTGGAAGAAGCTGTGCTGGTACTAGAAACTGCCGTTGAGACAGGCTGACCCCTGATTATTTGAGTCACCACTTGCTGTGTCTGGCCTGTAAGAGAATAATTTGAGTTCAGAAACATATTTTCAGATTTTTAACCATAAGCACAGCAAACCTCTGAGTCACAACTTGCAGTGGGGTGTGATAGTGATCAGACAGGTGAAATAAACACTGCAGTCTGCACATAAATTTTCTTTACAGTTTGTCTGTGTGATTGACCRAAAAATGTCTGCAAAATGTTTTCTATTTTAATTAAAGGTGCATGCATATGGAGTACTTCAAACACTTAGCTTGCCTTTAAGAAAAAAAAAAAAGAGGCTTTCTCAATGCACAATTACTCTTAATGTTTTTAGGGCTTTCCAGTTTTTTTTTTTTTTTTCCCAAATGAATGGACTTAGAAGTAAGTACTACATTTCCCAGTGTCAATGATGAACAACACTGACAAAGCCTCCAACCAACACATCCAAAAGCCAAAAAAGGCATTAGTTAGAAGTCAAGCATCAAAACGAGGGATTTTTGCATTGGGACACAATGATACAGAAGGAATTCATGAAGAAACAAACCATGGATTTCACACTGGAAATTTAAATATTAAAGTGAACCTACTGGCTGGCAGAATACCTTGCTGCACCACTACAGGTGTCCGAATGATGGTCTTTCCCAGGGCTGACTGCTGGAGAGGTGTCCGGATCACCGTCATCCCGGGCCGGAGCGGTGTCCCCTGCACTACCTGTGCACACCAAAGAGGAGACCACGGGTAAACTTCGGAAAAAAGCCCCTGGGATAGGCCCTGAATTTTTTTCCATGTGTGTTTTAATTTTCCCAACCGGAGGGAATTGTTGTACCTCTTTGGAATAAAGGATCCAYAAACATCATTGTTGAGACAAGCCAAAAACATTGAAAAGTGATCAGACAGAACTTTTAATATCTGCCAATAACTTAAAAGCTATGCACCCACTTTTTTTGGTGTTAAATAACAAGAAAAACATCTTACTTGTGAAGTGCTTGTTGTTCCTAACGTCCCTGTGGTGTTTGGCCTAATAGTTACAGTTGCTGTCCTTGGCTGGAATGAAGTAAAGGTTTGACTTGCACCTGTAGTTGATGGAATGATACCCAATACCTTTTGCTGAACTTGAACCACACCTAATTAAAGAAAAATTGAGAATTCATTAATGACATAATGGCAAGCAAAAGAAGTAAATGCAACTCCAGGGTGGCATTTAGAACTCAGTCTCCAGCTTTCTAGAACATCTTTGAACCTTTCAAGGTTTCTTGGGAAAGCCTTTGTCACATTGTAAAAAGAAGCAGCATTATATTTTGTCAATAGTCCACCTACATTTTAAGTTAAGAAACAGGTATTTTAGAAAGATTAAGGAAAGTGTGAATCTTCACAAAGATCAGTTTGATGGTAACTGCAAAGAAGTCCTTGCACTGATAGGGTGCCACAAATTAGGGTTATACAACCATTAAAAGCCATAATCTGATTAATTTCAAATGTAGGAGAGCAGTTTAAAACTTTCACCTACAACCTTGAGGTGCTGAAGAAAATGGGCAATGCTTCTCCTGTCACCTAAGAAATTTCAATACAAAATCTGCAGCCTTCATGATTTGCTCAGATGCTAAATATAATGGAGACAGAGAATCAAGCTTTTCTGTTCAATACACATTCACAAATCTCAAAATATTAAGTCCTCTTCTTGAGGCAAGAATCAAAAAYGCTAATCTTAGTCTGGAGCCAAACTCCTGCTCATCACTGAAGAGCAGCTGTAGCATTAATATGTGAAGAAAGTAGCTTTTTTGATTTAGATAACAAAAAAAAAGCATGCTTCATTCCACATTGTTCAAAATAAAGCTCCTAATTTTGTGCTAGGAAATGCAGAATAATTTATAGGCAAAAAACTTGCATTTTTCCTCTTACAGACACAAATATGCAATACAGGGGGGACAAGCTGTAGAAACTTGTCATATATATATAATATTTCTGCCCCTTCAAGTCACACTTTACTTCACTGGGAAAATAGTGTCAGTGAAGAATTAATCAGCAAGCTGGAATACAGTTTTTATTYAGTTCCCTTTGCCCTACCTCCTTGAGTTGATGGCACATTGACGGCAACAATCTTGCTGTTTGCAGGGAGTGGCAGCTTAGTTATCACTTTCCCTGCCATCGTTACTGGGCTGCCTGAGAGCTGGAAGGTCTGCCCTGTGCTGGCAATGGTTGTGGCTGAGGTGGCAGCTGTGCTAGTGGCTATTGAGGCACACAGAACAGGCAGGTTTAGAGCAGAATAATTAGTCAATGAAATGACTGTTTTTCAAGTATGAAACAGCAAACTACTTTTACATTTTTTTGAATGTGTCATGCTTTCTTTGGTAAAGATTCTTTTTTGGAAACAGTATGTTACACCATAGAATGCTTTCATTAATGATTACTAGTACAACAACTGTCAGTAATTAATGAGACAGGTCAGAAATGAGACGTCCTAGCAAATCTGAACAAGAAAAAACTAGACAGGTATAATCTCAGAAATGTCCTTCTGGCATRGCAAGACTTAAGAGCAAAGATAACCAGAAAGGTAATAATGCTGCATATTCTGGAAAAGATGTATATAGGATGTGATGTATACACAGGATGAACTCCAGCACATGTTCCTTCCACGATAAATGCCTCCTTACCTGTTGAAGATTGGCCTTGTTTAACCCAAGTAGCAAAAGTTTGATGGAAATTCTTGTTCTGTTGGAATGTTACTGTGGCTGGAGAACCCACTTTAGTGGTAAGCACTACTTTGGTTCCCGTGGGGACGGGGCCTGTCAAAGGGCCCACCACGACTTTCTGTGGGGTGGAGACTGTGGTTGCAGTGCTGCTGGTTGTGGTGGCTGCAGGGACCACACCTCCTGCAGGGAGCTGCTTCTGCTGTTCCAGCCGTTTCTATGGAATTTAGAAAAACAATCGAATAAAGGGATAATTAGTATTTTCACATTTGGCAACATAAACATTGTCTCTACCCAGTATTGAAACATAAAAGACTCTAGTAGGATTTTAGTTCAAATTGTAAAGGATTGAAGAATAGGCTCCTTGACCTGCAGAACTACAATTCTGCTTAAAAAACACAGCTAGAAATTTTCCTTTATAGCCACTTTAAAATCCTCAGCTTATGTTAATTTCACTGCACATTTTACTTTAAAAAAAACCCAACATATTAATTTATTTCAGATTAATCGGAAAGGTTAAAAAAACTTTGAAAAATATCCATCTATATTTGACCATGTGCATGCATCTATGTCAGTAATTGGTACATCATCAGCAGCACAGTTTACTATTAGCGTTCCTTAATTTAGCACTTCCTGCACTGAAATCTTGCCAGTAACAGAAAAAAATAGACTGTATCATTCTACTTCATCATTGAGAATGTAATTTAAAAAAATATTCTTTTAAATGTAAATCCAGTTTGCAGCCTGCTTAAAAAAAAATAGGTTTAAAATCCCTTACCTTACCCAGTGACCTTCTGTGCTGTAACTGTTGAGAAGGTACATTTAATTTAGAGAGTCCCTTCGTAAAGGGATTGTATCAAGAGGCTTTTCTAAAATGTCAACTAATGTAACATTTTCCCCTATGTTACTGGAATTATCTCTGTATTTATTAAGGTAAAGTCTAGTGTTTGGTTAGCACTATATTGCAGTAATGCCTACAAATCAGAAGCCCTTGTTCACTACTAATGGTTTTTTTTCAGGGAAGATGAAATGAAAAATGAGTAAGTTGGAAAACAGCACAGGTCTTAATAATGTATGTGAAATACCAACATAGCATTGAGTTTCCTAATTTTAATTGCATACACTTATATATGAATACACATATCTACATATATTTAAATGCAATTATCAATGGGCTTAATTCAGACAACTCAAGATAGAATAAAATCAAAAGATTGAATTTGACCGAAGCATGAAATGCAGTTGTATTCCTAAGTCAGCTGTATTCCAAGGCATCTTTCCATTACACATAGAACACTGATGACCTTACCTGGAGATGGGTGCTCCCCAGCCTTCCTTTAAAATGGAAACAAACTAAACCCTTTTAAAATGTTACAAATTAGGTTGGGAAAAAAAGCAATCCAGAACAAGTCTTTCCTTTAACCCTGTTTCAAAACAACAAATGTACACAGTGGGAGCAGCATTGTTTGATGGCTTAATTTGCAGTTAGCACTATCTGAGAAATGGTGTAAGGTAGGGATAACTTCAGTTCCCAGGTTGTGATGCATGTGGTGAGCAGTGCAGTTGCTGACTGGCAGGACGACCAACAGCTCCCCACCTGCTGGGCAGCCAAACGTTGGTGTTTTAGCTGAGCCTCCAATTGGGCCTTGAATTCCTCTGCCTTCTTCTGTTCACTAACCTTAGCCTGTTGTTCAACTGCCTGTGCCTTTTCCTTCTCCACCCTGCCAAAGACACAACCAAAAGTAAGTTACACCACCACATAAAATCCAACCATCAAACTGGATTTTGTTTTATCCAGTTCAATTGCTCTCGTAAGAACAAGTGTCACGACTGAGGTTCATTGATAAACTGGTTATGGCTTTAAAAATACTTTGAAATAAACTATTGAAGTTACATGCAACATCCCTGAAATATCCTGATGCTGAACTACTGCAACACCTTACAGGAAACTATTAATCAACTCTGGAATTTATAATTACATCTGAGACTGCAAACAACTCATGTAATAACACACATTTAAAATTATTCTTTCCAAGAGATTTAAAATTGTTCCAACTGTAAGCATGTGATACTGAAAATATGCATCTTATGACTTGAATATTCTCAGGCTCAATTTACTTGTACACAATCATTTTCTTTGGATTATAGAAGTATTTAACACATACTGTATAAAGTCATGCCAAAAGCAGCCTAAAGCCTTTCTGTGTATTCCAGTAACAACCTTTTAGCATATTACAGTGGTTAGTTCATAAGCATGGAAAAATTAATATAATATTAGTTCTAATAAATCTGAAATATCTGCATTGATTAGTTTTGATACCAGAAAATAGTTTAGCTTTATAACTTTAACTATCATTACCAAAAGGACCAGTAATACAACAAAGATGTGCTTTTAGTGATCATCGTGACCAAGTTTGTGTTCTCTAGGGGGAACTTTTATTTAACAATCATACAAGTTACGACTACTCTCTTTACAAGCTCACTTGATTTTGTTTACCTTTCAGCAAATGCCCTGATCTCCCACAGTTCCAACTCCTCCTCTGCTACCCAAGTTTCCATTATAACAGGGCCTGTTTGCTTGGGTGTTTCTGGCCTTTTTGGCCTGAGGGCACTTGATCGTAGTCCCTTCCTCTGGGGTGTTGGAGTTTCTTAGAGAACAGTCAAAACACACACATTAAGCTCTATTGTAAAATTAAATTAAAGCGTAAACCAAGATTTAGCATCTTTTTCAGTCCCATTTTAGAAACAGAAAGGCCTTTCAGCTCCAGAGAAATCATGTCCATTTGTTACATGCATCATTTGTTTCCCATAGGTAAATGAAYAGTTCATGCCAAAATGTATTTGCTCCCTTGGTGGTCTGAATTAACACAAAGATCCAGTTACCTTAATTTCTCTAGGAGATTACAGGGAGGGGGAGAAAATGTCTAAACAAACGTACCTTTTGGAGCCTCTGGTACACCAATGGGACAAATAATTTTTCTTATACAGTACTCTGACCGGATTCCATACGGACCAACATCTCTCCGCTTGATTATTTCTGTTGTTGTAATTTCAGTTTCAGTTGTTTCTGCAACAAATTAGTCCCAGCACATTAATAACAGAAACAAATAAAGCTGAATCTCCGATCAACCCAATATACTCAAGGTAAAGAAACAGCAACTAGTACAAACTGTTGACTAAAAAAATKCAAATGCCACAGCTGAACATTGAGCCTTTACAGAAATGCTTCGAGTGATGTAACACTCAGAATTTACAGCAAGAGCTTTTGCAAAGAAACCCAGAAATATAAAATAATACCTGTCCTCGTGGTTCCTCCCCCTGGTGGAGCTTTTGCTGCCATATCATCCCACTTGAGACATGCCCAGAGTAACCTCAACATCAGGCTCACTCCAGCCAAAGATTTCACTGTTTGGAGTCGGTACCTAATGACAGAGTATGAATTGTATTTTAAAATTCCCAACTAAACCAACAGGACAAAGGTTTTCCATTCTACTTTTATTGAACAACATAGAAAACTGAATAATAAATAGCAAAATTTGCATGTTTGGGCACAAACATGTATCTCATCATTTAAAAAAAATCAATTAATTTCATCACATCCTAGACTTTTCCTCAAAAATGTAAAGTGTGTACCTCCAAGTGATCCCAAAAGTTGGTCTTGGGGATGGATATGGCCAGATATCCAAGGCAGGCTTTGCATTGTAATTGAAATAAGGAACCTCTCTGATCCCTCCTCTCCTGGCCAGCTTTTTTAAGTCATCATTGGGTAAAACAAATATGCTTTTTTTACTGCTTTTGGTAACAAATTTTCTATAAGATGGTAAGGCAGTTCCAGAACGAGTTTTTTTGGGTCTTGCAAATTTCATTAACTTCACTTTGTCTTTTGTGGAATATTCTTTGCTGACAGTCATGGAAGTCACCAAGGTGCCTTCTGGGGTGGTCAGTGAATCGGTGACTGTTGTGGTAACCACTGTTTTACTGTGCTCTTGGACAGAAATGACATCAGAGTTACTGTCTGTGGCTGGAGCGGTGAGCTTGGTGACAGTGGTGGTGGTGGTTACGGTGGATATGGCACAGTTTTCTGTAGATGAAACAACTGTGGTTTTCTCATCACTGGCAGCTCCAGTCTCTGCGACTTTAAACACCGTTTTGGACTCTGTGGACACAGTTGAGGTTGTGGTAGTCACCTCAGTAATAACAGTTTTTATTTTACTTTCTCCATTAATATTTTCCATTTTATATGTCTGTACACCATTCTGGTCAGCAAAGTGACTACTCAAGCTGGATTCCTCACATGAGRTTACAGGTGAAGGAGCAACTTTCTTCTCCTCAATTGCTTCAGTTTCCATAGATTCTGCTTCACTATTCAGGTTATTTTCTTCACAGACAGGCTGTGTTGGTGGGGAAGCAGAGCCAACAYCAGCAGATCTCTCAGGAGAAAGCTGGTTTTCTTCAGTTTTCTGCACATACTTGGGAACTTCATCTGCTGGCTGAAGACTCTCTCCAGACTCAGGTGAACTCTGCAGACGTGACCTCGAGTCCACGTTATTTTTGTCCTTTGCGTCCTCTCCCATGATGTCACCATTCATGAATGGTTTTACTGAAGATTCCTTAAATGTCAATGGTTTTATTTCATGTTCTGGAATGGATTTATTAATATTATTAACTTTTGGTTCGATATCACCCCCTGCCTTAGCTTCACAGGTATTTTTCACTAAGCAGTCATCATTTGATAATGCTTTAATGTCATTGTCTTTTCCATTCATTTGAAACGATGATTTTTCTTTTTCTGTCTCAGTTTCTTCATCTTTATTATTCTTTTTGTCAGTAACAGTATTTACATTTGTCTGATCAAGATATTTGTTTATGGTACTGGTCTCCACTTTCAGTTCCTGACCTTCCTTTTGACCATTAGCCTCTGTTAATTTAGAGCTCAGTAAATCCTCATTAACATCTTCCCCATCCATGTGTTCCAGAGTTTGACTTTCAAGTCTTCTTTCAGAAATCAGTCCTGTTTTAAATGATTCTAGGTCTTTATTAGGTGATTTTTGGTGAAATATCATCTTTTCAGATTTACTTTCCATCTTTACAGGAGCAATTTCTTCCTCCATTTCACTTTCTTGAGAGGATATTGTTTCCATATGGCTTTTTATCATACAATTGTTTTCTGCATCTTTGCTCTGCTGTTCAGAATTCCCTTCTGAGTCTGTGTTTTCAAGAGTGCCCACAGCATCTCTTCTACAGCTGCTTTCAGGTACCATTGGCCCTAAGKTTTCAAGTTCTCGCTGAGATACTCTGGTAATAGGTAGTTTTTGTTTCAAGGGTTTTTCGTTTGTTTCTGAAACATCCCATTTAATTCTGCCTTCTGCACTGGTTTGTTTCAAGCCATCCACTAAAGAGCTCTCAGACTCTCCAAGAGCCTCTTGTCCTTGACATTTATCAGCAGCCGTAGGTTCAGGGTTGTTTTCTTTGCCATCATTCTGAATGGAGCTTTCTCCTTCAGAGGACTGAGGAGAGCCTTCATCCAGCAGCTGCCCTTCTCCTTTTGACAGCCTGTTTGACAAAGGCAAAGAAGATTCATCTTCATCTCCAGTTTTGGTACAGGAGATGCTGCTGATGGGCAAACAGTCCTGTTCCACATCTTCAGCTTGAGTCTTGTCTGAAATGTAGCTTTGATCCTGGGAGGAAGTATCAAACTGGCTTCCTTCTTTTGCTTTCCTCGTTTGTAGCTCATCTGTGTTTTTCTGGGGGCTCACAGACCGAATGCCCCCAGTTTTAGCACCAGCCTCCAGCTTCATCTTTTCTAGACGTTGTTTTTCTTCCAGTGTAAATTGTTTTATTCGCCGCTCAAGGAGTCCATCTAATTTTGATGATTTTACTTTCCTTTTGTAGCAAGTCCTTAAATGAAATCCCTCACTGACATTGATTATATCCCGCTTACAATGACTCTCCTCATCTTTTATGGAGGATTCAATTTTCACATCATCTACATCCATAGGTTCTTCCTTGATGACTTTATCATTTTCACCATCAATGTCTTTTTCCACTGTGAAGAAATAACTCTGAGTCAGTGAGCTCCCCAAAAACGAATACGAAACTATATTTTTACATTAAGTACTAAGAAATAAATGGACCTTTTAGCATATTAATAGATTTCAAGAAAAAAAGGAACAAAAACTTCAGACACTACTACAACGGATAATAGACAACCATTTAATGGAGACATTTTAGATGTCTTGACAAAATCTGTTGCACAGTTTTTCAGTAGCTTTTTCTGAGGTTCTATGCTTTTACTCATGCAATAGTGTCATGAACAGTAGTTTTACAATAACAAAAGATTGTCACCTGTGTCTTTTGCATGGTCTAAGTTTTCAGAAATTGTATCAACTTCTACTTTTTCTTCATGCAACTTTTCTTCTTTCACTTGTACTTTCTCCAAGGTTTCCGAAACATCTGCTTTGTCTTTTGCTTGCAGATCCCGAGAATCCTTTGCTCTGTCTTTCTCTGTTTTTACCTTACTTGGACCTTTTCGTTTATCCAAGTTGCATTTTTCATCTTCGCTCTTTGCTATTAACAAACGAAATTATTTCAATTATCCAGAATATTTTTTGTATTCTGCCACACTTTAATGTCTGTTAGTTTAACTCTCTAATCCTTTGCACACCATTAGTGAAATTCAGACAGAGAATTAAGTATCCAATGATAACACCATAGTTTAAACAATGCACTATTGAATATATATATACACCCCCCCCAATATTTAAGATGTTACTTTTTGGTTTTGATTATCTATATAATTTTTATCCACCTTKAATTTAAATAAGACTATACAAAGATGCACAACTATTAACACAATTTCATAATCGAAACAATTTAATGTAGCTAAAAAATGTCTGTGACAACTGAATGGGTTATGCTGACAGAGATGGGAAGATAGCCACAAAAACTTTCCTGGAACATTATTCCTAAAGTCTACCTAAGAAATATCACACATGTATTAACTGCAATTAAAAAAAATGTAAGCAATGCAGGCACTTACTTGACAGCAATTTTCTGTAATTTGCATTAGTATTTCCTGGCAGTTTGGGCATAAACCTGTGGACATGGGTTTTACTAATCCAGCTCCAGCCACCATATCCTGTGACTCTATATTCCTCCCCTTTTTGCTTCCAAACCTGTAAATGTTGTTGAAATAGTAGCATTAATGATGCTATTTGCTGCATTATTAATGTTTATACTTAAAAATCAAAGATGATTTAAAAAATCTGAAACTTTTACAGACCTTTCCAAGTTAAATTGTATTTGTGAAATAACGTACTATCTAAAATTAAAGATRTATCTCCTGATAATTAAATTGACCTGTCATAGTAACATCTAAAAACCTTATTTATTTAATGTAATAGTTAGAATCTATTTACCTAAAAGCTGAAAGAGTTTTTGAATCAACCTGTATGTTTGTTACAAAAAGCGTACAGCAACGAACTACTCCGACAAAAGTACTTAATATCTACTGTAGGAGAATATAAAGACGTTTCTATGATAGCTCCCATCATATTATACAACCTTCCAAAGGTAGCTAGGCTGGATTTTTTGGGGAGAGAGAGTGAGTATGGGAGCGGAGCACTGGGCAAGGACAGACAGACAGACAGACAGAATTAAAACAACCACCCAGAACCTTTCATTAGGAAAGGCTGCATTTGCAGACAAGTATCTGTCACTCAGGCAGTGTCAATAAGAGCATGACACAGATCAAACTCAGTTCAGACCATGATTATGTGCTTGAATACATGGCCATGGTTCCTACTCCCATGGCAGGGAGTAACACAAGGACATGAACATTGTAAGCTTAAAATTAAAACTGAAAAAGAGTCAGAAATCAACAGTTTCTGTATTTTCTTTGTTCTTCCCACAGAAGAAAACCTCACCTGGTGTTTGACAGGAAATGTATATTTCACCCATGTAGCTTGCTGCATTGTTTCCTCTTCTTCTTGTTTTCTCTCTTTTTTTTTCACTTTCTCCTTTTCTTCTCTTTCTATTGCTGTCATTCTGCGTAATCTAATCCACACAGATTTAAATGCATTTAAGTACAGCAAATATAAGAAGTCAACAGCACATACTACCCCTTTGAGTAAGTTCAACTATCTGAAGTTAAGAGGAATGCCCACCATCAGGTTTTAGGTATTACTTGTAACAGGAACATCACTTTTTTTTGCTATTTCAGTGAGGCAAACACAGCTGGAGGCAACTGTGTCTAACATCAGACACATCTATTTTCTGCTCCTATGACACAATGAGAGACAAAGCCCAGACTCCACTGAACTGAGAGTGTTGAAATTTGCTCTCCTCCTCTCCCAGAGTTTTAGCACTTTTGAGACTGTGGCTCAGATAAAACAAACACAGGAGCAATGACACTATAAAAATGTTGTCGTGGCTTTTCAGTGTTTCTTGTTGAGAAAAAACACTTCAAGTGCTGAGTGTCTGTCTCAATTTAAACATAATTCTTAGAAGCTTAGAGTAACTAGAAATTGCAAATCAAACCAAAATTCTCATATTCAAAAATATTTTAATATTTATTAATTTTACCTTGTGTGCCCCAAGGATTCCCGCCAGATGGGCAGCATGACAACTGGTTTAATTGCACACTCCAATATAGCCAGTGCTAGTGCAAATTCTCTGGGTTTGCTGCACATCTGAACAGCCTTAATCCAGTTAGACCTAAATTGGAAAAAAGAGAAAAATCTGAAACATATACATGCAATATAGCTTGCTATTTAAAGAAGATTTAATAGTAGGGAAAAACTCCTATAAAAACTCCTATATTCTAATATTTTACTCCAATGTACAACCCTTTTAGCCTCCATCATAAACACACATTATATTTTAATATACCGAAGCATGGTGCTTGGAATCACTTATTTGAAGAAAAAAAAAAGACCATTGCTTATAAACCCTACTAGCAAAACCACAAGTAAAACAAAAGAATATGTATTTTCATTTATTAATTTACCTGTGGGAAGCCCAGTTCGGGTGAAGGAATGATGCTGGGATGTTGTTTTCTAGCTGAATAATGGTGAGCCTCAGGGTGGATATGGTCAGAACTTTGGAGCCATGCACAGACCCGTTCCACTTGAACTCTCCAGCTGGAGTCAGGCAGAATTTGTGGGAGAGGTGTCGCCTCTTGTCGTGGTCCTCCCTGTGCTGGTGTTTGTTCAGGGCGAAGGAATTAGTGGCATATTGATTGTGATAAACACGGTACTTCCCCTCCTGCCCCAATTTGAAATAATTGTTGATATTTCCTTTAATCACAACGTCCTTCTTGGTGTTCACTCGGGAGACTTCGCCTTGGGAGTTCACCACCAGAACCTTACGAAAGAAATAGTGGAAATTTCAGTGACTCTTTCAAATCATTCCTTCAATTTACTTATGGTTTAGGCTTCAAATGCCTATTTATGAAAGAATAAAAATACCCTGCATCAGTTTGTAACTCTTTATCCAACAGACCAATATATGTACTTCATCACTGACTGTATACAGAGTTAGGATATTCTCAGGATCAACTTTAATGTTAAAAAAAACACCATCGAGGCTCCTCAGACCTGTTTTGCTGCTTTGATTATGCCTGTGGAGCGACAGAACTTTGGGAAAACAGCTTCACTAAGCTCAGATAAGCTCTCTGTGAACTCCCTCSTTGGTACATCACACCATTCAGACATGTAGCTTAGCAAACAAGTATCCTGGACTTTAAACCATGGCCTGGATAACATCACTGGACTAATCTGTTTGTCAGTAAATACACTAAATGCTAACTTACATGGAAAATCAGTTAACAAAAACAAAATTAATACACCAGATAATATGCAGACAATTAACTGCAATAAAGTCCCAACAATCAAATACTTCCTTCCTGGATAAACTGGGCTACTGAAAAAAACCAGACCCAAAACAAACCACTAAAAACCCAACAAACAACCCAGAGTCATACAAAACAATTAYATCAGTGCATTGGGTCACTGTCATATCACTCTGTAGAGAGCACCCAAGAGAGCAAGAGCAAAGGAGAAAGAGCAAAAAAGCTTCCTGTGATATTAAAATTTCACCATTTGCTAATTTATTATTACTGCTTTTTTTTTAAAGTACCTCCATTGCCTGCCAAAATCACTTTCTTTTTTTACTTTTAAATAAAATCTAGTATCATTTAAGGAAATCAGCATTTTTCCAGAACACTTTTTGTAGTTCTTTGAGTTTTCCAAGATGTGCACAAACCTCTCTGGCTTCTTTATATAACTTATTTGCTTCATTTGCTGCAGCAGCAACCTGCTGGCTTTTCATCTGGCTCAGTTTGCTATCTGGATTTCTCAATCTGGTCAGCATCCGYGTCGAGCCTGGCGCGCCCTTCCCTGCGCCTGGAGAATCACTTCTGTCACCATTGGATTTCTCTCCTGCCCAGGGAAAAAAGGCTTTTAAAACAAACTTACAATTTGGGAGTTTTCTGTTGATGGGTAAAAGTTAGGAAAAGAACAAAAAGTTTAGCAAAAAGCTGCATAAAATGAAAGCTGGATATTACACTATTATTGTTATTATTATTACCTATGTCCTCTGAAGCCTGGGATCCCCTCTCTGCATTTTCAGCATCATCAAGAGTCTTAATGGAGTCATTCTGCCCAGAGCCCAGCTCACTGCCACTGCTGTTCTCAACATCTGGCTGGGGAGGTGCAGCAGACCCACTGCTGCTGGGGATCATCTGTCCAGTTTCTTCTACAAAAGAACAACTTCATTTTTAGTTTTTTCTTTTGAATTGGATGCCATTTTTTTAAGTTTTCATCAAAAAAAGTCAGATGAACATGTTTAGCTGGACTGGAAGAAAACACACCATAAAATATTAATTCCCTTCAGAGCACTGTATGCTTGGAAGTATTTTTTTGTTCTGTTTCAAGCAGTTTCAACTTTTACACCCCTGAAGATCTGAAATTCATACCTGTATTTAAAATATATTTATATTTCATCGAAGACAATTTTTTTCTATAGATACACACACAAAGAGAACCCTCTACTGAGACTGTTTTGCGTTTCGAATTCATAGAGTTTGGTCTTCCTACAGCTTCTGATTTTCGCTCTTTTAATTTTCTTGTGCTTTAGCTGTTCCTCAAAGCACACACCTTTCAGTTCCCCTAGTTTCCCACTGAGTCTTTGACTGTCTCTTCTTCAGCACCTTAATTCTGAGGGATCCCACAGATTTCGGTTCAATTGGCATCTCTGTAAATATCAGCTCACTTAAAATTTCAGCCCCTTCCTGATCTCATGGGTCTTGATGTGGCTTCAAATGGGTTCCTGATCCTCAGTCGTCCTTGTTACTGTGTCTTGACAGCCATGGACTTTGTTGTCACCTCACCTGTTGTGCTGCCCCAGTAGGACTTTTTGATTAAATATCAGTGAATCGCAGCTACCTTGAAATAAGTCCCTCCAGCTTCCCAGTAGGAACAAGTCCCCATCCCTCAAAACAGCAAACCCAGCAATGTCTTCTGGGTTTTGTGCCAAAGAGACACAGTTTAGATGTTTAAAAACTACAAGATCTGTCTGTTTCTAGAATTCTTCCAAAACATCAGGGATGCTGTTGTTTAGAAAAGTGACAGAACAAAACCTGTTTTTTGTGAAATATTCACTCCTAGCAGAAGAATGGACTAGGTAAATATTCTGGATTCTTAGCGGATGCCTAATCTGAATGCATCTTGATTTCTGAATTTGCCAAATGGGTGACCAACACCGTTGGATCCACTTCCCTTTTACTATGAGGAAAAATGGATCTGTTTCCATGCCTGCTGTTTGGAGGAACACCCAAACCAGACTTTTAATAAAGATTAATACCCAAATTGCATTTAAACAAGGATGGTGACAGACATTCTCGTCTAGCTTTGCATTTTATTCATACTTCTCCCCTCTTTTGGGGGTAACTGTCTCACTGATCCTGGTTCAGTACCTCTCCCTCTCTCTGAAAGTAGAGTCTCAAACTGAAATTTCATAATAAGAATACAAGCATCACTGTGACTACAGTGAATTAGACATGAGGAAAAACCCTCTCTATACACACTTTCCAACAAAAAAAAGCCCACTGATTTACAACTCATCTAGAAGGTTTGGAAGGAGAAAAGTACTTGTGAAAGTATAATAAATAATGATAAATATATAAGTGAATCTTTAAAATAAAATACAAACCCATAAAGGTGTCTGAAACAAAATTATAGGATATGTATCTTTTCCATTAAGCCTCTACACAGTTATTTTAACTTTAAAAGGGAATAAAAAATACGAGAACAGGCAAAAACATTTGGTCATGTATCTAAAATATATGGTTTTTGTCTCATACACGAGGACATTTTCTGTACTAAAAAAGTGTATTACGACTTCCAGACTACAGATTAATCTTAACATTCATTTTGTCCTCCTCTTAAGAAAGTTTATTACAAGTTTTGGATGCATTGACTTTCATAAGTTGAAAAGCTGCAGTTTGTGTTTGCATGGAGAACTATTTCTGTAGGACAGAAAACATTTACTACCACTTTTTAAAATGCAGCACACCAAGTATGGCCTCAACACAGATCAGAGTATGTTTAGATTTTTAAGAACTGAAAATAAAATCCTGATCATTTTAACAGTGATCATCTGTTTAGAAGAACATTTGGTTATGTAGTAAATCTTGTAACAGAATGCAATTCTAAATGTAATATAAAATAATTCTAAAATAGTACACTGATAGTTTATGTTACACCTAATCAACTTTCATTTATTCCTAAAGCAAAAGTAAGTTTGTTTTTAATAGTGTATATTATTACCTTTGAGTCACTGACATGGCAGAACAAAACATATTAAAATACAATAACCCTTGTGCTTATAATTCTGAAATCTGTTTAAAATTTCTAGCATGACAATTTTAATCTTGACATTTCAGTGCAATGGTTTATTCACATGAATGAAAATGCTTTGTTAGTAATTTATATAGTAAATGAGAGGTTAAAATAATAAACAAGCCAGCAGCGAATTAGAATTTGAAATAAACTTTGAGAGGATGCTAACAGTCATTATGGATCACTATGGGAAAAAAAAAATATACAGAAAATAGAAAATAAAAAGCTTAGCTATAGTCATTTTGGAAGGCATGGAAACAAATGCTAATGTCATGGAGGACCACAAATTTCAAGCACTAGTTGCAAGAAAATCAACTTTGAAATGTTAATAATGACAACGTAGCAGTAAAGGATGGCACTGCAAGCAAACAGCATGAGTGATATATGCTGGGAATGGTTTTAGTGGACAAATCAGAGAGAAAAACAGATTCCCCAAATTACAGAGGCATTGGTAACAGTGCCTTCTGTACCTGAGAGTTCCAGAGGGAGCTCTGATGCCACCTTCTTCTCTGCCACGTTGTTGCTACCAAGGGTTTCTGACTGACACCCCACTGCGTCCTTCCCTTCGGAGCAACTATTCTCTCCTGCAGAAGGATTTGTGGTGTTGTCATCAGTGCTTGATGTCACAGAGTTACTTTTATCCCCAACGACTGTTGCCTCTATAGTAAAACGCACAACAAAACTTTAGGGATGTTCTTTATTATGCCTTAGGATGTCATTTGGCATCATCCATAGAAAGCAACTTCAGTAGCTTTGTTCGTTTGATAATGCTGAAAAGTGTTGAGATTTTTCCTTTCCCTTTTTTTTTTGCTACGAGATAGTATTACTTCAGAATCAAAGAACAAACCAATTCTGATGAGGAAAAAGTTAAAAATGATGTAATATGGCTTACTACAAACATTTTGATCACAACCTGTAAGTGCCACCTGTACCTCAAGGCAGGTATCTAGGAGCCAGCTGTATAGAAGTAGGAAAATTGGTGAAATTAACAAGTTATTGAACAACTACAATACACGAGTACAAAGGAACYGACCAATATCACCTACTATGAAAATATCTTAGAGAATCATACAAAAAAAAAAGTATCACATTAACACTTAAAGAAATGTGGGGTTCACTTCATTTAAATGGAGCTGTTAAAGCACAGCCAGAGTTTCTTTACCTTCTGCTTTCTCTTTTTCCCCATCTTGCTCATTGTGTGTTTCCTCAATTTTGTCCTGGTCTCCAGATTCTTCCTTATCTCTCTCAGCATCTGTCTGGTCATTATCACCATCATTTTTGGCCTTTTCTGCTTCCTCATCTCCTGTGTTTTTATCTTCCACTATTTCTCCTTTTCTTGCTCTGATAATGTCCAAAATTTCATCTACAACATAAAGCATGTTGTCAGCACTAAACAACAAACCACCTACAGAGCCACAGAGCACAAATAACATGACATAAATCCTGCTTCTGATGTAATATAAACTAGCATTTGATTCAGAGTGCAACATCTATTCCCATTACACAAAATATTCCTACCATTTGCTGCAGAAAGGAAAGACTTGTTGTTGCCCCTTGCTTTGTTTGTCAGGTCTTCTGTCACATCCATGTGCCGATGGACTTCTTCACGCATCTCATCCAGCGTTTTGCATAGGTCAGCTTCCCAGTAATCCTTGTCCAGGCATTCAATTAACTCTGCCAGTTGGATCTTTGTGCTGTAGTACCAGATTTTCTTATCTTTCTCACTTTCTGAATCTTCCTCTCTGTAGGAGTATTTAAAAAATATTAATTTTACAATATCAGGATAAYTGACAGAAATTACTATCAGCCTGCTTTCTGCAGAGCACTATTGAATGACAATACCTGAGGGTGAATAAACAAATCACATCACTCATATCCACCCAGTTTAATACTCGATATTCCTTTCTTGCTTCCCTCCCTTTCTTCATCCCCTCAGTTCTCATGGCAACATCCTCAGGAAAGCTTTTGAAGAGTCTCCTTAAAACTGGTTTGTCCAATCTGACAACAAGGTTTATTCCCATTATATTTAAAATTACTGTAACTAGTAATTTACTACTAAGTCTGAAATAATTTGAAAGTCCAGAATCCATMATGGGTAGTTTCTGACAGCATATTCAGGAAAGAGCACGGTTAGGAAATTCACAGAATTCAATGTTACATTCATAAAATATTTTATATTGGCATCCTACAGCATCTACCTGTGAGAGCACCAGTAAGGGATAAGTTGTATTACAAGCCCTTTGAAAAGATCAAGGGATTTCCACATTTTTAATCTGGAGTACTGCATGACCCCATGAGCCCAGAACTACTGGTGCCAACAGCACCTCGGCAGGACCACAGACCCAAGGGAGGTCCATAAATACCTCAGGTAACAGGCTCTCCTGGAGGCTGGAGGGGAYAAGGAGGATGCTCCAAACAGTTCTGCAGCTGCTGGATTTCACCTTGGCTTGTTCTGTCCTGTTGAGCAGCAGCAGCCAGATCCAGGCTGGCCAGGAGCCCGACCACTCACTTCCACAGCACATCMCAGTGCTCCCAACACCGTGTGGGTGACACTGATTTACCAGCCTGGCCTTCASCTGGGGAAAGGAACTAAACTACTGCTGCACTTGCACTGCCTGTGAAAGCACTGCAGGCCTGTGGCTCACTGATAATCCTAACCCAAAGTGCTGACAGGAATGGGAAGCTAAGTCTGAAAGATCGGCCCTTGTGAGGTTTGGTGCAGGTTCCTCTCTACTGGTTGCCTTCCCGTGGCTTATACATTAAAAACGGTACAAATTGGCCTCAGGGATTCAGAAACACAAACAACCTGAAGGCAACTTGATCATGATTGATCTACTGTCTTCCACACCGTATTTATGAAACAACTAATATTTGCAACTCAAACAGAATCTGACTGAAATACAGTGGTTGTGAAGTTAATAATGGCAATATTACTCAAAATTTAAGTACTAACTTGTCACAACCATTATTACAAAACAGACTTTTGGTTTTGATGATAAAACCTGGTGTATTGCAAAGAAGCTCGCATCTCTCTTATAAAGGCCTTTGCTCATGAAAAGCAGCCCATTTATTCCTCTAAACTGCCAACATTGCATTAGTTTTAACCACACCAACCTGTTACATTTGACAAGTTCTCTCAGAAAACACCTCATTTCAGGAAGACTGTCCACATAAAACACACCAAAAAGTAACAGCTCAGCACTGACAATCATTTGTCTCTATGGAATATTCTAAGCCTGTAAACTTCCGCGTTAAGGAAAAATTACTGTTTAAACCATGTTTCCTCCAAACCAAGAGTTATTTACTAACAGCAATACAAATGACAGCACTTTCATTACTGGTGGTGAAAAAAAGCCACAGAAAAGGAAGATAAAGGTAAATACACAAAAACCAAGATGGAAGGGGAGATGAAAATGCAAGAATAGGGCTTTACACAGTGAGAGGAAATAAAAAGATGAAACAAAATGCTTAAGTAAAAAGGACAAGGAATGTATGCCTTCTGACCTTTCCCTGGCAAATGTCCAAGGGAAGTGGCAAGCACAAGACCCCGGCAGAGCAGCAGTTGTAAGGCTGCTCTGCTCCTGACAAACAYGACTGCAGAATATGATACTGTTCTTACTTTATTTCTTACCTCACCAAAAAGGGAACTTGAACCTCTCATTTTGAACCCTTCTGTYGTAGCTGTTACAGGATTATTTGCTAGAGAGATAATGCCATTTATACATCATCTTATATGACCTAGATATGCAACAATATGAATGCTTTATATAGAATCATAGAGTCGCTTTGGCTGGAAAAGACCTTTGAGATCAAGTCTGACAATACATTCTCATCACTTCACGAGGGAATGCTGTGCCTGTACCCATCTGCCAGACAAGCAGCTTGTACACCTTGCTTCAATATTGATGGTGATCATCCAAGTGTTTTCTTTTTTTCATGTTTCTCCTCCCATTCAGCAAATCTGAGGCTGCTCCAGCTGCACTAATGCATCCAGGGTGCATTTGTGTGTCACCTGAACACCCTGAGCAGCATCTGGCTTTTCCCTTCCYGTCAGCCCTTTCTATTCTAGGTTTGCAAGGTTTCATTGGACTGAAAAGCAATTAGCTGCTGTTTTCAATTTCCCTGGATAACTCAAGGAAAAGCCTTCAGCACCAGTAAAGGTTTGCTGTACTGCAGGCCAGTAAACCCCGAGGCACTGTGTGCAGGGCTGAGACATCAAAACACCGAGAGTGTTCTGCAGAAAGCACCTGGAGCTAGCTAATCCTTCCATGTGTGAGTTGAGTCCTGCCCATTAAAGAACTGCTCAGATAATATTCTGGAAACAGACAATGAGGTTATCCAAGAGTATTTTAATATCCTTCTACTTAATTTACATCAGGGTTTGAGCACAGAGTTTCAAACTGAAGGCTATCACAACCTTAGCAAGAGAATTTCAGGAATTGAGTTTTCTCTTGAAAAACCACAGACAGAAAGTGAAATGGCACAAGCTGGCTGGTCTGCGTGCTTACACCAAACTCATCTCTTTCCAAGATTCGGATGTGTGCCAGGGAAGACTTGGAGTACACAGCAGAAATCATTCCATGCAATCCATTTTGGCCAAGTTAGGTAAGATTTAAATTAACAATTAAATGATTCCAGCTAACTTTCCCTTAGCATCTTCTTGCATTTACTAAAGGGACGCTACTTTTACCCTCTGAAGAAATCTGAGGGGCTGTCATAAAAAGAAGATGGGAAGATGCAGGGCTGCACAAGGACCAATTCCCAACGTTTTTCTCGGACGAGCCAGACAGATTTGCCAGGTTGGTTCTGGACAGGTTTGCTGAGTCTCCAGGGGACTCAGCTGAGTCACATACAATATGTGAGGCCAAGGATGGAGAAAAGAATCACGTGACTATTTCCTACCTCTTTCAGCCTCCTCGGCTGCCAGGAACTGTTCCCTGTCAGGCTGCAGAGGCAACTTTAAAGACTCATAAAAACAAGATTAGAAGATGCTAGAATCTTTCAAGTAAAGTGATAATGAAATATTTAGTACTAGTAGTAGTAGATACGATACTTCCTGAATTCCATGATGATACAACTGGAAACTGAAGAATTCAGTAAACTGTTTRAAGCAATCTATTCAAATGAAGACCCAAACCCTTGTTAATTGGAGAAAATAGAGGAGGACCCCCTAAGAACAGAAACAGCATGACAAATCTTGCAGAAATAAATCTGAAACTGCTTTTGACTGTCAAGGAAGTTCACACACCTCAGGAATAACAATGTGTGTCCTATTTCTGCTATCAAAATGCAAGCCAAACAGTTTCATTATCTTCTTTCATAGATAATTGATAAATCCAAAAATCTCAGTATTTCTAGAAAGATAAACTTGTTAAAACAGTGCACCAGTTTACTAGGACAATGCAAGTCAAAGACCCAAATTTCCCGAGTTATTAACTTGCAGAAATAATCTTCACAAGTAAAACAAATGCAATCGACCCAGAGGCATCATCCTTAATTTGTAAACGGCTTAAAACAAAAACCTTGGGAATTAATTTGCTCTTGCCCTTTTTTTAGTTTTAATCTTGTTGATATTTGTTCATGGGGATGCATGAGGAGACCCCCTCTGCGTCCACTTTTCCATCTTTGTAAAACAGAAGAGGTGGAAAAGAGAAACAAACACAATGATGGGCTTAAACAAGGCAAGTGATGGAAATAAAGGTATCAGTGAATGAGTCTACAAAACCCTTTAAAAGGTGGGAAAACCAGCAGTARGATGGATTTATAACATTTAAAGGGGGAGAGGGGAGAAGAAGTAAAAAGCCCTAATAACCCTTTTGAAAAGCAAAACCATGAAGAATTTAGGATTTCAGTTCTCTAATCCTCCTGGGCAGGATTTCAAATCGGTATTTGTGCAGATTATTTTTAGATCTACTAGTTTCCTCTGATATATTTGATCACATGGCATTGGGGAATACACTCTATTAATTTTAATAACATTGATATGATAATATAATTTCAAGAATCTCAGGTTTTAGCATTTGGAAGTTTAAGTTATCCTTCAGTTACCCAAGATATCAGATGTGGTTTGATCCTGTTCAGTATATTTTTTTATACATATATATATATGCAAAACCAGTTGGGTTTGCAATACAGCATGCCTACTGAATTTAAAGGACATTAAGAACTGAAAGTACAGAGTTTAATGTCTGTGTGAGATGTTAAAGGTGCATTTCCCTTAGTGATATAGTAGTTTTGCCCCCTTATGAAGTAATTTACCCCCAGAACACCTAACAGGAATGCAAAATATTGTTTTCTAAAAACTCAATATATTTAACATCTGAAGATGTCTCTTCTAGTGCAGTTAAAATTACTACCAACGTGCTACAGAGAAACAACTTTCACATGTGCAGGTTTCAAAGGATCACAAAGCACCTGCATGATTTTAGTCTGAAATATGTTGAAGTATTGCCTGTATCAAAACCTTCTGAACATCAAACACTCCAATTGACTGGGAAAAAAAATTGTTTCACAGATCAAGTTTAGTTAAAAATAATTACCTATCTGCTTACATACGGGGAGGAAACAAAGTCTGCATATTTATCTTAAATTCAACTCCTTCGTGATCTGGATTTTTTTAATGTTAATTCTCAGACCTCTGCCAGTACAGTAGAGCAGTGAAGATAAACCCATCTTTAGAACAGCTTGAGAGGAAAAATACAAAAACCATGCAGAGGAGGCCATAAGTTATTAAAGCACATGTAACTAGAGCAAAAATAATCCCAGCTACATGTCCTTCACAACCAGGATTTTTGTGAAAAATGAACATTTCAACACATTTTCTGGAAACAAAAGGTAGAAAATTCTGTATGAGGCAATGGAAGAATTGGAATATCAACAACTTCAGGTGCCCATCACATCCTGGTGAAACACCTGAATGATCCACCACTTACTGTGGAGCACGTGACTGAGTATAAACATGGAGTGTATATACAGGGAAAAAAAGACAAGAGTATAAAAGATTCCCTGCATCCTTTGAAAGGTTACTTGACACTACTGTGGCATCTATAACCCAGAGAAACTAAAAATGATCAAACACAGACTCTTTTTTTTAYAAGTGTGAAAGAACAACACAGGAAACAGAGCAGAGATAATTAATACTTAAACATCAGCTGACAATACCCCAGAGAAACAGCCCCACATTTTAAAGGAATACCATGAGTCCTTAGAAGTGTCTTCTTTGCAAGATGTAACACCATCAAGAGACCTCACAGTCCCTTTTAAACACACTGGCTACTATCTTAACATTCACTGTAACCTGCTTTGTATGAAATTCTCTTAAGGTACCCAGCTGTGGATTATTTTCTCTGTAACACTGAATGAAAAACTGTGTTTTGAGAGCTTTGGTAAAATCTCTATTTCTCCTAATTTAACAATAGCACTAATTTCACTTAAATATTATTTCTCCTCCATTATGAGAACAATTAGGTAAGAAGTCTTTTATAAGAAAMCCAACCTTTAGCTATTTTCCTGTGAAAAATGTAGGAAGTGTTTTTATAATTTCAAATTCAACTTTTCAGGTAAAATTCAGGGCACAATGCCCTCACTATTACTGTTTTGAGGTACATTTGTATCTCGAGACCAAGCAGTAACAGGAAATTGTGTGAAACACACACAGTACCTCCCTTGAAGACAGGCACGCCTTGCTATGTTGACTTTCTTTACATTACAAAAGTGTTCAATGCAGCATTTTCTGCATTTCTAGTAACAGTGAATCCCTTTGAGTGTCTCTGAAAGCTTCAGCTTCAAAGGCAGAGCATCAAAAAAGTACCAGAACCTGGCAGCCGAACATTACCTAACAGGTGACAGACCACAAGTAGTGTCCTACACACACCATCTGATCATAAAAAGAGTTAAATTTCTCTTCAGTAACTTCTACAAGAAACTGAAAAGTTCTCACTAAAATTTCCTTTCTTTTCCTCACATTCGTGTGTTTTAGGCACATTAATATTAAGCCTGAGGCCCTGTTTTTCCTTCCTTTTTATGTATAGATTATGAGAACATTAATTTTGGATAAATACGATGGATTAATTACATGGTCTTTACTAATCCACTTACAAAACAGCAAGCAATGACCTTATCTAAAGAAGGAACAATTTTAAGATGGCAACAGCAACTTACAGGATATATTAAAAACACATACAATACAATATTACTGTTCAGGAATTATGCAATGATTAGTTTACTTACATAATGATTCTCCTGTTCAGGAACCAGTATTTCCGCCTATGCCTGTCATATCCAATAGGTTCATGTCGGATGTATGGTTTGTTTTTTTGGATTTCAGCCACACAGTCAGTTACTCCAGGCACCTTATGTGCTACACAGACCTCACACTGCCACTCATCTTCTGGGACCTCCTCCAGAGGGGGTTTCACGCACTCCAAGTGGTACACGGCCGAGCAAGTTTCACAGCAAAGCAAATCCCCAAGTTTGTGACAAACCCTACAATGATCATCATACTGAATAACACCTTCTGACATTAACTCCTCACGTGCAATGTTTGTGGTAAGAAACTGATCCACTAAGAACTGCAGAACTTTGATTTTATTCTCTACTGGTCCATAAGGATAGTCCTCTGTCTCTTGGTAAGGAAGAACATGATGGTATTCCTTGTCACTCTCACAATATACCCGCAGAACCTCTGGCCACGTCATTCCATCTATGAAATATAAAGTGGAATTAACGCTATCTTTGAGGTCAGCAGGTCCAAAGGTAGTATTTGAAGTGTCTTCTTCACGTAAAACTGCTTTTAACAGCACTATATGCATCTCTGCCATAAGTGTGCACTGCTCTTGACTTACCAGAGCAGCACAGAAGTCCTCAAAACGAAAAGGAGAGAGGCGCAAAACAGTGCCAAAGTTCCTTAGTACCTCATAGATGGCAATAACATTCATTATATGCTCACTAGGCACCATTAAGTCCTCTGAGGATTTAGGAAACTCCAAGGGTGGGATATCTTTTTCTTCCAATATTGGAGAACGAGGACGATGTGCTCTTTGTCTTCTCCTACCTGGAATAAAAAAACAACAGTAAGAATTCTGCTATTCACAGGTCAACATGTTTAAACATCCATCATCAATGACTGTGTTCACTTTCTGAACTACTGCAAATTAAGGCTTCACAAGCTTCACAGTTATATAAATGTGTTAACTCAGCTAATCATCTTATACTTTAACTAACAGTATGAAAACAAAATACAAGATATCTTAAGTTTTGCTTTAGACACATACAGCAATTGCATTTCCCATACAATATACATTTACTGAATCTTTAAAATGAAATCTAGAAATGTAATTGTTTAAACTACTCAAAAAGAAAGACATTTCCCTCAGCCAAAATATTCCTTTTTTCTCATTTTTATTCAGCATGACCAGTTTAAACTTGAAGCATCAAGCCCCAAACAACRGATATTTTGTATTAAATTATTGCAAGCTATTCTCCTATCCAGTGATAGCATCCAGGAAAGCTCATTCAAGCAGATGTCTTAGGACATCAATTCCAACCAAATTAAAATACAAAAGAGAACCTAAAGCACATTGTTCACTGCTTTCTAACTAGAGTATTTCCCCTGGCTATCTACAAACCAAAACCAAAAGGTAAATGTGATGTTCTATCAAAATATTTCACAAATTCCCAATTTCTCAAAAAAAGCAAACAAAAACCCACCTCAACCCACCCTCATGCTTCAATAAAACAGGAGCCATATCCACAGAATGAGGCAGCAAAATTATGGAAGGACAAAGCTTACCCAAAAAAGCTAAGCTAAAGAGCTCTTTTACTACCTAAAACAAAAGACACTGAGCATAATTAATTCAGTCTCAGATGCCAATTCAGATAAGATGCTAAACTTCCTTCCCTTTAATTCCACTATCCTTGATGCCAAGCAGAAGGAAAAACAAAAGAGGAAAGTTTTTGTACATGACACTACCAGACAGATGAAATATTTTAATCTTCTATCAAAATAACAAAAAAAAGTATCCAGCTACACGCAATTATTTCTCAGCTATCAATTAGAAGTTTTAGATGTACTCATTAAACTTATTTCTCTTTATAAAAAACCCCAACTTAATCAAGTTCAGAAAATGTCATAAACCATCATTTTGGTTTAATCCARGAACTGAGATGAAAACTGGTTTTTAGGTCCTCTTACTAAGCCTACTAAGATTCTGGTCAACAATTAAATTTTGTAATTATCCATTGTCCATGGAGAAGTGGTCAGCAGGATGAATTTCATTCACAGAGAAAATCCAAAGGAAAACCACAGCTGTCCATAGCAGCCACTTCCCCCCCCCCCCCACTTCATTAAAATTGGACATGTACGGGACTTTGTGTGTTCTGAGACAGAAGAGCTATACAACCAGCAGTCTGGAATTTTAAACTTCACAATAATTTCTTGACCAAATTCTGCAAATATCAGACCTTTCCAAAAAACAGGTCAAGGAAATTAAGAGATAAAGTGAGTTCCAGTCAGCTTGGATGTTACCATTAAGAGGAAATGGTTCTCTGCAGCATTTGTTCAACCCACCCTGCTCCCTTTGATACTCCCATAAATACAGAAAATAAGTCTAATGGGGGAGAAGACCTGCTAAGGCAGATCCTGCTGAACCTGAAACACTATCACTAAAACTTTAATGCATTGAAAAAGGGAAAAGAAGTTACCAGAAAGAAAAGCAACCTTTAAGAAACATCTTGATGCACAACAAATKATTCCAGAAAAATAAATCAATCCTTGAGCTGGTATGGCAAGAGGGAACCAGATATAGCTCTCCGTTTCCAATGTTAAGGAATGAAATCTTATGCAACAAATTACACACCCAAACAATATAGAAGATGAACTGCAAGATGTTTCCATTACAGAAGTAATGGGTCAACATCATCTGTGGATAAAAATAACTTTCCAAGTTTAGGGAAGTTTGAGTTCTGACTGTGGAAAATGAAAGAATGCTACTGTGACTGTCTTCCAACATGCCTCTGCACAAATCAGTGGAAAATGTTTAATCATGGCAAACACACAAAGGAGCTTCACAGCCAGGCACAAAGCAAGTGTTCTCTAGATTAAACTCAACTTTATCATCATGATCCAAAATCATATACACATAAGCCACCGCTGGTTYCATTAAAAGACCCCAAAGCAAAACAGACACGCTCACACATTCAACTACTTCAGGGTCCTGAAGCTTCCTTCAACATTGCAGGATGTGTAGGGCCAGTCCTAGTTGGCCATGCAAGACAACAACAACACAGAACAGATATTTTGAAATCACTGATGGCCCTCACAGAGTCCAAATATCACAAAAGCCAGCAGAACTATCAACCAGGACTCTTTCCAGTGTTTGCAACTGTAGCAGAAAAACATGTCTGTCACACAAGAAAGCCATAAAACAGCCCTTCAAGAAAGGGAGTAGCRAAGATGTTAACCCTGCTTTACCTAAATAAATCAGAAGTGACAAATCCCCCAGTAATTTGGACAAACATAAACTAGAATGAAGGACCACTGCTGAAAGAAGCAAGGATTCCTTATTTTCTCCTCCAGTAACAAAATTCTACTTGTCCTATGCATAGTTTTTTTCCTTTATTGAATAAAAATGGACCCCCAATACATCATCTTTGCTGATGCCTCTTTCACATGACATAACCATGATATGGAATCACTAAGGTTGGAAAAGACCTTTAAGATGAAGCCCAACCATCAACCCAGCCCTACCAGCATGTTCACCACCTCAAGTGCCATATCCACACATTTTTTGAACACTCCCAGGGTTGATGACTACGCCACTTCCCTGGACAGCCTGTTCCAGTGCTTTACAACCCTTTCAGTGAAATAAARCTTCCTAATGTCTAATATAAACCTCTCCTSGTGCAACTTAAGGCTATTTGCCTATTTGTTACATGAAATTAACAGCGCAATAAAAAAAAAAACAGAACCTTAAAACAGGGCATTCCTAATATGCTTTGAAAAAGTTAATCTCTAACACTTCCTGTTACAAAGGAAGCACGTTGGTACAATTAGAGATCTAGAAGAAATGTTATCAGGATACAAAGTATGTCATAATAGTATAATAAAGAACTGTACTTTGGTGCAAGCACAATGCAACCCTGTGGCTGCATTAGTCACGCCATTCCATCTTCTACTTAAATCAATTTATGTATTTTCATGTTTGCTTTGCTATAAAGMACAGAAATTTCAAAAGTAATAGTAAAGCAGACAAGAGGAAAAGCATACTGCATTATAAAATGTGTGCTTCATTTGTCCACTGCTTGGTGTTAGGCCTCACAGTTGCAGCACATTATGATATTGTGCACCTCAACACTCCCCATCCACCCTGCAAACCACACACCACAGCTCAAGAGCTCAAAACATTTCTCTTCTCGGACTCCAAACTGCTCTGAACAATTCTAAACTAAATATAAACTGGTTTCTAGAGCTAAAAAAAGGAAAGTATTCAAAGATGCAGAATATTTTAGAAAGAAACTGTATTYTTCTTGAATGATTTGGTGGCACAGTATTTCAAATCTTTCTATGTTGGCTTTTTTCTTTCCAATTTCACTTTCAATTTGTTACTAATATTTGCTGAACCCTTGTTGAAGACAATTTGAAGCTGAGAAGAAAATCACAAAGTGTGATTTGGAAATTCAGAAATTCCAAGCAATTTGTGCTTATACATATTACTGATCAGTACATCAACTGTGATCTCAAGAAATGCTCCAGACACCTTAAAAAAACCCTCGAAAGCCCAAACCAACAAACCCAAGCACTCTAATAATCTCCAGTGAAAAGGATGGACATTCTCTGCCAAGGTGCTTGTAAATCTTGAGGCACTCTAAGTGGCTGCTGAACTGAAATTAAAAGTGCAGGTCAGTGGCATATGAYATAATGATGTCAAAGTGCTCCAGTCTCTTTTTTGAGCTGAAATGTTGGTATTTTACTSGGTGGGTAACCTTTCTTCACTGCTGATTTTTCAGTGTGCTGACAACCCACACAGCTCACCCTGCTTCAGAGCAGTTCCACCTCCTGTGTGAASGTTTTTGAAGATCACAGTTCATGTTTACCCAACTGTGCCTCATAAACACACAAAAAAATCCCTCAGATGTTGAAAAATGTTTTCCTACAATAAACATACCCAATTTTTCAAGCTCTTCACTTTCAAGGACAATCTTTTTCATGGGGCAAGCGGGCCAATGTTTGAATTTGACATTCACTGGCAGACGCAAAAAAACCCCACAACCCAACAAAGAACTCTGGCCACTTCWAACACTTTATTTTAGAGATTCTAGGATTTGACAAATTTTTTTTTATTTTTAAACTTGTTGTCATTTGTCAAGGATTTTGGCCCCCACAAGGAATTTTTGTTTAAAGTATGTACTATTTTGTTTAACCCAAAAACCATCAAGAGGATTCCAGAGCTGGTGCACCTGCAAGTTACTTCTCCTTTAAGCACCACCACCTGACTGACCAGACTTTAAACTGAATCTACTTCATCTACCCTCAATTCAAGAAATCTACTCTCAATTTACCCACACTGAAACTTCCCAAAACATACTCAAGTTTTATGACATGCAAATTTGATACTTCTGAGATCGTTTCTGCATATTAAGTCTCTGAATCCAATTTCACCTCCAAGTTTGAGACAGTACAAAGGCAGAAAATATCCACTTCTACACCACTCAAATTCCATAGCTTTATTTGGAGTAAAAAAATTGATTTGCCAATAGCCTCCTGCTGCCACAGCTTGACTATTGACAGGATCCAGATCCCCTGGAGTGGCTCAGCACTACATTTCTATCTTGCCCAAACTCCTTTTAAATGACAAGTCCTTCACTGGTTGTCCCCCCAAGTGCTGAAGCAGTCTGCAGTGGTTACCTATCCCTATTTTGAATTCTCTAGTTGAAGAGCTGCCTGTAATTAAGATTAAAGAGTAAACAATTCTATTCCCGTGGCACATTTAATTATAGATACTGATAATTATAGTCTACACTTAGGATAATCTACTAAAATAATTTATATTACAAATATTTAAGCAAACATACTAATGATACTTGAAATAAAATGAAGTTACTGAAGTAACTGAACACCCAAACCAAGAATTTACTCACAAAATCCAAACCATTGCTTTTTTTTTTTAAATTTGCATCTATTAAATCTACTTAGTTCAAATGCTGACCCTTTCAAAATTTGGGAACGAAATAAGAGTTTAAAAGGACCAAAACCCTTGTCTCTATTTTCATTCACAGCCTGAAAGAAGAAAAGGGAAAGTCACATCTGTTCTTTACCACAGGAGAATATAGAACTTAAAACTACTTCAACCATCTTTTAACACATCTGTTGGTTTATGTAAACAGAGTATCTGAATTAACTATTGACATGAGTGTCGAGAATACTGAAAGATTGGATCACAACTACATACAACTTTCATGCTCTTCAGCTTCAGTTGTATTCAATCACCATACACACATAGCCTCACAAAATCACAAATATCCACTTTTGCCTTGTCTCACTGATATTACACATCCCTCCCCTCCAGTAAACAGAGCCTTTCAGCCCAGCATATTTCAAGTAATGGACTGGTGGATGGAGATCCCACAGAACAAATATTCTGGCAGAACCACTGCCTTGTTTAAACAGGGGCAGAGTGGTGGCTGCATTGGTCTGACCTAAAAAATAAACACTGGTTCCAGCCTTTCTTGATTTGAAAGCCCACAACTGGTCTCATTTCACTTCTCTAAGAACTTTCCCTTGCTCATCATTCCTCAGCACTTGGGCACTCCAGCTCAGAGTCCCTGCCCAYAGTTGCCATGGAGAGGATAAACTTGGTAGGAGTACTGGGGAGAGCAAAGAGACCAAGGAGTTCCAGATACTTCAGTAACCTGTCACGGGGAGGGGGGAAATACAGAAGCAACTCTCTCTCCACCCCAGTCATACTCCACAAAATTGATCCCAGCTAGTGAAGACTTTCAATTTTCCCCAAAACAAAGATTTAAATTTTGGCTTCAAGACTTGACAAGTCAAGTCAAACCACACCACTCTTACACAAAAGTCCATCTTTAGTAAAGTAGAACTGGGCTGGTTTTGTTTTCCAGATCATGAGTCACTGCAAAAACGTCTCAACATAAAGACCAGCTGGCAGTTATATACGATGTCCTGGAAGCACGAGCACTCCTTGGAGAAGACGCCCTCTCCTACATTTTCCTTCCTCCTGGAAACTTTGACTTTTGACTGCCCTGTTACACTCCATCCTATTTTGGTTTGGTTTTAATAAACACACATTGCTGTCCCATGTTACTGCTTTGCACCAGGCACGTTTCAAAAGGGACTGTACAGCAACGCACAAGTTTTTGCTAGATATCACTGTGAAAACTGGAAAAAGTTGCTGAAAATGGGTAAGAGAACCTTTTTTGTGCGTTTTTTCTTTCCTTTTACAGCAGAATGCAGAAACTGGAGAGAGCTGCATGTTTGCCACAGCAATATCCAAACTGGTTCTTTAATTAAAAGTCGACCTCCTGGGAGAACATTTGCTCAGCTTCCACCAAAGAAAAAAAAGCAGTAAAATGAATGAGCTTAACATAAAATAAGAATATATTATGAAAAGCAGTACCAAAGTAGAAAAATCTAAATCTTTTTTTTGGGATGGGCAGAAATTAAAGGCTTTGACTTGTACAAAACACCTTTTTCCATTTTAAAAATGCAAACATGATAATCATGTTTCTAATATTCACAAGTCAAACAGTCTCTTCCACAAACATTTTCTGAAAGTGTAAGATGCATTTGTAACTACTTGTAGGTGCAGCTCCGATTTGAATATTGCTCTGCAATAATCACACCTAACCCAAATTATTTTTTTGTCTGGAGAAAAAAAATCAACCATAAATCAGATTAAACTTAAAAACTAAACCAACATTAAAAATGAGGCATTCCAAGCACCACAAAAGCTTTGGAAGTTGAAACACAAACGAAAAACCAGCTGGTTATTAGACTATTAGATCCTGAGTGCACTCACATCACACAAATTCTCACACAGGCTCCTAAGTAAAGTTTGACTCCTGCCTTGCCTTGTACAAAACTAGGTCTTTATGTTCTTTCAAAACGGTAAAACTTTTCACTGCTTCTTTTTTCAGTTTGCACACCTGTCAGCAAAACACTTCTAAATCAAATCAGGGTTCTCCACTGATTTTACATTAAGAATTTAATCTCTCAACATTATGGCCATCAGCACTCTCTCAGTAGGAGCCAGGAATACAAACCCTCCCATATTCTATGGCATCATTTTACCATTTGGATAACTAATGCAAGACAAGTAGCAGATGAGATCACTCTGAAAGGACTCAGAGGCACAACCCTTTTGTGCCTAGAGCCCAGGCAAGGAAAAAAAAACCAACCAAAAATACATGGAGCACTAACAATGATTTTCAGGATCATTTAGACAATTTATTGGGACAAACTCAGGGTAAGTTGTAACTAATTTMAGAAGTTAGTGAGTCCTGAGACCCAGCCCAAATCTACTAAAATCCACATTTATTCACCTTATACCTGTTCCATGCAATACAATGAGCACTTAYGGAATTTTACTGCAGATCTACAAAAAAAATTTTGCACAATAAAGTCATCTGCAGCACATCAAATTATTCCACCTTTTACAACACACATACTTCGATAACGGCAAGGTATTTGCTGCTCAGAGCTTCTGAGATGACTGAAGTGACAAAGCCCTCTTCAGATAAGCTGCCAATTTACAAGTCAATGTAGCAGGATCAGCCCCACATTTACTCCTTCGGCCTTCTACACAATTTCTTTGTTAAGACTCGTCTTCTACATTCTTCATGACTGGCACGATGAACTAGTGATCGTTCCCTCTAGAGCACAAATCAAAGTGCAGATCACTAAATGGTAAAATAAGAGCATGCCAGGTTTAATTTAGAGAAGAGGGTACYCCAGGTAAGATGTTTGGGAGGCTGATAAATCTTCTCACACGGCAGACAAAAGAGGCTGCATATCTTACTGTCGTATCTCAGTGTCTCCACTCAGACAATTCTTCAAGAGCATGAAAACGTGTTCAGATAAAAAATTACTACAGACACACAAAATGCAGCACCTGGTTTCCAGCTAAATTTTTTTACTCTGAAGATAAAAACACACTGTGAAGTAAGTGGTTAACAAAAGCAATGGTCAATCCCTGCAAATGCTCAGACTAGCAAAATCCATCTAAAAATATTTGGATGTAATGTATTTTAAGATAAATATTTTGGCTCCCAACTCCAGTGTTGTGTATTTGCTTGTTTGACAGACTGATGATGATGATTTCAGCCAAAATTTAGACATATAGCTCTTCTTGAAACTAGTTTTCCTAGTTTCTGAGGAAGAAAAATCAAGAAAAAAGATTTAAGGACTTCTAGGCATCTGGATGAAACTCCTCTCTCAAAATTCTGCAGCATACGGAAAATACTTAGTAACTATAAYGCAACAGTGACAACCCTGAAGTAGAATTTGCAGTGGACAGGGAAAAGCAAAAACGTTTAGTGATACAAGATATACARGATACCTGTCCTAACAGTTCATCCACCTTTGGAGGATGCAGAGGGGTAAGAGAGAAGGGACATTATAAACACACACAAAAAACTCCCTTTACCAAAAGTCCATTCAGCAGAAGGAAAGGAAATAAGTGTCACATGCATTCACACAAACAGCTTTTGCTGTACCGCTGCTAAGCAGTATATGAAAGGCATTTTATGTTTGCTAAGATTTTGCTTCTTTAAATAGTTTGGTAATATTATTTCATATTATAATAATATTAATTTTACTGTAGTATTATAGTAAAAAAGTACTCCTACATCTAAGTTCAAGATAAATCATAAACTTCCCAACAGAGCACAGAACCTGAGCCTTTCTTGGCTAGAGACATTGCTCTGTGATCTTTTAATTCATTGTTCAACCTAAGTTTGAAAAAACTGTAGAAAGTCTGTCCCTCATTTAAGTGGCATGCGATTCATGTGTAAAAGCTTGGTTGGCAGGAGAGTTTGATTAGCATGGCAATTATTCAATACCCTGCTCTCAAAAATAAACTCTTCAGCCTCTAAGACTACATCCTGAAAGTGGTTGTAACTCAGGTTGCACATGACTGAGGGAAGATAAGAGGAGAAGGACTGTTCATCATCTCTTCTGGTAAAAAGCCTGCACTATTCTGTCAGGAGCCAGTTTAAACCAAGGCAGGAGACACTCCTTCAAGCCCTCCAGCTCAGCACAGGAACTCTGTCACTACATTACAATTTGTTTGGTTTGGAGACAAAGATATGAAATAAAAACCCCCTGTACCTAAACACAGCTAAGGAGCAACTCTGGCTCAGGGTGCACCTGAGTCAAACAGCTGTGGAGCCCCTGAGGGAACGCTGGAGACACAACTCTGCATCTTGCCCTGCCCTTCCCTGCTCTCTGCACTGGGCACTGTCAGACACAGAGATACTGATGATAGATAAAACACTTCCTTGCTTATCAATGCTGCTCTGATGTCCAACATTTCCTGCTGGGTTATGACAAGACTGAGATTTCCATCAGAGCCACTCCTGCACAGCTGYGCTCCCAACGCAGGTGTTTGTCCAGGAGGAGACACAGACTGAGCTGCCTGAATGAAAAGTTTGTACTTTCTTTGCAAAAGGCCAAGAGCTTGCCTGGGAGAGAGGGAAGGAGGGAGGGAAACCTTTAGGCAAACACTGAACTAATGAGAACCGCCAGTAAATTGCCAAAATAACAACACAGATGTTTTGACTCTCAAAAACTCAGTATCAAGCAGAAGCACCAAAGGATGAAAATGCTTACACTCACACTTCTCTTCAGAAAGTTAACTGAAGTCATCCTGACCAGGTGAGAAATAAACACATAACTTATCAAAATGGTTTCCGATACACCTAAATACCACATAAAACCTGCCTATGCTTGTACAACAATGCACACAGAGCTATCTTCTGATTTGCCAAAGCACTGAGCACATTTGAGAAATGGCATACACCCATTCTCTGCAGAACTCATTTTAAACCTGGATACTCATGTAAAAAACATTTTCCTGACCCAGCCAGTTAAAATCACAAAAATATTAYTTCCCTGACATAAGCACTCTCAAAAAAGTAACAAAAATTAAAGTTACCACAAGTAAGCAGAAAATGAAGAGTTAAAAGTCAAGAGAGTATTTTAGAGCTCTTTTCTTCTGTGAAGCTASATCTCAATCCTTAAAGTAATAAATATTTTAAAAAAAATTTTAATTTGATTGCAGGACATCCCCGCAACAGGTAAATATCTTAAAAAAATATGTCTAAATTAAATTAATTTAGTAATGTATGTACTTATTTTGATTCATTCAGGTTCTTGAGCATATGAATATAAGTTAAAAAAATAGATAAACACACAGAGCTTTTTAAAGTACTATTATGAAGTCACAGAATGAACTGATATCATTAACTCACCAAAATAAAAACAAATGACACACTTAGCAGCCAGTACTTCCCCCTTTTAAAAAGTCATCAGCTAACCACTTGGAACTACATTCCTTTTTCAATTAAGATGCAATGCATTCACACCAACAACCTGTTCCTCCCCCCTTCCAAACTGGTCAAATACTCGTACAACAGCAGTGTCTGCCATCCTGTAGCCCAAACGATACTAGCTTATCCCTAAGCTGAACTACTCTCCTGGTTCAAAGATGTAAAAAAAAGAAAAGAAAAGAACAGAAAAATAAGATATTCTAAGCTTGAACTCCATTCTGGAATGAGTTCAAATAAATCCAAAGTGCTTCAGTTTAAGTAAAAGAATTTCTGAAGCTTGGGTAATGAACCAATTAAGGACAAACAGAAGTACAGGCCTTAAAAATTTACCAAATTTGCCATTAGGATTAAAAAAAAAAAAAATCACAATGAGTTTTAACTCCAGCGTGAGTTTTAAAGGTTGCTACATCTTAAGATAAACACAGTATTTAAGCGCAAGACTTTTGACTCAACCTCCACCTTTTAATCTTTGTGTTCAACTCCAACTAGGTTTACATCCTTGCAATGAGGCCCTGTGCACTTTTCCCCAAACTATAACAATGCAATCTCCATTTTGAACAATGCAYCTCATTTCCCTCCTTGGAAAACTACTTTTGTCTTAAAGCCAGTAARTGCTGGATCCAGTTATAGCTCTGATTTCAAGAGCCTGAAAATTCTCGGTGTTCATGGTTTTTTGGTTTTTTTTAAGCCACTTCAACTTACATGTGCTTCCTTTCCTTTCAACATCCAGTTATATTTGCAAGCACAAGCCAGCCTTTCCTGTATTTGACTGAAAGGACCTCTTTGCAAGGCATGCCTCTCGTTTCCCTTGTTTTTAAATTTAAAGTGAATGCTCCACACACTTCTGACATTGTTTGCAACACGTCCTGGTGGATCGCGCATTTCTACGGTCACCAGGATCCCCATGAATATTCGCAAAGCATCCCCTTGTTCCAGCAAGTGCCGCCCTCCCTCCCTCCTCCTCTCCGTGCATGTGTTTGGGAGCATCTTCCAATGCTCCCCTCGTCCCCGGGGTTGCCAGTGGTTATTTGCATACCCCTCTCCCTGGGAGTGCTTGCGGGCATCCCTCACATCCTCGCACGGGAGCGCGGACCGTATTTGCAAACCTAGAGGGAGCATGTGGGGTGCCCTCGACTTGTTTGAGTTCGCCCACGGACTCTCTACCTGGGGTGCTGCTGTAGGTGCTGTGGCTCCTGAAGCTGCTCTCAGTGCAATAACTGGCATCGTCTTCATCCTCCATCTCTTCGGGGTAGTCAGAGTCGTCGTCGTCCTCTTCCTCCATTATCTCCTCCTCCTCTTCCTCCTCGGAGTCCTGGTTATCCTCGGGGTCTCCCTCCTCCTCCTCCTCGGACACCATGCTCTCGTCCTCCTCCTCGCTCTCATGATCGTCGTACACCACTTTGCTGATGCTCCTCCTGGACGAGGCAGCCCTGCCTTGGCTGTTGCAGCTGCCTCCTGCGCCTCCTCCTCCCCCTGCTCCTGCCGCCCCGGCCCTGCCCCTGCCCTTACCGCCGCTGCCTCCCCCACCGGGGGTGCTGCTGCCGCCGCCGCCCGCCTTCCTCTTGCCGCCCCCCCTGGGCGAGGCGGCGGCGGCGGCGGCGGGCGACGAGGCCTGGGCAGCGCCGGCTCCCTTCTGCTTGGGCCCCGCCGTCTCCGCCTGGGCCGCGGCCGCCCACCTGCCGCGGCTGCTGCCGCGCTGCCGGGAGCGCAGCCCGCCGATGGGGCCCGCCGGGGCCGGGGCGCTCGCCGGAGCGGCGGCCGCCGCCGGCTGCTGCTGCTTGGGCGGCCTGCCGCGCCGGCCCCGCATCGCTGGGCGCTGGCCGAGGGGGAAGGGAGGGGAAGGGCGGCTCGGGAGGGCTCTCGGAGTCCGGACAGGCGGCTACGGGCAAGCTCCGCGCCCCGCGGAGGGCGCGGGGCCGGGGCGGGGGGGGGGCCGGGCCGAGCGGGCCGCGGCTCAACGCGAATCGCCGGCGCCCCGCTCCGGATCGCCGCCGGCCGCCATCTTGTTCCCCGCCTGCGCCTCGGCCGCTCCGCGCTGACTGGGGGAAGCGGCACCAGGCCCCGAGCGCCTCACGTGACCGCCGCGCCCGCCGCCGCCGCCAGGGGGCGCGCCCGCCACGGCCGTGAGGGAGCCGCCGCGACGGGGCGGCCCCGCGACCCCCGGACCCGGCACAGAACTCGACACCGGCACCGAATCCGAACCTGGCACCGACATCCGCACCGATGCCGATCCCGAACCCTGGCACCGCCCCCTAGCCTGGCACTGATCCCGAACCCGACGACGACACCGGTACCGGCACCGACTACTGAACCCGACACCGGCATCGACCCCAGCCACTTGCACCTCCCCTCGCCCCTCATGCTCCACTTGCCCCTTTCCCCTCCGCCGGCACCCGGCGCGTCCCCCACCCCAGGTCACGGCCCCGACACCGCCGCTCCCTCAGCTAGCCCTGCCCCGGACTCACCGTCTCCCCACACCGAAGTCGCGGGGCCCGTGGCCGGGGTCTCTCCCAGAGCTCGACCCGCTCTCCGACAGCGAGCCGGGCTCCGGGCCGCGAGCACGGGCTTCCCACGGGGGGCTTCATTCCCCGCCCAAACCAGAGCCCCGGGTGTCCCCTCGGGAGAGGTTTCCCTCTTCCACCTGCACCATACAGTTCCCTTGGCCCTCTGACACTCATCTCACCCATTAAAGCCTTCTTGCTCACTCTTACACAAAGACTGAGATCACGTAAGGACCCACCATCACCATTTTTGTCCATCTACTTTCTCAGATCTGCCGTGTCTGCAGTTCCCTGGAACACTAGGAAAGAGATGGGCTTCATCTGTTTTATAATCCCTCTGGTTTTCCCATTTGCCAGAGTCCACAAAGGGCTAAAAGTCAAYATAAACCAGTGGCACTGCTGGGTTTCCGATGCCACCACTTGAATTCAGGTATGTTTCCTGAGCAAAATCATTACAAACTGAAAGCCAGCCCAAGGCACACAAACATCCTGCATTTCTTACAGCCMGCCTTCTTTTTCATTGCTAGATCAACACAATTTCGGGATTTGAGAGAGAAGTCTCTTATCATTAGAAAATCAGTCTGTTCACATGTTCATTTTCTCTCAGTCCCTTGCTTATGCTTCTGAGCAAGGTAAAACCCAACACTGGTCATGCCAAAAGCATGGCAGTTACATGTCCAATATGTCATTTAATTTGCATTCTTCTGTAATAATTTTTGAAGTCCTTTTGTTCATGAACTTGTTGCTCAGGCCGAGCACCTCATTAAGCCCACAAACCTGCCACAGCATCAAACCTGCAACAATGGCAGCAGGGTWTAGCCCAATTTGCACTCTTATATCCAGCTTTTTATCTGCAGCTCTTTTATATTCAGTGTTGCAGCTGCACAGGCTGCATGGTCTAAACACAGTATGATACAGCAACAGCAGCAGCCAACATTGCCCAACCCCATTTACACCTTTCTACTCAATTTGTATTCTGAACCTTTCAAAGTTACCTTTGGATTGCTTATGTCAGGCTAATTTTTGCAACCTCTTAGAAGGTTGCAAAGGATTGTGGTTACTCTTTAATTACGTGAATACACRGATTCACATTTTGAGGGAGGTTATTCCACTATCTCCCTTTGTGGTCTTGGAAAAAACATCTGTGCGTTCTGCCATCTATACATTGAAAATCTAGCAAAGGTACCTAGTGCATCTACTGCACCAAGCACACAGCCTGCAGCTTTATGAGAGCATTAACATCTCTGAAATACTGTGGATTTTGTGTATTTGTGGTAGATCAAAGGTGCTAAGAATCATTTGCTTTTCAGCTGTGAACCAGAAGACCCTGTCTCTTAATCCCACCCCGTATCAATTGATGTACAAGTGCTTGCTGAATAGGACATAAATAATTTTAATGTTATAGGTGGAGAAATGGGTGGAGAGAGGTACATTAACCTTCAGGGACAGGACTATAAATTAGTCCTTTCCAAAACCCAGTTCAGTGCAGAGAAATCAACCCCAACCTCATAACCTGCCCATGTCCACTCAGAATAGAACATATTGATTAGGAACTTGAAGCTCCTATTTGGAGTCTGCTGGTATAGTAAACGAGCATATTTATAACTGAATTGAATACAGCAGGAAGAGGCATTTTTCATTGGAGGCCGTACCCTGCTTCCATCCTTAGGACAGATGGAGAAAAAGACTCCTTTCACRAGGCACTTTGGAGAAGATGAATAGCCCAGTTGTTCCAAGCTGCTGTCTAGATGGGTTCCCTTCTCCAAGGATAAGGGAAAGAACTTAACCTACAGCTGGACAGCATTCAGAACAAGTGAGCATAGGCCCTTGCTTAAATTACTGAGACGCTTTTGTCCAGTCCTTCCCTCCAAATAATTTCATAACTTGTACAAGGAAATAAGAATTTAAGTGTTCAGCTCTCAGTTCCATGTACATTTTTCTACGACACCAAGGTGTTGCTGAGTAACATCACACTAGAGCTCAGCTGAAGACTGAAAGTCAGTTGTAGGAAGCAAAGGCTTATATGACTTTTGCTGAGGTAATTCAATATATTTCCAATTGCCATTTTATTTAGTATGATGAAAATCCAAGTATACCAATATACTGATATGCTGAATTCTATTAATATTCAATCACATCATTATTAAAAATAAGTTAACATATTTGCTGTTCTGAAAATGTACTGATGTATGTTGTCCCCAACAATCCATTTTATGCTCGACTCCAAAAAATCCAGCACTATGCTCAACTGTCCCATTTTCCCCTATCCCAGATAAGCTTTCATTTACACRAATACAGTCCCACAAGTAGCTTATAACAAGTCAGCTTTAAGTGAATGCCTAATCAGAAGTATAATTCAACACATACCTGTAAAATCTTCAACAAATGTTGTTTTCATAAAACTTCAGTTCATCGTTTTGTATTTCAAAGAGAGTCAAAACCAACCCAAAGCTAAGATATACTTTGAAATGCTAGAATTCAAGCAGTATAGATGACATCAACTAAGTTGAGGTGTTCACTAATTGAAAAAGTACTTAGAGAAAACAAACTGATGTAGATAGAACATTCTTGTTTCACATTCAAGATGAGTTTTCTTGTTCAGGAAATTGAAAGCAACTACTGCCAGTGCCAAGAAGTCCCCCATATATGAATCCTCAGCTGCCACTGCAGTGGTTTTTTAGAATTTTACTTTTATATACATTTGGTACTGATAAACAGTGTATAAATATAACTGGAACATGTCCACTTCCAAAGTGTCTTGAGCCTTTTAACTGCCTGTGCAGCTCTTTCAAAGCTACACAGCCCAAGTCAGCAAGCTATACCCCAACACTTCTGCCATAACCGTCTTGTGCTGAGCCAAGAATCGTGTGGTATTTTAAGATGTTCTTATGATTACATATCAAAATTCTACATGAAAATATAAGCAAGCATCCAGCTTCTCACCCAGTTAAAAAGAGAGCTTTTAATACACAAGTTTCAAACTTACAACTCCCATGTAGCTACAGAGTAACCAGGCTCCTCCTATGTAGAAAACAACTTTTGATAGCCCCAATATGGAGTGCTAATACATCCTTGTCATAAAAGGAATCAATAAAAAATAAACGTGTTAATAATGAATTTCAAATTCAAATTATTTCCAGCACTTCAATAGAATAGGTCTGAGAGTCTCTCAGGTGGTTAAGTCTTTGTAACTCCCGCAAACTTCCTTCAATCTTGTTGAGTTCTGAGTAGAACCGTACCTGAAAAGAAGAAAACACAGACATTTAGAGTAAAATACATTTTAATTATTTTCATACATCATCATACTGTGGAATACTATGCTTCTGCACTAAGATATTTAAAACAAACAAACACAGCAGCTTTTGAAATCAAAATGAGACAGAGGCAAATGCAATTCATGTTCAGGAAGGAGCATACAGAGGAGGGGACACATCATTTGAGTCACTATATAATTTATTGTCTGCCTTTCCCTCCTCAACACCCATATTCCAAATCCAACTGAAAATGAAATTATTATCCCAGAAGATGCAACTTACTTGGGCTCTCACAAACTTATGTAGGTTTGAAAGCAACTCCTTTGCTTCTGGCAGCATCACCATGACAGTGAAGTGAGCATCAAGTAACAGGCACATCCAATCCATGATCTAAAGGCAAACAAGAAAAGTACAATTACACTTCCCACTCTGGAAATGACACATATTTGGCTTTAAAAGCTGAACTCTGAAACATTAACTCTTAATGCAAAATGCAAGGGTTCATATTTTCAGGCAGTATATTTGGGTTTTGATTGTTGAAGTGTTGCATCTGACTTCATACAGGTTACATTAACAGACAATACTTTGTAGAATGAATTTAGAGGTCAGTTGATTTTAGATATTCCCAACTACTCACTAAGTTACACACCACAGAAAGAGAAGGAAGAACAGCTCTTAGAATGAGCTTCTCACCTGATTTATTGTGGGAGAGCGTATTCCAGGAAGAGTGGTGTTAACTTTTTCACTGCATTTCACATACAGGTAATATAAATACCTGAGAAACAGCTGAAAGTAGAAAAGTCAGACAATTTCTAAAGGACAAAGTTAATAGMCTGAGGGGTTTTGTCCTGAAAATGGTAATATTCATAAGGATTTTTGTTTAATTGTTTTTCGAAAGCAAAATGGATGCCTTCATACTACACATCGAAAACAAGTTTTATGGTTCTCTTACACCACCCATAGCTGGATGTTTGAAAATTCTCAGCAATATTCAGTGTAAATTACATTCAGGGGTAATCATTGTTCCAGAAGATGTGTCACAGCTGAGATCAGCTTTGTTCTGATGTGTGGGGTTTTTCTGAAATCACTAGGAAATCACACATATGCTCAGGTACACACAGTTCATGAAGTTGTATTTCAGGTTTGGTGAAACACGGGAATTTGGTGGGGTTTTTCCTAAACCGAGAGGATCTAGAYTTGTATTACATTTGGGCTTATACAGAATGGAGAGTTTGTTTCTCATGTTTTCTAAACTACTGTTTCTGATGGGACTGGCTAAATTAGTGTGTCCTGTTCCTGTCTTAAAAAGCATCTAAATCAAGCAAAGGTATTATTACTTGCTAACAAAATATGAACATTTTCCAGGTAGGCTGGGTCATAAAGAGGGTTTCTTTCTTACATGTTCTAAAATAAGGTCTACAAAAATTGGAAAAATATCCTTAACTATGTGGAAAAACGTGATATTCTCTAACATTAAATCTTATTAGGCATCCTAATTTCATTTTTGTGCATTAGTTTGTTATTCAGACTCCAGTAAGAGTGATCGATTTCTCATATAAAGTTGAAAAACTCTCTTCCCGTTCTCTCACCATAAAATAATAAGGGGTTTTTAAACCTCTTAATGTTAAAATACTTACAATAGCTTGGCGAGCTGGAAGGTTTTTCAGGTGAGGCAAAAGAAATGTTTCAGTGTAAGCTGAATGGAGAACAGCATTTCTGTGCAGCACTATTAAGAGAATAACATTCCAGGAAAAACACCAGTTTCTACAAACCAGAGTGAATTCTAAAAAAAAAATTTCTCCAGATTCTTTGAGAGAGGTCCTATTTGAATCTTATTTCTATCATGAARTATCTACAGCAACTGAACCATCACAATGCAGTGAACAGTTCTGTTCACTGCAAGGGTGTAACTGCCTGATGTGTTTAAACAGGCAAACATCCAAATCACTGATACATTTTCTCTTCAATAGGAAAGATTATGGCAAAAGTGTAACAAAAAACTAAGTTTAAATTGGTGTAGATGCTTTCTAAAAGTTAAATGTTTCTATTTATATTCTAAACAGTTTTTCTACTGAGTAGGAACTGCTCTTATGAGAGCTCAGAAACTTTCAGCAATAACAGAAAATGTGTCTTTTGGCAATACCCAATATAAACATCCACCTCACATCCAATGCCCTGGCTTCCCTTCCCTGCACAGAGGATACAATAATGCTGCTTTCTGAGGTCCAACAGGGCAGGATTCACCATCGCTCTTGGACTGGGTTTCCTTTGGGATTTTGGTATCACACATGTCCTGGTCCATCTCTGCATTGAAACCATTTTCTACAATTTCAGTCTTCACTTCTTTATTGTCGAATTCCACATCAATGTAACAGATCACAGAATCCAGATTCACATCTGTTCTTTGAAGACGGGCTTCACTAATGCTGTAGAAAAAAATTCCAGACATTTAATACCTTTCATTATTAGCTTTAAAATCAGCAATGCCATCAACACACATTATGAACTGTTTGAAGCTTACTAGGAAAGTGAAAACATAGACTAAAATTTGGTGAAGGAAAAAGAAAAGAGTGATTTCAAGTTACCTTAAAAATGCTTTCAGGCAAGCATAAGTAATTTCTTCAGGAATATCTGGAAACCGTTGTAGGCAGATTTGTAGGAGATGCACATCTTTTTTCTCCAAAGCAACAGCCATTAAATCTGGACATAAACTATAAGAATATGAAATTAATAGGTTGCACAGTTCACACCCACTGAGAACTACATTTACAACTAAGGCAATAGTATGAATCTTCCTCCCCAGCTGGATTTTTTATGTAAAACATCAGCTTCATCAGAAGATAAGCACCTTTGGTATTAAATTCTGATAATTCAAAAGTACCTTATAAAGAACTGTATTTCTACATTTTTAAAATTTTATTTTTAAAGACTACTCCCTACAATTTAAAAAACGCAGTCATTACCTGTAGGACAAGTCCCGGGTTTCGACAATCTGCAGCAGGAAATTTTGAGGGTAGTACTTTGGATTTGTTTTACATCTGTCTGTAAGGGCAGTGACCACATAGCCAATGGTGGCTTGCAAATCTGGCGTCGGTGCTTTTGACATCAACTGTTTCAATTCATTTTCCAACACAAAAGTAGAAGCATCCTGGAAAAGACAAATACTGTGCAACTCAGAAGTACAAGGCACAGGTTTGACAACTGCCCTGGTGCTAATTACACCAACTAGAAGCAGACCTATTTTGGAATTCAAGCTACAAAAATGTACAAAAATCCCTCATCACTCTGTGTTTTGATAGTCCCTCTCAAGCATGGAAGAGCCAAATGAGGTAATTACTCACTCTGAATTCAGGGAAGCAGTACTTCTAGTAACTGCTCATGGATTAATCACCTGTTACTTCATAACATTACCAAGGTGTCCAGCCACAGGTGAACTGTAGGTTAAGTTTCCCTTCCTATCACAACACTTGCACAAAGTTCTAGAAAGGAACTAAAGAGCTTACTGCTGTATTTGCAGCAGAATTCCTGGCCAAAATGCCTTCAACAAAATTAAAGCCATAAATAAGAACCTAAAAAGGCAAAGTTCAGATGAAATAGCCTCCCACCTTATTTACTGTAAGAGATTGTCATTAAAAATGAACAAATCTGTGCAAGTTTTCAGAACTCAGCCATTATAAGCCCTGTACTGTACAGTTGTCAAAACACACGTCTATGACAAAACTTAATTCCATCAGGCCTCAATTCTGTTCTTGCACAATAATGATAATAACAATATCCTTCAACTCATCTGTTCAAGGCAGCTTTGTCAATCTGATATGTGCAAGAGGACATGGAAAGAGATAACAGCTTAAGAGACACCTAGAATATTCTGAGAGTGTCTAAACACTATTTGAAGATATTTGGTTTACTTACTTTGAGATTTAGTAAGAGCTGCCCAACTGATAGGGTCTCTGGCTGTACTTTAGCAACACTGTTCCTTCTTGATCTTAACTGTGGTAAAGAAAAACATGAAGTTATTATCCAGGTCTAAAATATTTAAGGATTTCAAGCAAGATAACTGGGTACTTCATGTGTCAACTTGCTGTCCAGACTATGATTACTAACTCCAATTCCAGAACAGTGTTAGAAACAATGAATAACACATAAAGTGAAATTTCTTTCTGCTGCAACACCTAAAGTAGCAGCATGGGGAAGAGACAAGACAAACAACAACCTCACATGATCCTAATGCTAACTTACATTCATTTTGGACTCAGATTTGAGAGCTACAGACTCCTGGGACTGAAAGGAAACCACCAGCTCTTCATCTTCCAGAGTATTCCAGTTCACAAATGAAGACACATCTGTGAACACATAGATGAAACTATATGAAGATAACACTTACAGCACATTAATTGAATTATGAATATTGCATCAACTTCTTATGCTAATAGATACTCTCTGAACTATAATCCAAGTGATTTTATGCCAAGAAAGTTGCCAGTTTTATTTCAGCAGCAGGTAATTTTATGATCCTTTTTTATAATGTTTCTCCATTTTGCCTCTGGGAGCAAGAGAAGTAAGTTATTACACAATTTATCCTGAGCGTTACTTGCAACAACATTTTACCAATGCAATGTTTAATTAAAACCACTATGACAGTACAATTTTAAACTGAAGTTCACAAACTAAGGTTTGACATTGCCCTATCCAATCACAAACTTTTTGAAAATATTTTTAAGAAACAGCACTTCATTTTCTTTTCAGTATTTATCACCCAGCATTTCAGAGTTTTCAGTAATTCCAGTATCTGAATGACAATGCAGGTTAAGTGAAGCCACAATAAATCCAGACATTTGTGTGCTTTGGTGTCCCCAGCACCAGTAAATTTTACAGCCAGGAACACAATACAGTGTGAAGTTACCTCAAGCTGTTTAGATTTAATTCATTTTATAGGACTGTATTAAAATAATTTTTACACAATTTCAGAAGTCTTCCTTTTACAAGATCTTTTCACTGTAATTATAAAAAAATCTTACCAGGGGTTTGACTGTCCTTGAGCTTTCCCACAGCAGCTGCCAAGGATGATGTTTCACACTTGTACATAATCACAGTCAGCACTTTCCCATGAATTAAAAAAAATTTTTCCTCATAACACCACAACTGAAAAATATTAAAATGCATCATTAATGAGGTGAGCTGAGAAGTGTGTTCCTGCACACGCTGATGTGTAACTCCTTACTACAAATTTCAGCTAAAAGTCAGTGATCAGATTACCTCAAATTATTTTCAGTAGGTTTAACACTTGCTAACAGACCTTCATTACCTGTTGATTTTAAATACAGAAATCAGAAGTGTTCTGTTGAGTGTTTTTCCAGGGATGTCTTAAAACACAGCAGCTGCTCTGAGGCAGTAAGTCCATGGAAAATTTTACTTTTTAAGTTTCTTCTTGTGCAATTTAAGACAAAACCGGTCAGCTGTTCTGGTTCACCAGTGCATTTATTACTTCAGTGTCATTTTATCTATTTGACTCTTGAATAGCTTGAAATGATCTTCAGGAGATCCTAGAATCATTTAGGCCACCAACTGCAAATTGCCTGAACAGAACAAACACTGGCTGGGTTTTGTGTTTAGTGAGTTCATTCACACCAAATAACCAAGACCATGAGGAGTGAGAAGGCACCAAATTATCACAGAAATTCCTGCAGGCCACCATTCTCCCACTGAATATTCCAACAGAAATAGCTCATCAACTGGTCAGTATTAATTCTGCTTCAGAAGTTGCATTCACTGCTCCTCCAGCAGCAGCAGAGCTCTGCAGCCCAACACTCTCTTCCCTGCTGTCAAAAGCACAAAGCTCATAGACCCCAAATCCACGACTGAGCCTTACCTGGCCACTGGTCCCCAGAGGCAGCTCCTTTGACGTTTGCAATGTCTGAAATTTTGTATTCCATATGGTCAGGCACTCTAAGGGAAATAAGAGATAGATGTTACAAGCCCAAAAAGCAACATCAATGCTACATTTGCCTTTGCTACTTTCAGTTACAAACACTTGAGGAAACAGAAATAACTGTTTCAAACTAGCTCAGCCAGTATTTAGCGTTAGGAATTACATCACTCAGGTTAGATCTCAGTGTTTAAACATGAGGTGGTTTTTCCAGTGAAGAGCTTCAAACCAGTGCTCTGCCTAAGGAAATTGAAGACCTTACAACATTTAAAATCTGATTTTTCAAGTTACCTCTGGGTTCTTTTCCAGGTGCAGCCAGACTGCCCAACACTGCGACGTGGTCTTTGTCAAGGACAACTAAAGACGTTCCTTTCAGAACACTTCCAGATACTGAAAGGTTTAGTAGTAGTGACTTGGACAAAATTTGCTCTTCTTCTTCGCCTTCTTCAGTATCTTGTTGCAGAGGTATCAGAATTTTGTACACAGAGTCATTGGAATCTGTCAAAAAAAAAGTCATTAGCCTTTTACAATTGGCTTTTGTGGAAAAAAACTATTTGATACGATACAGCAAAAGGACAGCCAAAAAGAACAAAATCCAGTGAATGTTGAAAGAAGAAATGATACAGGATAGTTAAAGGACTCATCATGATCCAAAGCAGCAAAATAAAGGTTTGGCATGAGATCTGCAAGGTACAAGTAATTACAGTGAGGAAGAGTTGGCCTTTGCAGTTATTAAAACATCACAAATTGTTAATTGCTACTTGTAGGTGTTTTAGGAAGTTTAAAGAGCTAAAATAATTAACATCAAGTCATAAATAGCAACATTTTATGTCCTTTCATACAATTCTTTGCTTCATTATCACATCCCATTAGAAAATGTAACTTACACAAACACAGAAGTGTGACAGTTTGGTTTTTTAGATGTGCTGTGAAACACAGTGGCTTAGATGATTCCTGTTGTTCAAGCTTGTATTTGTGTAGACTACTCAGCTTGGGTTTCTGTACATAGACAAAAAAATCCCCATCCTAAAACAAAAAAAGAAAATAAAGTTTTCCTTTAATTTACATGAAGAAGAGATAACAGATATTCAGATATTAGTACTGTTTAACTTCGAATGTTGTATAAAATTAGGAAATTGTGTTTTCTGTAGGACACACAGCCTAATTCAGAGAAGTCTCCAGACTCTAAAAAGTAAAGAAAATTCTTCTTTGATATAACAAATGGATTCACAGGAAGAAGCATTTGCATAAATACAGATTAATGTATAATTCCTTTTTTAAAAACATGCATCCTATTCAATAAGTTCTTCACAATGAACAATGAAGAGTCTCACAACGTCTACTGTATTTCATCTTAATTATTCTCTGCAATTCTAAGAGCCCAGCTCCTCAGCCCTGAAAGCAACAAAACTTCCATTTAACTGCTGTATTGATTAAATCAAGACAATGGTTTCACTAAAAGTTCTTAAAATGAAACAGGTGATGGATTTTGAAAAAAGCACTTAGATGTGCTGCTATGAAAGGTTTTCAAAAAGAGAAGTATTTAACTCACTTTCTCAGTAGCAAAAATTAAGACAGGTTGTTGACCTTCCATAAAAGCTTCACTCCACCTGAAACCAGAAAGCTGGATGAATATCTTACATCATTATTCTTTAGGCACCTTCTCAATTTTAGAAAATCTGTATAAATAATTCTGAGATTTTAAAAACAATGTGTTGGAAAAAATCACCCAGCCCCAAGATCTTGGTCTTCTATTTCTCCCCATCCCCTCAAAAAAAGGAACAACTTTCATTATCACAGTCAATTCCTCTGAGCAAGAAGCATCATAAAGCTGTATCACTTACCTGATGACTTCGTCTGAGATGACATTTTCAATCTCCTGTTGTGGGGCTTCCAAAAGCACATCCAACGTCCGAACCCCACCTCCCTTGAACAGCACCACTGGGCCCCCATTGGGCAGGGAATGGATCCTGTACACATCTGCTGAGAGCTGCAAGAAGAAAAATAACTCTTGTTCTTCTGTATGTTACCTTGAAAACAGAGTACTTTATTCATTACTCTAACTTTTTCAATAAACTCGTAACAGAAGAATGATAAACCTTTAAAATTCCTCATAATGTAGATTTAGTAGTTGCTGATTTGCTGAAATGCTATAAATAATGCAAATCACCACCCAACAAAATGCCAGGAAAGTGTCCTGATGAGCATCACATTCCTGAATCACATCAGAAGAACCTTAACTGAGGGTCAGGAGGTCACACAACTGCTCTACAGCAACACACAAAGTGTTGTTTAACACATCAACCAGCAGAACACAAAGATCTGTACTTGAACACAATTCACCATCTTTAGAGAAAGTCCTCAGAAACCTAGCCTTGGCACGCCAATCATTTTAAGATAAATATTCTGATGATAAAGTCAGTCCAAGTGGACTCCTTGCAGTATTCCAGAACATCATGAAGCACAAGTTAAGACACTGGTCAGATAAAATGTCACATGACACATACTATGAAAATTAGAGCATTTTTTTCCCTTCACCATGATCCAAAACACATAGAAGAGAACACATGGAGGAGACTCACCGTTGCTTTAAAGGCTTTGTCCAAGTTAATGTCTTCGTTCTTCCATATTCTTAAAACCTTTAAGAGAAGCATCATTTTTAAGCCCAGTACAACAGTTATCACACAGACTTCTCAGCACCCAAAATACCAGCAATCGCAGCAGGAGGGAAATACACAGGGAGTATTTATGGTGACCTCAGTGGGAAACAGAGACAACATGAATAGAAACCAAGCTCAGAAATCCTGAATTGGAAAGAAAGGACGGGAAAGAATAAGAGAAAAGATACAGCAGAACTGTAAATGAAAGTAGATCAAAGTGATGGAGACAGGTGAGATACAGATGGCCTGATTTTCACAAACAACGCAAGGCCAGGAATGATATTCCATCAACAATAACGAAAAGCCAAATGCTACATGTACACACAGAAACTTTTAACTGCTAATCAAGAGCAGAAAAACAAGGATGGAGGTCTGAACTATTGTAACCATTTCAGTACAATGATCATGCAGTTATAAATGTCACCCAGGCTGCAACAGGAGAAATAACTCATCCTTAGGGAATGTATGCACAAGGCACTGAGACTCCTCTGTGCTTAAAGGGCCACCAGGCAACTGGTGTTCTGCACAGATCCTCATCTCACCAATGTGCTGAGGGCTCCCCACACTTACATTCAACCAGAAATGCAGCACTGCTGATTTTCTCTCTACCTACATTCCCTCAGAAGGCCCCACGATATCCTTTTTTCCCCTACAGAAGGATATATTCTCACCTTGTCATCATGAACTGCGATGTACTCGTGGGTTTCGAAGTTGCACACGACAGGACAGGTGAGAGTCTGCCCGTGTTTAACTGACCAACAGCCCAGGGGCTTCTGATCTGAAATCTACAGAGTCACAACAAACACACCGTAATTAAAATACAGCATATAAAAGGTCACTTTTGTCATGACAGAAAGGAAATGCAAGGCAGCCACATCTGATCTGAATGAGATTATTAAAATACAGAAACCGCTACACTCAGAAATTCCTCTTGAGCATTCCTGATTCTACCTTTAACACCAACAATTTGTGAATAACAGGAAAGAACTCTGCATTAATTAGAATTATTTCTTTTCGCATAAGAAATAACTTTGACCTGTAACAGTCTGAAGGGCTTATGCCATGAAGCAGAGCTATGAGGCACAGCYTTTCTAAAGGGCAGATCCTAATTTTAATCACTAGTGTAATCTACTTTTATTGACAACACTAACACAATCATACACAGAGTTGTGCTTTTTCTCTTCCTATTTCAGTGTGTTATTGAGACCAAGAGCAATGGATTTTACTGTCTGAATTCCTGTTTTGTGTGATTCACACCTGGCTGCTCTGAGGGCACTCAACCCCCTCTCCTCACTCCAGAGTACACTGGGCATATTTACAACACAGTTATGTTCTCACACATGGTCTTGGCAGTGGGAATAAAAATCGCAAGGGAGGTTATATCATCAATCCACTAAGATCATGGAATGGTCTGGGCTCAAGGGACTTCAGATCACCAAGTTCCCCCCGCCCTCTGCCATGGGCAGCGACACCTTGCACTATCCCAGGTTGCTCCAAGCCCCATCCAACCTGGCCTTGAACACTTCCAGGGATGGGGCAGCCACAGCTTCTCTGCGCAACCTGTGCCGGGGCCTCCCCGCCCTAACAGGGAAGAATTTCTTCCTGTGATATCCCATCTAAACCTACTCTCTGTCATTTTAAACCCATTCCTGCTCGTCCTGTCACTGCAATCCCCAACCTCATGGATGTGAAAGCCAACTAAAGACAGAAACTCAAATATTTGCCTGAAGTTTCTTATTATGGTCTGCTGAATATACATTAACAGAGACCAGAACATACTTTTAGTTTCAGGTGGTGTAAACTAAAATCTTCCCTGCTGCTGCCAACAGGACGGCAGCTGACACAGAGCTGACAGCCCAGAGCTCACATCGCCTAGCACTGGAGGGAACACGTACCCGCGGCTTCGGGAGGGAAGTGTTTTTTGGAACGGGGAATGGACAGAGAACATCAGCAAAGGCAGAAATATGTGAACAACCGCCCGAGCCGACCCCTGTTCCCCGGCGGCGGCGGTGGGGAGCGCAGGGAGCGGAGCAGAGTAGAGCGGATCACGGCCGGGCCGGCTTGGAGCCGCCCCCGGGCCGGGGCCGCCCCCCCGCCCCGCCTCCCGCCGGGGATGGCGGCCGCGGGCGCGCGGGGACATCGGGGCCCGGTGACAGCGGGGCCTGGAACGGACAGGCCGGGAAGGAAGGAGGGAAGGAGGGAAGGAGGGAAGAAGGGAGGCAGCGCGGTCCCGGCCCTGCCCGGGATCCCCCCCCCCCCAGGCCGGGGCTGTCCGGGGCGGCAGTGCCGCCCCCCGAGGACGCGCGGGCGGTACCTTGAAGAGCGTGGCGGCCCGGCCGCGCTCGGTGAGCAGCACGAGGTCGCGGCCCGGGCCCGGCTCCAGGCACAGCCCGGGGCCGCCGCCACCGGGGCCCGGCCCGCGCAGCGTGAAGCACTCGCACAGCGCCGCCATATTGGCCAGACCCGGCTCTCGCGAGACTTGGCGCAGCGCACGCGCCCCACCGTGACCCGGGGGCGGGTCCGGCCGAGGGTCGGCGACAGGGCCGGGGAGTCGCGACAGGGAGCGCGAGGGCTGCTGTCCTGCGGCCGGGCCGGGCCTGCCCTTCCCCGGGCGTGCAGGGCGGCGCCGCGCCGGGCCTCGGCAGAGCCTCTGCGAGCACGATGCTTTCCGAGTGTGCTATATATTGTAAATACTGTAAAATCTAAGGAAGGCCGTTAATAAATATTCTCAGGACAGCGTCACAAGGCGGGACAGTCAGGGATCCGTCGGGAGCGCCCTTGTTCAGGTGTTGCCGGTGCATTTCGCGCACTGTGTCCACCATTCCCGCGGAGATTCCCACGGTTGGCTCCGGGAATGTCCCACCGCGCCGGCGGTGCCACGTGTATGCTAATGAGGGGGCAGGTCTATGCTAATGTACGGTCACGTGTACGCTAATGCGGGCCACGTCTATGTTAATAAGCGGTCACGTGTATGTTAATGAGGGGGTCACGAGTGCGCTAATTTGCGCGAGGGCAGAGGCAAAGGCTTCTCTCGGGGTTAATTGCGCACGAACAGCGCTGGGCTCGGGGCCGCAGCGAGGCGCGTCCCTGCCCTGGGCGATGTGTCCTGTGCGGCTCAGCGCGGGGATTGTTCCCTCTCCACCCGCACATCCCGGCCCCACCGGCTGCAGGAGCTGAATGATCCCATTCCGGTTTTCACCACTTCGTATTTTCATGCGCAGGACTTTGAGTGTGTGCAAATTTCAGTGCAGTCCTAGCCAAGAATAGAAGCCCAAGCTGTAAAAAACCATTAAATCAGCAACCAAGAGCCCACAGGTCAGGCCGGGTGACTGGGGGTCTCTTTGGGGCTGGGCACTGGCCCATCTGCTCCTCAAGCCCCCACCTGGCTTTGGTGCAGGGCCGGGCACACTGACCCCAGCGAGGCTCCCCGGGTGTCCCCAGGGCTGTGCGGGCTCTGTCCCCGTTGCACCGCGTGATTTCCAACTTGAAACATTTCCAGTCCCCTCTTTGTTCCCTCTGTCCTGTCCCGCGCCGCTCTGAAGCGTTTCCATCCCGAATGAGCGCTGCCATTCCTTTGGAGCAGGGAAAGCTTTGTTTCTATGGAGAAAGTCTCTGTGTAAAAGCTTATAAAGAATCGTTGTACGAGGGACATTTCTGTTGACTAAAATTAACTGACTTGGAGACAAGCCTGAGAGGATTTGAGTGGTCTCTTTTCCAGTATTTTCCAGTTATTTGGTACAACACTGAGCTGCCAAACCCTGCATAGAGAATTAGATTCCACACTGAAAAACTTCCTTGTCAACCAAATGGTCATTTACAACTGAATGGGCTAATGCCAGACTGATGGGGCACCTGCCCCGGTAAAACCTTTACAGAGCTGAGGAACAGCAGAACCCAGGAGAGGTTGTAAGTGCTTTAAATTTTCCTTACACAGCTAATTCTTTGTGCTATTTAATTTTGAGGAAGTGACTTGCAGAGCCGGGGTAGAAATGCTCATGGTACATGTTAATGAGGAGGTTCCTGCCCAGAGGAGACTCACTACGAGAAAACAGCCACCATTGTAAAGAATAGTTGTTGGTAGTTTATTTACAACAAAATGCAAGGAAAAATACAATATTAAAAATAATAAATAACTTGGAAAAAAACAGAAACTAAGTGATATGAGAAAAATGACAGTCAAATTCTCCTCCTGAGCCTTGCACTATTTAACATGCAGAGCAAATCAAGACTTGGTCCTTCTTTGATGGTGGTGATGTATTGCCTGATGTTGCCATCAGTGCTCTAAAGAAAAGAAATTAATTACTGGACATACAGAATCATGTGGAATTATCACAGACATGAAATAAACCAATAAAACCTGTTTTAGTGACACCACAAAACTACAGGAGATCGTAATTCAATGACCATGCTGTTCATTTAAAGCAAAACATTGTTAGACTTACTTAGCAATTTTAACTTACACATAGAAAACCAAGTCCAAACAATGGCAACAGAAAATCTCCTATCGACAAGATCTTGAATTCTCTCTTACTGCACTCACTAATTCATAAAAAGCATATACATTTGGCTTATTTCAAAGGATAACACATTGTTTTGAAGTTATAGTGCAGCAAGCTTCAAAGCAGTTTTAACAAAGTATAGCGGTCTTGTTACAAACTGAAATTCAAGGAACAAATATTTCAGTTTCAAAGTCTCTACAGCAGCAATTAATGCAAATTGGCTACTAGATGTCACAAAATCACCTTCCAGAATAATCAAAAAAGCTAAAGAATAAGGTCAAATAGTTTCTTTCCATAGGATTTATCCAGTCCTTTACAAAATTAACCACTACATTCATAAGAAATCCCATTAAGTACGTGTTTCAGGAATGTGCTGCTCCTCACAATGTTTATGGGTCCCTCCCTTTTTGATTTTTTKGGAGAACGACCCTTCTGAAGCTGCACTGAATTGCCAGTTGTTTCGTAATGATTGTTCTACCCGAAATACATAAAAGTACAAGCAAAGCTGGGAGGAGGTTTTCATAGAAACCTGAACAAACGAATCACATTTTTTGCTCTGAACTGTATTCTTCTTGATAAAAAATTCCTTGCCAAGTCCCTGCAGAGCTGTATCACGGGATTCTTGTCACTGTGGCAGAGAAGAGGAACATGGTTGTGGTGCCTGCTCAGTTTTGCTGCCTGGCACCATGCTCTGAAGATGTACTCAGTAAATAATCACAGCTTTTATTTTTGCAAAAGAAGTGAGGAACACCTGCAAGACTCTCTATTTTAATCCTAATAAACATGTTTGAAAATACAACAGAAAGCACTGGGAAAAATCAGTATTGAAACCCCTTCGCCTCAAGGTGTTACACTGAAGTTCTTAGACCTTCCTTCTCATTTTGTGTGGGTTTGTGTGTTTGCTGGGAATATTCTAGAAAAAGCTATCTTACCCTAAATAGCAACTAACCAAACAGAAAAAGGCATTTAAAGATCATATWGACCAAATGGGTAATGACTGGCCGGGAAAGCAAGGCAGAGCTCGGCCGCGGGTACTTCCACAGGCAGTGAAAACCAGGGGTGTTTCTCACCCAGAGCAAGGACACATCCCAGATCTTTGAATTGGCCTCGATTAGGCAGCAGCACGGAGGCAGAGTGGCTGTTCCTGACCCTTCCTGAGGCCAGTGCTGAATCCAGCTGTGGGGTCACTAAAGCTGCACACGGGGGCTGGGGCACAGCAGGGAGTTCCTGTCAGTTTGGCATTCCAGGATCGGTGTCTCTCTCCTACATCTCAGTCAGGCAGATATTCAAATGTCTCCCGTTCAGGCAAGCTAATAATTTTCACACATGGCTTATCCCCACACCTACATAATATCATAATCGATGTATCCACCTGGGATTGGAAATCAATCAGTTAAACACGAGTAAAGGTCTGACTGCTGCGGTCTAACAATCTGTGTCAAACCCAGATACCGAAATGTGCATAGAAACAGTCACGTGTGAGCACGAGGACACTGTGAACAGAGCTGATCAAATTTGTCTTGGGCAAATTAAAAATCCATTGAAATAGACCTTCATGTAGAGCAGACCTGAACTATTTCTGCACGGGCCAAATTCAGGCAATGAGAAAACAACCGAACAACGCTTGATGTTTTCAGACATTTCCCTTTGCTGCCAATGTTCCGATCTTGATACTAAGTAAATAATAATAATAATAATAATAAAAAGATTAGACACGATCCTATGATTCTATCATCTGCACCTTTGTTAAGCTGAAATCATAAACCAGTGTAGGAAAGTTTTGTTTTCAGCATTACAGCAGCTTCTTTTTAAAAAAAGCAACATCACCCATCAGGTCACCAATCACTTGCAATTACCAGCTCTGGGGAGAAAAGCAAAGCCAAGCATGGATGGGACATGGGAGGATGCAGGAAGTCAGACCACAGCAAACCTACAGAGAGCTCCTGGATTTTGCTGGCTGCAGGATTTTCACTATCAGACAAATAAACACTTGTTTTCAGTGCAGGTTGGCGGTGGAATTACTTCTGCTCCTAAAACTACCCCCTAAATACCACACATTCCACATGACTCGTACTGCAGCTGCAGCCAGTGAGGAGTTCAGTGCATTTCAGCCACTGTGACCCAGGTTTGGGCGCCCCCTGATTGTTCAATATTCAATGATAGCTCAGCTCTGGAGGACCCTTTTTTCAGAGTCCAAGTATCACCCACCTTGGTCATGATTCAGGTAAGAGCTGTCATTCCCTGGGAACTGGACAGTGGCTTATTGAATGTCACCAAGAGCCAGCTACTGCAGCAGCCACTGAACAGCAGCTTGTGCGGAAGAGAGCAAAGTGCCCCAAAGCAGGCTCAGCGGGGAAAGGGTCTCACTTTACGCTTTGAAGAGGAAGGAAGGGAGAAACCACTCCTGCCATTTATTTTTCTCCTTCCTCCACAATCTACACTTCCCTCTGGGAAACATCCTTGACTACAGTTTAATTCCTGAGATTGAAGAGTGATTTCACACACAGACCAGGAAGAGCACTTCTGGTTCCTCAACATCACCCACGATTCGTTTGCTTTTTGAAGTGACTGATTTTGTCCCCCCTTCCCCAGACGAGGCAGTGCCTGGATCCAGCTGTCTGTCAGCAGATTGTACTGTTTAGGAAAGATGCAATGCAGGAAAAAAAAAGGAGTCTCGTATTTTCTTCCCTTTACATTCAAGGTCTCACAGCCTGACTACCACTCTTCTTTCAGTGAGGAAAAGACAGAATTCACTGGTTTGCTTCTCAACTGGCACAATTCAGCTGCTGTTTTTCAATATCACACACAGAACACCATTGATGAACACCAACACTCTGAGCTCACAAAAAGGACAGGGGAGAGCTAGTAAAATACATTATCTACAAGAAATAGGTGGTTTCTTTTACAAATTCTGTGCAAGGTAGAAATAGTTCAATGGCCTCAAAGTCAGTATAATTAATTACAATTGGGGCTTTGATACAGTGATATTTTAGGTTTGAAAAGATTTGTGTTTTGTGGTTTAGGCCCCAAATCCTGAGTCATATTAAGCGAAATGTGGATCTGTTGGTGTTCAAGTACAATGAGTTACAGGTCAAAGGTTTATGAACACACAGGAGAAGCCTGAGAGTGGGAAGGATTTTAAAATTGGTTATAAAAGAAGAAAATGGGAGGGTTTTTTTTTTCTGTTAACCCTGCATTCTAGTTGGCACTAATTTGCCTCAAAAGTCCTTGGCAGATTTACTTAATACCTACTCCTAATTATAAATGCTGTGACCTAGATGAGGGTTTGCAGGCAGAATACTGCTACAGAAAGATTGATTTTCGTTTATAGCATCCCCTCAGACTGTTCCATTGATGTCAGTAAGATGCACCATATGGCTTGAAACACTACTTTAGGAATATATAAACTACTTTCTCTTGCATGCACTTTTCAGAAGGTTTTAAGGATGGAGTCTGAGGAAAGAAGTCATCTTTCCACATAGGAAAGATTATTTTAAGCAAAATAAAAAAAACAACCAACAAACCACCACGACCTTTGTAGCAATTGAGTTATGTCACTCTTGCTGTGGCAGACATGGCTTATCAGGAGGAAACATGCAGGGTTAATTTAGAAGGTTTTTTTCGATGGATCTGGAAGAGTGAGAGTTTCTGGAGCAGACTTTTTCCGAGGCCGATCTTTGGGAACTGTTAGGAAATCAGGAGCATCTGTGGAGAGAGGAGTTGATGGAGCACTAGATGGAGCACTGCGGGTTGAGGAAGGCATGGAAATGTTAGAGATAGATATTGCCGGTGGGAAAATCCCGATCTTCTTGTTGGTGGCTTCCTGAGTGGCTCGTTCAAACTCTCGGACTTCATCCATTGTCATGTCTTCAACGAGAAGGAATGAAAGACAAAGGCATGTTAGAATAATTTCAAATAATCATTTCATTAACTCAATTAAACTACTTCCATCCAAATTCTAAATCAGGGAATGATTGCATATCATGCATCTCATTAAGTGATTCTCCACATGAATGCCTCCCCATTGTAATGCGCTGACTGGAGCACAATAAGCACAATGTAAAGGAAACAAAGTTTTAAGTACATTAATCACGTACTAATGGTTCTTCTACCTGGGTCTGAGCTGAATAAAGATTGCTGCCTCTGTAATTGCTGGGAAAATCCAACAGGCAACTAAAGAGTGCATTTGGATACACAATCAGCAGGCAGAATTTTTCAGAACTTCAAACAAAATACAACTGAAAGGGGTTTTAAATTTTTCATTTAGATTATGAGCCCAAACAGGCAAAGGGTTGTCATGGGTTTGTTCATCTGCTGTAATTACCAAGGGATGAAAAATTCTCTCTCCTTCCATTGACTTGTAGCTGCAGCTTCATGCACAGGACCGAGCCTATTTTGCTTTTGCATTTAAAAAACCTAAAGAATTCCCTCTCGCTTGACAAAGCCTTCCAACTTTCCATCCAGAAACTGCGCTTAAACACTGACGGTCAAGTGACAAATCCACCGCTCAATTCCCTGCAAAGCGGAGGCGAAATGAGATGAGAGATCACAGCCACTCTGCGATGGCAAGTGGGGAGCCCAGGACGCGTCCTGCAGGTGCCGGAGGTGTCCCGGTGCTGCCGAACCCCACAAGAGGGCAGCGCGATCCCAGCACGGACGGGCTCTGTCTGAGCCGAGCCGTGCAAAACTTCCATGAAATCCCAAAGGAATGACATCTGCTACAAACTGGGAAGTTGAGCAGAAAATCAGCGAGGCTCTTCTGGAACCTGCCGCTCCATGTCTGCAGTGCCCGCAAGACGCCCACCGAGCCAACTGAAGGCAATGTTAAGATTTTTGCTGAATGTCAAGTTAAATTCATAAATTTGAAGTACTTCATTASACCATTTATAGATTCTATAGCCCTGAAAGCTCAAAACCCCATAAATAAAACCGGTAGCCTTTTAATCAAYTGAAAAGTCTCTCATATTTGAGTGTCTGAGGCACAGGACTGGCAGCGGGGATTATCAAATATGCGACAAAATCCTGTCCTTCCAGGGCACGGATGCTTTTTCCCACTACCCAGCTGCAGACATGTGCAACCTTGGCTGCAAATGTTATGTCGAAGCAGCTTTCTGTTGTGTTACAACATCATATTAAATAAACAAAAGCATGCAGGGTGCCAGCTGCCTTCGCTCTCCCCTGCATCACATTCCAGGGACCTTCCCAGCCCACACTGCCGGTTATTAGGAGTGAGAACGACGCTTATTTTCAAATCTGAGAGAAGTGGTGGCAATAAGCAGATGGTCCCCGAGGAACYGTACCTACTCGTGTTGGAGAGACAYTTGAACCTGTTTTGCTGGTTTACATTTCCTTTCACACCCTGGAACAGTGTTTCTGCACTCAAAGGGTCCAAAATCCCCCAATATCACAGGGATGTTGATTGAGGAATTCTGTACACTGTGAACCAAAAGCTGTCTTGGCCGAATGAAAGGGACAGGGAGGTTTCTCAGTGCACTGGCCATGTAGGTCAAGTCTTGCTGAGTGGAGCCTCCAAAACTCTTCATTTTCGATTCAGACATGAAATATTTTAGCTGACTTTTGCTTTTTAGCTTGTATTTGCTTTCATTTCCTTCTGCTCTGATACACAGTCAACTGAAACAGTGGACTCAGGTCCACTTTTTTTCCCCCATTAATAACAACTTCTCTTCTGAACTCAGTGACAATTTTTCCACACGGAAACTACAGATGGCAGACTTCATTCAGAACCAAATCCTGAAGTGTAGAGCCAAAATCTGAACTAATTCTCCATTAAGGAGTAACCTTGATGTCGGTGAAGCTGCTGCATTACAAACACAAGAATTACCTTCCCGGGGACTACTCAGACAACATCTCAGGCTGGTGACAACTGGCACTGAGTAAGAAGCAAGRAAAGACCTGGAGCCCTTCAGGCCTTGCCCCACACTCGTTACATGAGTAAACCCATCACTGAGTTTGGCAGCATCATTAGTAGAAATAAAGAAATAATGACATTTCAAGACCAAAGACGACTGCATCTTTTCTATTTGCAGAGAGTAACAATSTCTAATTTTAGGCCTCTACTTATGGTGCCCAAATTAGGTAACTAARAACTTTATGAAATTTTCTGACTTTGAATAAAAGAACCTACAGAGAAACCTGCCCTTTTCCACAAACCACTGTTAAATACTTCTGAAAATACTTTGCACCTTGTTGGTAGCTAATCAATGACAGTGACATTAAAATTACCTTTAAAAGAATGAATAATTCATTAGACTTTTTTTTCCTGGTGAAATAGAGAATTTTGTGAGTCCCATAGAAATTTTCCACTCCCCATGTTCTTGGCTTTTTGACTGGACCACTGTGAACTCCTGCATTTTTCAACTATTCAAAGAACAGAAAGTAAAAATGCTCTTTAACTTCCTCTTTATGCCTCCAACTGAAATTTGAGCGTTGTGTTTTCCTGGAAGCCAGGGAGCTGTATATGAGCCCAACCCCACCTTTCCTTACATAACTGGCAAGTTTACACTGCAAACAAAGGCAGGATTGCACTTCATGGAGAAAGATTCTGTTCATACTGAAGCAAAACCTCCCCAGAATTCCAGTGACTCATCAGCAATTGGTTGCTCTTCTCTGGACTGTGCAGGTGTATTGGCTGAGGATGGGCAATATGTTTTAAAAATCAACATACTCTTGCTTTGGCATGGCTCTCTATTTCATCCACAGTAGATGAATGTTGGTTGCAAACTTTAATGTTGGTTTTTTCATGCATATTTTTCTCGTATTCTCGAACATCATCCATAGTCATATCTGTAAAAAGTTCAAAATTGTTGGCATTTTCCATTGATTCAGTGCAAACTTCATTTGTTTTTTTCCCTAAGGAGAAGGTTCTAGGAACACAAAGTCTTTCAGCAGAAGCCAACAAAAGATTTTTAAAAAAGCAAGGAGCAACTAGCTTTATGAAAATTGCCTCATAAAGGTAGTTGTGTCAGCCAAGGAAGGTGCGAGGTTAAGTCAAAGGGAGTCAGAGAACAGGAAGGAGTGGAAATTGTTCAGGAATATCTGTGTAATGTAAGGTAGGCAGGAAGTTCTGAAGTGCAGGCCTCGGCAGAGGCCAAGATCTTCTAAAGAGATTTTAGAAGATCCTTTGAAATAAAGGCTAGATACAGAAATATTATAAATATTTACTTACCTTTCCAGCACTTGTGAAAAGAGGTTATGTTAACTTTGCATTGTAAATCTCATAACCAGCAAAACTCTTAGTGTTAGAGCCCACACCAGTTTAGATTCCAGAAACTAACACTTACTGGTAAGTGAAGTGAATAGTGACTATGTTAATGGTTGTGTGGCCTCAAGCAATTTAATGACTTAGAAGAATTAGAAATATCCCACAAATCAGGCTGAACCCACCAGCAGGATCCTTTACACTGCCCAGCCTGGCTGGTGGTGTCCACCCAGCACAGTCTGTCAGGTGCTGTGTAACTCCAGGCAATGGTTACACATTTAACAGGATTTGTCATCAATCACARCTCCAGAAAAAACATAAAGAATCCAATAATTGACTTGTGACCTTACTCTTTTGAGTATTCCCGTGCTTTCAATAAACCCACTGGGGAGTAAGGAGTCAGAACAGGAGGGGTGTCAGATTTTGGTCTGTTCTTTATGATGGTTTGGTAACTTCAGAGCCTCGTAAAAACAGCCATCAACTTTTTACTCAAAACACTTACAGAGCATTTTATTAGCACAGTCTACTTGCAAATGGGTGCCCCTTTGGTCATGCACTCTGTGATCTGCTCTTGAGGCTCCCATTTTTCTCAGGTTTATGATGTGCCACTGGGATTTGGGAGTTCTTGTACCACACCACTCCTTGTTCTGCGCTACGAGGCTCCTGCTGCAGTTTATGAGGCTGCTTTTAAGGCAAGATACAACTTCAGCTGTTATAGTGGCAGCACAATCTCATAATTCATCGGTAAAAAGAAATGCAGTCTAAAATTTTGATCCAAAGGAAACACGGAATACCACTAACCCAGACTCTTTCAGTCTTTTACGGTTATCTGGAATGAGAAACAAGCTCAGAAGCCAGAGTGTCAGTAACATGCTGGGATGCACTTYGCCAAGCAGAGAACATGCTCTTTATTAGTAAGCAACACCGAGAAAATAGATTTTCTTAATAATAAAGCTAAATACAGTTTAGTGAACTTAATGACAAAACACATTCATACTTACAGGGTCAGTAACAGCAACCAGTCATTAACATAACACGTTGTTCATTACACTGATTATTTGATTCAGTTTAGCTGACTGCCATCATCTCCAGGTCTTTCTCAAACTTTTATTTTAAAAGGTGTTAATAAACACTTAAAAATGATATTTTTGATGCTATATACTGAGTCATTATTCATACCTATTTTATTAAGCTCAGATTTTTTAGGTTTTGTACTTATCCTGATAATTAAGCTCTGTAAGTACACTGTATTAGTTAGCAAAAGGTCTCACTCCGACAGGAAAAATCCACAAGATAATTGTGTATCACAATATTTCATTTGTGGGAAGAATATTTTTGACAGGGTAATTTCAGACTTAGTAGGGGAAAATCTATTGTGAGATGTTTTTGAGCTAAACCTATTCTGTATGTTTAACTTCATGGCTACTCATTTGTCATCATTATCAGTAACTCTGCTAAAGTGCAGCTGACACTTTGCTTCCCAGTAGCATTCTCCATCTCTCACTGTATAGATATTTTGGGTAGAYTGGGAGCAAATTTATGGGCTCAATTTTTACATGAAGTCAGGCTGTTTTATTTAAAGTTACCAGTTTTCCTGACTTGGTACAGGAAAAAGAATGGATCACTCTGTTTCAAGTAAAAAAAGAAACAAATCTAAAATAAAAAAAAATAGCTCTGAAGAACTCGTTCTCACTAGATATAAAATTCTCTTACTAGTTTACAGCTATCCCRAAAGAAAAGATATTTTTAGCAGTTTTCAGTACTTTTATGACCATTACAGCTGAAGATTTTCATGCAGTATTAAATTTATAAGAACACTGTGATTTCAAAAGCAATTTCTTCTCTATTTCCGAACAATGAGCCCACTGAGTTTGTGGTTAAATTCCAGTGTACAATTGTGCAGGGTTGTGACACCTCTTAGATGTGTTTGCAGCAGGGACTGTTCCTGAGCAACGCAGAATGGTTCTGAGTTCTGATGAGAGGTGTCACTCACCCACGAAATGCCCAAATCAGTGTTTTCTGAAGCTTAAGGAGGGTCTAAATAAATATTCTAAATATATTGCCAAATTCCTATTGTGTTACAGGACTGTGTCAGAATCTGTTTTAAGAGTATCTGTGATTATGGATATATCTTACTGAAAATACATGTAAAAGGCACAAACCCAATGAGCTTATTCTATGCAATGTAATTGGCTGGTTTGATATTCAGATTGCTTTGTCCTACTGGAAGTGCCCATATTCCTACAGCTGGCTCATGGTTTCCCAACACTTTCTGCATGCAGCTGCTGCTGAATCAGACCCAGTAGGATTTATGCTTATGTACATCTTTTTTCAGAAAAGCTCCGTCTTTTCTATCCTGCAATCCATATCAATAGTTTAAAACTTTCCTAAAAAGCTGGAAATGTGTTGGATTAGAGGCATTAGGAGTTTGCAGTATGGAAATGACTGCATATTAAGGCAGCCTTAAGAAGAAGTTTTATTTAAACCTGTATGAGGCTCTCCATACAGACGACTCCTACCTGCCTGCAGTGCAGGGTGAGGGCACTGGTGCAGGCACACTGAGATACTGGGATGAAAAGGCATCCCTGGATGCTGCCTATTGGCTGTCTAAATCCAGCATCCCTGCAAGTGCCCAAGGCCAGGTTGGATGGAGCTTGGAGCAACGTGGTCTAGTGGAAAGTGTCCCTGCCCATGGCAGGGAGTTGATCTTTAACATAGTTCCATCTCCTTCATTAACAACTCACACTAGGACCTGATGATCCATGAAAGCAAATGGAAATCTGCTGTAATTGTCTAAAGCTTTGCATCAGCCCTTTGAAAGGGGCTCCATTTGGAGGACACTTACCATACCACTCGTCCACCCAGGCAAACGCCTGCCGGTGACCGATCAAGAGGATGTCTCTGACCACCTGCAAACAGGGAAAGGGTTAAAGGCCTCAACAGCAACAAAACATCTCAGAAAAGTAACACAGTTGTTTTTCAACAGGATTGAAAGGTGAAAAACCCTCTGACAGTTTTGTGTCCGAAAAGACGTGCTGGCTCTGAAGGGCCCCTAGTCCAGCTTCTCACCGGAAGTGGATCTGTTGCCAACACTGGATCATGTTAGCATGGCTTAGACTAGCATGGGAATCCATCTGGGAACATGTACAGAATCCACTAATTAGACATCCTGGATCTCTTCTTTTTCCTTCTCAGTTTTTTTAAACATGTGGAAGGTCAATACTGTGAAACATCACTTGGCTGTTACACCATTCATTCATTGATTTTTTAGTAGACTGATTGGAAAAYTTTCCCACTATCTGTTTCTAAGGAAATCTGCACCTCAGTGCTATGTGTATGGGACTCCTGCGTACTCAGAAATATTTCAGCTCATATATTTGTCACAGCACTGAAGATGTTCACAGAACTGAAAATGTTATTGRTAGTTTCTCTCAACCTTAGGCCTGAGCAGCTCCAGCCTTTGTCAAATTTGTACCCAGAGTGACGTCCTTGGCTCTTCTCCAGGCCTTTCAGACCTTGTGAGTGGTCTGAACACATACTCAGCTGAGCTCCCAGGCTTCTCCACAGCCGTAGCTACATTCCTGTGAGTGCTCAAGTTCTGCTTATGTGAAGGATAAGAAACAGCTCCTTTTTCACTGACCTTGTGTACAAATTGCTCTACTCTGGTTTGAAGTCCCCAGACCTCAAATTTCACAGTCACAAGTTTGTAGGAACACATAATTGGCTGATGGGTSTCTCTCCAGCCTTCTTTCAATTGGCCTCTCCCAGTTTTCTGTGACTTGAAATATTTGGGATCCTGCAAAACAAAGAGAACATACAGGGAAATGCAGGAGGGGAAGTGGTGTTTGCCAGCTTGCTAAAGTAAATGTTTTGATAAGACATAAAATATTAAAACATGCTAATAAACATTATGAAAAAGTAAAAGGAAACTGACTTAAACATGCACTAGGATATCCTGAAATCCATCCCTGGCAGTGAATTGATGGCAGCRTATTCTTGGAGATGCATTGACAATCATATCACCTAGGACGTTTTCTGCTATGAGAAAATCTGTTATTGCAAGTCATTGTAGTGCAGAGCACTCCAAGGGTTATTTATGGCCTTTGRGGAAAGAAAAAAAAAAAGTGGCTTCTTCAGAGCCTGCTTTTCCACTGCCCCTTGGTGTGAATTGCTCGCACTTTCTACCCATGCTTGTCTTCCTGAAATTGTGTCCAGTTGGAGCTTTGACACTTCAACACTGACCCTGACAATGCCTTTTTCAGTTTTAAGTGAATTTGTACATCCTAAGCTAGGCAGGAAACTCCTCCAGTTTAACCATCTCTGGTTATAACTGAGTTATGAGCAAACACGGAGTAATTCCAACTGTCTCTCTTGGAGGAACTGGGAAATCAAGGAARCTGGTGTTGAAATTACAACATAATTTCATAAAACCATTAAAGGCATTARTTCATCTTTAAAGGTTACTTTCATCTGTACGAGATACAGTGTTATCTATGAAAGTGTTATTTTCCATATTGGTGTAATTCTATTTCCCTTTATGTCCAATCCTGCTAATTATATTTTGTAAATAGAAATAATTTATGGTTAAGCACTRATTGTCAGAACTCGAAAATTATGTCATTTCAGAAAATTCATAGTGGAGCTTCTAAAATCTCTCCTGAAGAATAACCACAAGTGCTCAGCTGTGTTCTTTCCCCAGTGCTGAGGTCTGGGAAGATCCTTTGTTATAAAAGCAGTTAAACATGTATTTAAATATGTGCTTCAATTATGCGTTAAATGGATGACAATCTGGAGAAAAACTAACAAAAATTGATAAGACTCTGATCTTAATTKTGTTTCATTCAGTGTGAGTTTATGTATCATTCAGCATTCCTGTTTCCTACTGTTTAGTTATCTCCTGACTTCTGTTTTCATCCATAAACTGAAGCTCTGCCATTAAAGCTTCTCTACAAACCTCTAATGAGGTGATAGTCTTTCCTCTCTGTGAAAGTCACTGCTTTTATTGCTGACACAGGCTTTGCAAAGTGGAGATTTTGAGCTCGCAGTATAATAAGGTTTCAATGTTAAATCACCATAAAAACAATTCAGCATCATCATTTTATCAGACCAACACCCYCTGTATAGCACAGCTCATGGTCGCATGCTGCTGCCAATCTTCTCACCCAACAAAGCTCAACCACAGATGGATCTACACATTTTCTGGTTGAAAGAGTTGTTTTATAATTGATCATCAGTGCCTGAAGCAATCAATATAATAATAATGCTAATAAAAAGAAAAAAGGGAAGAACTAAGACCTAATATTCAGAAAGATGTAACGTTCTTGTAGGAGGTTCCTTGAATAAAGAAATAATTACAGAAGATATTGACTTCAAATATTCCTGCAAAATATTCCAGTGTAAAATAAGTATCTCTAAAGAGGAAAGTAATTTCCTATAAGACAGGATCTGCTGTTTCTTACACACACACACAGTGCTGGGTGTGATGGAGCCATTGTCTTGATTCAGCATTTCAGATACTTTAATAATTCTGAGTGTTGCACTTTATATCCCTTCAGAGGTAACCAGATCTGTAATGGAATAACTTCAGTGCGGTCCAAAGGGATTTAATGTAATAAATTTGAGTCAGTATCAAATATTGAAAATTTCTAAATAAAAATGAAATAATGAATAACTGCCCTGCATCACTGCTCAGTCCCAAGTTTTATAACTTGGCTCTGGTTTGGTTTGGTGAGTCTAACCCAGCAAACAAGGGGACACAGTGAGAATCCCTCTGAACCTGATGGCCCACAGATCACTCACCAACTGCAATGCAACTCAACCATGACATCACTCCCAGGTGCAAATTCCCTTAACAGTGCCCAGAGATGGCACCTCTGCATCCCTTAATCCTGTCCCTTCTTCTTGRAGGACATGAGGATTAGTCACAAATTGGCTGGAGAGCTCCACAGGAAGAGCCAGACGATGACGGACCGTGCGGGCAACTCGCATCAAACAGCTCTTAGGGAAATTCCTGCCTCTCTGGAAACATTAACATATTGACACTATAAAACTGCAGACTGATGAATGGAAGCCAGAGCTCAGAGGAATTTGCAGCCTGCTGTATGGAAGATCAAGGTGTTGGAGACTTTGCTGAGTGCTTGCTCAGGGAGCTGAGACTCAAAGGCTGCACAAAAGCCAAGCAAGGGGATGTCACACTGTGACATTAGACAAAGGCAACTTGAGAATTCAATGTCTGGGCCATCAGTTTGAAGGGCACAAGTGTTTGACAGAGGTGAGCTGTTGTAAGGAAAACTAATATCACTGGGCTTTAACCCAGCTGCTAAAAAATTAGGTGTTTAATAACATCTTGGACTATTTTGGAAAGACAGAAATCCTATCTCAGCAAATGCTTTGTGCTATGGATCATACAAGAAAGACTTTAGGGGAAGAATCTCTACGTTCATCTCTATATTTTGCATGTAATTACACCTTTCCTAGGCCTCTGCTATTGACCACAGCCAGGGGGAGCATGCCATGCCAGAGGGACCTTGGTGAGACCAGGATTGCTCATTCCTTTTGCTCTTCAGTGCCTGCTCCAAAGCYCACTGAAATGAATGACAAGACTTGGACAAGAATGGTTTTATGTGCCTAACTCGTGGGTTCAAATTGCCAGATTAAGACTCACARCCTGGAGTCCTTTCTGCAATTAGGGATATGAGGTCCTTTTATAACAAATACTAAGCAGGGCTAATAATTGTCCATTAAAATCAAATAGAAAAGATGTTGGTACCCAGCACTACTTCTCTAGGCAGGACTCATGGCTCATGTGTTTGAAACATTTCTGTATGTGATTAGAAACTGGGCAAGCTGAGCTTTGCTCTGACCCCACTTTCATGTAATTATTTAGATAATTAATTTTGTGTGTGCCTTATTTTTGCTTTTAGCCACTCATGCCTTTCTTCCTAGAAAAGGCATAATTCAAAGAATACTGGGTTTATTCACTATTTCCCCCTTGATTTATCTACTGGCAAAATCCTCAATCTGTTTTAAATGTAATGGCATAGCTAAAATCTTTTTGTTTAAATAACCTTCTCGTCCTTTTATCAGACACAATTTATTAGGAAAGCCCATCTGGCAAATCCTTTTGCTAGAGAAGCAAAACCTACTCTGTATTTGCAATACATTATTGCCAGGTGCAGAGTGATTTAAAAATAGCACTTCTGCCAACAGAGCAGAAACATCATAACCCGTGAGCTGGGCTTAGTTGAGAATAAAATGTAAAATTACAATGAAATAAAAGCCCTGGTATGCTGGATATGGTTTCAAACATAGCACTCTCCCAGAGTTTATTACTTAGACCACGAGTCCTGGCTCAACATGGTTATTGTTGGAGTCTATTATTTATCATTTAGCATTTATTTACTTAACTTTCCTCACGGACGTCAGGGGCGTCAGAGGTGGGATTGTAACGCCCTTTCCAGGAAGCAAACATCAACATAGCACTGGGTTGTTGCAATGCCTTTTCAGAATTAATTCTGAACTGTCACTTAGTACYTAGAGTTAAATGATGAAATGCATTTGTTGTTTACAGAAAACCACCTGCACGGCACGCTTGCCCTCGGCTCTGCCACAGTATCAGGCCCRATTTGAAGCTGCCACAGCACCTTGCAGCTGGCAACACCTTTGTGTGTGTGCTGGGAGCCTGCACGGGACACCTTGTCATCCTTGTCACCCTTTTGTCTCCCCGTGCTGCTCGTGTGGCCATTCCAGCACGGGCAAAGGTCCCCAGGTGAACACGCTGCCAGAGGGGAAAGTGTGCCCTGCTCGTGCCACGCATCTTGTTCTCTCACTGGAAGTACCCAGATGTCCCTGAAACAGATCCTTCCTTCCTTCCTTCCTTCCTTCCTTCCTTCCTTCCTTCCTTTTAATGCCTGGATTAATTTTTTCAGACTCCTATGGCAATATCATGGTGCTTTTGAAGCACAATAATCTTTTTCCTCTTTAAGCTGAAGACCATTTTGTTTGATCTTGAATTTCAGAACCAATCATGGGTTTAATATCTGTCATCTGGCATTTCAGCATCAGCTGTAGTTGCTAGGTTTTGGATTTCAGCTTTTATAGCCACAGCTCAGGAAAGATTTGTTGATGTAAAGATGCTACTATAGACATTTACATGGAGTAATTTTTCAAGGACTTTTTAAAAATTTCCATTAAATGGTATTTTCTGGAAGAGCCAGCTAAATACTTAAGAATTGTAAATATTGGGACAGTTCTGAGGTGTAAAAATATGACAATCCAGCCAGACTTTATGTAAACTGGCACAGTGAGTAAGGAAAAGGAAATGTCCATGTGTTTTGCTATATCCTGCCCTGAGCTCCTGTGCTGACAGGGTGCCCACAYGCACTGGGGGGCTGAGGCAGCTGGATTATTTCAGCTACCATCATTTAGTGATGGGACAGAGGTTTTGTTATTCTGAAAGCACCTGGACAGGGGCAAGGTGGACCTATCACAGTGCAGCTGTGCTAAAGGAGAAAAGCCAGCAATGGAAGAAGAAAAGTGCAGCAGCTGCACGGAATCTGTTTGGAAGTAGCCTGAAAAGTTTATTCCATTCGTCCAGCTCTCCATTGCTTTGTCATAAACAGGAAATGAAACACGGTTAATTCTGAGAACTTGAATATGTTTGCACAGAACATTTTGCTCAGTAGCTCACATCTACAGTAAATGTTTCATTTCATGAATGATTCACTGGAGGCCCTCACTCCTCAGCATAGCTCAGTTTTACTCTTTTCTATAATTCAGACAAATATATCTGTCTATATGGGGAATACACGATGGCTGGTGATACATATTCATCAATGGTAAAGTCACAAGGGAATGACTTCACAAAATGTACAACTACTCTTACCTGGCTGGCATATTCTCTGTACAGAAACCTAAAAKTCTGTATTCAATGAAATATGTACATCCAGATTTGGAAACACACATGGCTCCTTACAGACAAACAGGCAAACAGCTTGGACCTTGAATCAACCTTTCTCCACTTGGAACCTCATACTTAAACTTCTTTAAACTTAAAGGATTAGGCTTATGTTGTAAAAAACCCTTGTATTTAAGATGTGGCCGCTTCATGATGGAGTTTGTAGATGGTCATGAAGTTGAAGTGGTGTCATCTGCTTTGRGATACCTGAATTGCTGCAGTTATACCTCCTCCAGCCTTCTACAAGGACAGAAATGAGTTCACCTCCACAAAAGACAGAATTGGACTCTCTAAGTGTATGTAATAGCTCACAAAACTGTCTTCTGATTCACTATTGACTTGGTGATTTCAGTCCTTCTGCGCACACTTACAGATAAGCCCTTCATCCTTAAGGGAATTCCAATCACTTGGATGATTCTGTTCAAGAGATCCCTCAGTATTATTGGCAGAGGCTCCCACAAAGTGTCCTGCAATGAAGCAGCAGCTCTCCTTAAGCCTCCAGCTAACTGGATTCTTCACTTYTCAATTTTAGTTAATATTTAGAAGKAGAGAAAAGCAAATATGCACAAAGTTGAATTTAATAATTTTCCCTTCAGTTGTCAGGACATTTTCATGGAACACTTTTTCCTCTCTCAGCACCGGTCAGAATGAGCTGTTCAATTCAAATGGAATATTATACGTACAAGGATGGTTTACACGTTTTGTCTTTTTATGCGTGAGTCATTATTATGTAAATGAAAATGGAATCTGTTTATAAGATTCATGTCAGCATGGCTGGAAAACTATTTCTTAGATCGTAGGTGGCAGGACACAGGGAAGGGTGGCTTTGTCCCTTTGCCATCAGGCTCATAAGCCCCAGCACGGAGCAAGCAGTGGAAGTAGTGTTTGAAGGGTTTGAATTATTTAAGCCACTCTCTAGTATGCAGTAATACAGCTAAATAATGACATTTGCTGTTAAAAACTGAAGTATATTTCTAAGTGAAGGGGGATGCGCTTTCGTCAAGATGTAAGAAAATGAAAGCTCATTTCTAGGAGCTGCCAACACGCCGACCCTGATACAGAACTTGCTTTATTTTTAAAGCCTGTGAAAGAGCCACTGAAATGAAGAGATTACTGACATGCCTGAAGTTAAAATTGTTCTCATGGGTCTTTCTGGATGGGAGTCAGGACATTTATCCTGTGGGATCTAATTGTTAAATCCTGAGGATTGCACTTCACTTTTAATCTTTAAACTTAGTATCAGTTCAGATGACATGATCTAAAAGCAGCCAAATTGTTGTTATTAGTGCAACTAAAATACCTTTCAAAAGCTTACATTAACTGGGTTTAGTTATGAAGCTGCTATTTGGGAAACACAAACCTTTTCTCACTTGCATAGAATTACTGTTCTGATTGAAAACGGAAATTACATTTACAAACATTAAACATCTTTTTATAGTCTCTAAATTATGYAAGAGGCCTCATCAGAAACGGGAATTTGGCTTCATGTTCATCATATGGTAGCATAAAACTCCAATAGTTTGTAAACTTTGAAAGACCCACTATTTTTAACTATTATTAATTCACTATCGATTACAGCATGTGCACAGTTAAATGCTAAAGGTGTTCTTACTGCTCTGTATGAATTCTGAAACAGAATTTGGTCGTCAACAGAAAAATCATCCATCAGTACAGAAAAAAACAACAGATGCTGGGCTATTTTTGTTGTTTAAACCCATATAAAATTCCATTTTGCTTGGAATCAGGTCTTTAGATTTGTCTTTGAAATAACAACACAAAGACTCTGAAATGCTTTTCTCCTCTAAGACAAAGCTGTTTTTCTGTATCATGAGATTAATCATAGGGAAATTATGTTTAATAGTTGGCTATTAAAAATGAGCAGGAAAGTTGCAAAACTGGATGTTACCTTAGTGTTTACAATTTCTGAAGTACAGAGACTGAGATGAAAAGTCTCACAGGATTTCTTTAAAGTACAGTCAAATGCTGACCCGTTCCATTAGCAGCCCATTCCTAAATGGAGCCAGAATCCGTGGAACTCAGATAAGATGATGGGACCAGTAAGTTGTTTCATGAGGTGTTATATAATTTTTGGTACTAAACAGATGGGTTTCATTATCTAAGGAAAGTAATAAAATTACTTTTCATTCTACTGTAGACTCAATTTTGGTTTATGACCCGTACATAACATTCAAAATAGGATCTATATAAATGGAAGATAACAAGTACTCGACTTTTTTAGTCTGAAAATCATGTCTCCTATAGTATAGAAATATATTCCTTGGCAAGTCTTCACTTTCTATCCTAAAAATGATTATGTAGTCTCGTTTTAGATAGTTAAACAGCTGCCATACTCACTGCCAGCTATGAATATAGACTTGGCTCCAGAGGCAAATCATATCTCCAAAATTAAATGCGAGCATAGATCCGATCATTCCTCTCTAGCTGCTTGTTGTGAACCATCATTTTTCAACTCTGAGATTAAAACATTGAGACCTCATCTTCATTTGCATGGTGACTGCTGATTTCAAACAGTGAATTGCATTGACCTAGAAGAAACACGCTCTTCAGAGATGTGCTCCATCAAATATACATGGGAGCAATTTCCGAGGGAATTTTCGGAGAGTGACTGTGCCTGCTGCCATTGATGCTTTTTGGCAGATCTGCTGCAGTCTGCAGTGTGCTCCAGTCCCTCTTGGTCTTGTGTCATCATCCCCCTCAAGCAACTGTGCATCAGCCCCGTTGTCACTGCAGCACATCCATCCTTTGCTGGGCTTGGGCACTTTGCAGGTCTTACTATTTGGGGTGGGATGCAAGTAAGGACAGCAGGGATGTTTAAAACTGCTCAGATCTGCAAACTCTTCACCGAGCTTCATAATGCAAAGAAAAGGCCTTTTCTACCTTGGACTAATTCAGCTGAATGTCAAAGGTCTGGTGCAGGATGTGTTCCGATAAGGGTAGGAAAGCATTTCAAAAGGAACCATCTGCAAGAGAAAGTGTCGGGCAATCTAGACAGAGAGGCTGCTGTCTGCTTCCCCTCTGCCCAAAAGCTTTTGAAATATTACTGACCAGCAAGATTTCATACAAAAATAAAATGGTTTTGATTCCTATCCAAGCTTTTCTGAAGCCTCTTATATTCCCTTCCTTACCAGTTCATGGCCAAGTTKTCTCTTACCTCTGATTCCTTGTAATAGCGCTCGGGAATTTCATCGCTGGCAATATCRATAAAGCAGACTTCTCGCTCCAGATCTTTAGCTTCTTTGTCAAAAATCTGCAAAAGTTAAAGAAATTCAAGGCTGTTACAAAACAACACCCTCACAAAATCCACCTGGAATAATGGTGACAAGCAGTTTTGATGACTTGTGCAACAGAATGTATTTTAGGCTTGTGCCTGAACAGCTTTGTATAAGATACTCCAGTTTTTGCAGGAACATGGTCACATTCTCACCCTATTGCACACATCGTGTTCAGCACTTCCTGCTCCCAACTTCTGTTCTTCCTTGGATTTTTTGGAATGGAGATTTTGATTACAAACAGTAAAGTCAACAATTTAGATGATTTTACTGTATTCTCCAATCTCTGTACTAGAGTCCATCACTGCACAAAAAACTTGACTCTCTGGACTTGGGGTGTTTCCACCCTTTTCCCTCTAAGGACTACAGTGATGTGCAGGTGTTTGCTGTGAACACTTAGCCTTAGAGTTGTTGYTATACTGAGAATCAAAATTTTGGTTGAACTGCCTCAGTGGAAGCTGCAAGCTTCCCCTATCCATCTGTGCACACACATTTCAATCCTTTAGGACCTGGTTTGGAACAGCAAGTCTCCTGTTCTATGCAAGGCAAACGATGGGGATATTTTGAAAATCCAGGTCATCTGCAGCTGCAGCGCAGTATCCTTCTGTGCCTGTGTCCATAATTTAATTATTTAGGCATCTCAGTGACCCATGTGACTTACACTGTGTCTGCAGTACATTTCTCTCTCGTGATTCTGAGACTTGGAAACAGCAATGAGTTAAAAGGCCACCATGAATTAGTGCCATGAAATTCAGGGAAGTTGTGCATCCACTGTCAGGATCAGTAACAAGCTCACGATGTGCCTTTTCCTTTGGGGCACAATGTTCTATAGTTGACATTTCCAGGAAGCAAAAATATTTTTGTTTTCTTTCTTTTTTTTTTTTTTAAATAATTGCAGTGAATGCTCTGTTGATTTAATTTCATTCTAGAGGAACAGTTAAAAATACAAAATGCCAGCAACTCTTTAGTAACGGGAACGCTACTTCATTATTTCTGAAAGCATTGGGGCTGCCCATTTAAAGCATTCAAAGTGAGCAATGGACTCCAGTGAACACAGGAACCAGCTGGTAAGAAGAACATTGCTCAGGAAATCATCCTTCAAAGACAGGAAAAGCTGAAGTTTGACTCTACAATTTTAACTTGTCTTGGTAGTGAATAAAACAGGCAACACTGAATGCTCACTGAGCTGGATGTAACATGTTCACACATCTGAAACTGCAGAAGAACTGAGAAAGAGAAACCCTAGCCTGGTTTTATTTGTATTCTTTTCCTTCTCCAACCCCTGTTTTGCAAAAAATTACGTTGATTATTTGAACAAATTGGAGCTGGGCAGTCCTTCCCCTGTAGTGTTCCTTCTGTGAATTGGGTACATTGATGTAAATCACTTCTGTGTTTACATATATAATATAGGTCACCTTTTATAAGCTTCCTCGCTTGCTTTTTCCTAAACAAATTCAGAAATACAAAGCAGCCTCTGATGAAATCGGTCGAACTGTTTCTGGAACAAGATGCATTTCACCGTAATCTCTATAAAATAATGGAGATTGCTCTTAAATGGACATTACCAGGTCAGCTGAGGCTCTGAATCTGTTCATAGTGTAGGTACAAGCCTCATAAATTTAAGCACATGCAAATCTCTGCCCATTTGCAAGGACCTAAGTGGAGATTATTACTCAATATCTTATCCAAAGAAATGTGCCCTGCTCTGTCCCAGGCTTGATCCACATATTTCACCTCATATGAATATAGTTCTAAATTCTTTTTCCCTCTTTAAAATGCTGTGATGAAAGTGGAGATGACAGATGCCTTTGCCAATCTGTCAAAACCAGGAGGAATTTTTCAACCGTTTCAATGATGCCTTATTTGCTGCTGAGGCTGTCCCTGACCATTTCCTCTATTCCAGAAGTTTGCTGAACGACATTCTCACTTCCCTTTGCCAGCAGAACTTGTTGTCTAATCGTTTATGCCTCTCCCTTTCTCAGATTGTCCTCACAAGATTTGCAGCTAGAGATTTAATCTTCTCATTCTATCAGCAGTCGAAAATAAGAAGTCATTAGAGAACAAGACCGATTTCTTTCTTAGCTCTAATTCTCTTATTGCCTCTCCTAGCCACAGAATCTTGGATTGCCTGAAACCCTGTAGGGAGGATGGGTTTATTGTGGTTGGGATCAAAGAGACTAAAGAAATTTAAAAGTTTTAGAGGAAAAGATTAAAGGCCACGAAAAGAAGCATAAGGCTCCCAATCTGTGCTACTGTATTTGCAAATGTGCAGAAGCTGAATGGTGAGAACAATCTGTATCCTTAAGAAGATGATGTAGAAAGACAGAATATTAAATATTATATTGGAAAAAACTGGACAGGCTTACATTTGGAAGCCAAGTAATTAATTGAGATTGAAATACACAATCAAATGGAAAACAAAGAGCAACATTCAGACACAAGTGGCCTTTTTGCCGTGGGTTTTGGTTTTATTTTTGAGGGGAGAATGTGTCAGCTTTTTTACAACAAACATTTATATACTTCCCCTTTCTAAGAGGAATGAAAACTCAGCATGAATTAGAATAAATCACCCACAGAATGACTGAAAGTGGAAGAAAGATTTCAATTGGGTCTTGTTTATGTCTGTCAATAGTTTCTTCTGGTTAAAACCAAAAAACCAAACAAAAAAACCCAAAGCAACCAACMCTTTCACCCCAAACCAACCAACTAACCAAAAAAAAAATATTCCAGCCAATCAACCAATCAAACCAAAATAAAGCACCCAAAAAGCCACTCTTGGCAGATGATTCTGGAACCTCAGGAAAGAGGAAAGCTCATACAGGGTACTGCAGAAATGTAAGTCCTGGTGAACTTAAATTTCATTCCTTTATTTCCCTCATGCCCTACAAGGATATGTCCTGACACATCCTTTGCTAGTGACTTCTCTTTTCCTGGTAGCCACAGCCAGAAAGAGAAAGTCAGGTTAGGGGACGACGGGAAATCAACAATTTCAATGTCCTCTTTTCTACACGCTTTTTTTCCCTTTTTTTTTTCTTCTTTGTTCTATTTTCAGGCTGAGTTGCTGGCTTCAATTTCATTCAGATGTAGTTAATATAATATTTAACTTTTCTGGTCGATCTCCACAGCTAACCTGGATTGGATAGAGACAGTATAAAGCCAGATTCTGCTGAATCCACTGATTCCATCCACACTGGCAAACTCCTTGCTCATCTGCACTCCCAGGACTCTGAGGGTCACATCTGTGCCTCTGGCTTGGCTTTGTTTCATAATACATGAGTCTCTCTTGCGATGGTTTTTTCCATCTTCAAGAGCAAAGGAACCATCCAAGGGGTTACCAGCTGGAAAGGTGTTTGTTTCTGTCATTACTGCAAAATGTTTTTATTTTTCCCAGCCTAGATGCAAGGAGTTCGTGGTCAGGCTGTAATGAGACAGCTAATTCATGGTGGGGCTGTAAGTGTGATAAGGACTGCAAGAATAATCCTTTACTTCCATTAAAAAAAGGCACAAAATACTCTCTTCACCTTGGAATTTTCACCTCTGCAGRTTGCCATGGCCAGAACCACTGGCTACTCCCCAGTGTGTTGCGGCAGCACCTTGAGCAGGTTGTGTCACCTGCTCCACTGCAGCTCTCATTTTCCTGAAGGAAAATTTAATCTAAAACAAGAGAACTCCGACTCAGAACTCGATCCATGGAGTTTATTCAGTGTGCTACTTTTCAATAAGTCATGCTCCAACCTCAGTTACTTCCAAATTCCCTTAATTTCCTTTCGAGATTTATTTGGGCAAAGATTACAGGAATTGACCAGTTTCAAATATGTTCATTGGCTAAAACTATTTATGTGGACACACATAAATGGGAGCAATTCTTCTATGGAAAAATGTTGAATCCCTCTGTGAGAACAGAAAATTTGGCTCCCTGAACTGGAAGGGAATATCCCTGTCTGCTGCAGAGTGGGAGAGGCAGTTACATATTTATCTGCAGCCTTGCTCCCTGCTCCTTTTGATCTCCATGTCACGACTCCCCTATTATTCCATCTCTTATAAAATATCTCATTAAGATTTGTACTTTCTGGACAGAGAAATGGATTTTTATGTAATTATGTCAAAGCAGTTATGCTTCCAAGACCGTAATAGAACATCTATAATATTTACTGGGAATAGTTTTTTTTAAGTCACATCTAGTTCAAGTGCCAGATTTACTGACTAACTTCAGTAGTTCATTTAGAAAAATCAAAAAGTAGAGGCACAACCATATCACTTGTTCACACTCTGTCAGTGTGGRCCTTGTCATATGTTCTGCGATAGCCATATGTGCTCGGGACATACGAGCTGTAGTTCAACAAGGAGAGCTCTTCACACAGGAGGAATTTCAGACCAACCTTTCCACTTGTTTGCCTTTATCTTCTGAGACTTCTTAGAGGGGGAAAGGCTTCACAAAATTATGTTTTTTTCATGGCAAATTAGGGGATGCTTAATGCCATCATACCGAAAAAGTCCAGGTGCAAATAAAATCACCCTAAAAGCGTCTCTTGCTTTGACTTTGCCATATTTTGAGTGATGCCCAGTAATCCTTTTGATAGTTTCCAGAATGAGATCCTGCAGTGCAGTGAGGCTAAACCAGGGCACAGCTGAATCCTTTTCAGCTGAAATCAGTGTTTCATGGCAGTTGCCTTAAATAGTGAATTTACATTTGATTTCCATGTGCTATATTCAAGTTTGTTACAACCTAGTTCCATGTTACTAAGATAGGAGACAAAAATAGGGAAAAAAACCACCCTAAACCCAACCAAACTAGAAATGGATTTTCTTGTTAGCTGCCATACTTAAAATTTATTTTACTGTAGTTTAATAATCAAAATCCAGCCGCTGAGTCTTCCAGAGAAAAATGTTATGCTACAAAGAGTAAGGCACTGGAAGTTTTACATACAGTCAATTTCCATTGTTGACAACCTTTGGATTATTTGACAAGCTGTACTTTTTTGCTTTCCCCAGACACTATCAGATGGCAAAAAAATCACTGTCCAAATATCAGCAGCAATTAATTCTGTGACTAAAACACAAAACAAAACAAACCAACAGAAATTAGTAAAACATAATGATCCTTCTGCAACAAATAGGAAAATTGAATGTCTCTGCGATTCAGTGATTTGCTTGAACGGTGTCTGTCCCCACTTTGCCTCGTCTCTACCTTCAGCTGCTTTTCAGACATTTTCCCTGGTACTGGAGTGTGACACACAAGGACAACATGGAGCTGCCATGTGTGACATGGCTGGGCATTGGTCACACGTGCACTGGAGCCATACGGTGGATCCTTTGTAATCAACACAGTCGATTGTAATGCACAGTTGGTGCATTCCCTACTAGAATGAAAAAACCCAAAACGTGTGTCTGTAGTGTGCACTGGAACAGTAAGAAAAAGAGATGGGAGAAAAGTGAGAGCAAGACACCAGCTAGACTAAATTAGCCCTGTGTGACACAAATACTGACCAATCAATGGACTGTTAAAAGAAAACACCTGTCTGAATAAAAAACCAGCTTAAGGAAGTCTTCTCATGGAAATCAGACACCCCATTTATTCACACACAAGCAGTAACTCACACCCTCCTGCCTGGATTTCTACCATTTCGCTCAGTAAATAACCTTAAGAATTCTGTTGCATTATGGTTTTAGTATTCAAAATACAGACTTTGTGTGTCTATACTCAAACTCTCRAAGTGCTAATCTTCCTTATGGGAAAAGTGTGTGATTACTATGCCCTTTTATACCTGTCAGTGCTCACTGAGGCTGTTGGCTGTAGGCACCTGCACCTCCCTCTGCCCAGCACTTCCCACTGCGACCCTGACTGAGGGAAGCAGCTCAGGATGTAAAAGGAAGCAATATTTGCATGTACTCTATAGATGCCACCTCCTGCRTCATTTGCATTTTACAAAACATTCTAGTATTTAGAAATTCCATTTTGTAATTTAAAAGTAAAATCAAAATAAAATTTCTCTTTAAACTAAGAAGTTGACTCTTTAAAAGACCTGCAAGAGGAAACACTCACTGGGTCAAGTTTCTGACAGTGTTAATGAAGCTATAAAGCTGCAAGGTAGCAGGGACAATATTTGATGTGCTAACATGGTCATCCAACACTGGCTCTGTTTTTCTAAGGGTAGAGTTACCATGGAATATCTGCACGGGATACATCAAAATCAGCTGTGCTGAGCACTGAAATCACAGCTGGATGGATTTATGGGTCTGCACTACTACACGAGGTTACACAAATAAAGGCATTTATTGTCCATTGTTCTTGCTGTCAGTGTTTGTGTTTGTGCAAATCAAGTGCAAACTTTAACAGATCAGAACRATAGTGCTTTAACACATTTAAAATAGGTTAAAATGATACTGAAGTCTAGGACATAGAAAAATCAGGTTCCAGAGCAGATACCATCATCTTTCACTAGTACCACTAGTATCTTCTGTCATGCCAATCAGTAGGAATTTTGCATCAAGATATATTGCAATAATTAGGTAGAATTATACCAGACGATGCAACATGTTAAATAAAATAAATCTAATAACATACCAGCCTGCTAAATGACAACAGGAACCCAAGACCATTTATATTGCTTTCTTCTATTAATCAGTGGAATTAGTTTTAGTATCCTTATATCYGATATTTGCTTTTCACAACCAATATCTACTTTATTAGACAGTATGGAAATGAAGACTAGATCAGAGTTCAAAGATTTCAAAAAACCTGTATGATCTCGAAAAATCCATCGAGAAAYGGCTGAGTTAAAATCAGACTTGCATTATTGCCCTCATTACTGTAACATTAATATTCATTCAGTCTATTTTGCATTACAACTGCAAAATTTACAGAAGTATTTTTTAAGTTAATTATTTCTTCATCAGCCAAGGTTGATAGCTGCAATGAAAGAAAATATAATGTATCCATGGAAATCTACAGGAAGGTATGCTATATTTCCTATTGTTTTCTAACCAATCAGTGAAATTTAATCTCAGCTCGTCTGACACAAAGCAGAAATACACTTTGCAAGTTTCTCAAGTGAAGTTTAAGCCTGCCCACTGAGTAATGGAAACAAGGTTGACTCTCAGTCCTAGTTCCAAGGTGTTTGGATTAACAGAAGTCTCTCCGTATTTATGACCCTTCCAGCATTTCAGTCCTGTACCAGCCACGTCTGTGTTCCCAGATCAAGGTCATGGGAGCACGAAAATGTAGATCTTCCATTGGTTTATTGTGTTCCCAGCAGTGAATAGCACAGCTCTCASAATTACAAAATCATGGAACTTAGGGCTGGAGTGCAACCCTCTATTTCAGCTGCTCTTTCTCCTCCTCAGTTCAAGTAAGGGTCAGTGAAATCTCTTAATCTAGGTAAACACTGGCTTAGTGTATGACTCAGGTGCTGCAATAGAAAGGTAATATGATATTACCCCACTGGCACTCCGATAAAAATGACATTGGAAGAGCTGGATTCAAGCAGAATAGAGTTTCTTTGATTTACATCACCGGAATATCCCACATCTGTGTCACTTTCATCTTAAATTCCCTGGTTGGATTCTGTTCAGAGCTTGATTCACAGTATTTCAGCCACAAGCTGACACACAGAAAAAACCTGAAAATTCACTCTGCTTAAATAGCTTCAGTTCTTCCTCTGTCAGGCAGCAGTACAGATCATGTCTGCTCACTGCTGACATTATAATGCACCAGAAAACTAGTCTGCACCCTCCCAAAACCAAAGGTGTGGGCTTGCTCTGAATTGAAGGGCTGCCAAAATGCAGAAGTGAACATTAAAAAGTGYGTAAATTACACAATGCTCATCTAGCTGGTAATGTAATACACTTCTTTTTAACTCACTCGCTGATCTGGCTTAGAGCAGCAGTGACTGTGAGTGGTTGGTATCTGGTGGCTGGTAGATGATCTCTGTCATGTTCCCAGTGGGAGAGTGTCTGCATGCCAAAAGCATTATTCCAAATTCTACCTTGTTCTTGTACATGTAATTATTCTGCCATAAGCAGTGCAACAGCTGTCAGCTTTATGAACRGGCAGGCCCAGGGAGCTGAGGGAAATGTACCTCCCACCTGGAAAATAGAGCACCTCCACCYCGCCAAGGCTGCTGGAGGGACACCCCAAAACACTGGAAGGCTGTGCTCAGACCCCTTAAAATCCCTCTGGATCATCAGCTGCTGGCTACTCACTGCCACCCTTCCTCTAGAGAGGATTTTATATAGTTAATTATCCTTCTCATCTCTAAGTTCTAACCTTGAAAACTTTTTAACTTCGGTTAAGGGACTGCCAAAAGCATCAGCTAAGTGCCCAGCCATTGTTCCCCTGAAGCTGTTTACTGAGATCGCTCATCTCTGACCATTGTTCAGTTTCCTGTTTGTTCTTCCTGACACCTCCTTGGAATTCAGCCCCCTTTATTCAGAGAGAATAAAGTGAAACAGATAAAGTGGAATACAAATACACACGCACAAAAAAAAAGAGTAATCTTTTCTTTACTTTCCGTAAATGTTCATCAGGACTAAATTCGCATATGTAAATTAGGTTGTGTTCAGAGAAGCAAAAAGTGGAATAGGAGAGGCAGAAAGAAAGGTGTGTATTGGATCTTTCATCTCCTGGTGCTTCASAGGTAACTCCTCTGCAGCTGCTCATGACCAGGACACCTAGGGAGGTGCAAAGGCACAAATTTCATGGAGCCTTTTTTCCAAACTGAGAGACCTACAGGCCCCAGACACAGACTCTGATTAACTAAAAGGATTAAATCAAATTTTGCACAMAGTCTCATACTTACACTGTCATTGCTTCCTTTGTTGTCCTCGTATTTTGTCTCTATATGAATGGAGAATTTAGGCAAAAACGAACACTGCAACAGAAGAAAAATATGTTTAATCTTAAAAAATACACCTTGCTTCATCTRCTGACATATTCAGTACATCCCTTTTGGTATCAGCTTTCTTATTTTTTTCAGATCACTTCAAGAAAAAGAGTAAATGTTCACAGAACATAAACCTGAAAGGTTTGATGATTCTGGAGGAATGCAGAGATTCTGTCTAAAAGCTGAAAACTATAATGAAGGTACAAATAAATCAGTATAAGCACTCTGGAATAACTAGATGCAATAGTTTTCATGCTCACTATGCCCAGGAGTATGAATGTCCTGAATGTCTTGTTAGAAATTCTCAAAATCATGAGAGCAGCTCGATATTCCTCGTCACAGACCAGTCTATCCGTCACTTAAAATAACCCAAGGACACTTCACCAGCTGCAGGTCCTGACCAAACAGACAGCAATGCTTTCATGTGTGAGGGCTTTTTCTTAATTTTCAGTGAAAAATTAATTTTAGCCTAATTTCCTATTAATAAAATAAAGATGGATTATGAGCTGTGAAAATTACTTTATACTAAATTCAAATAAATGTTTAGATAATAATGAAAAAAAAAATAAGAACACACCAATGTTTTTCTGCTAAAGATAATATTTCTGTATTTACATGGGAATAAATTTATTCTTCGGAGGATTGCTTAGCTTAGTTGCCTTATGAAGACTAGAATTTGTAATACTAGGCAACAAAATTACAGCAGGAAAAATACTTCAAATATCTTTTATTTAGCATTTCACAGTTCTTTCAAAGCAACTTTTCAGGCAGGCAGATAAAGCAGCTGTCTAACCAACCCTAAAGGACACTAGTTCAGCATCTTTTCTATTAGTCACCAAGTCTTTTCTTGCGTTAACTGCCAGTTCCTTGTATGATGCATCACTAATCCCCTATGGGGCAAATGACTCTTTCATGGGCTGTACATACAGGTTGTACAACGAGGATGTTTGGACGGCTCAGTGTTCACACTGCTCTTGGTCCAAGTTCAGGCTTGATAACATTCGGAGAGTTCTTGTAAGGGAGGGGCTGCTGACTAAGGGAAGAGGGGATTTAGGAGGCCAGGTGTAGTGCAACTGAAACGAGACTTGGAGACTRCAGCAAATACATTCCTCCTTCCATRGATATCACCCAACAAGCCATTGTTCAATCTTCTTCTGATCACAGGATATCCAGTACTCAATAAGCACATCTAGAATCAATCCTTGTTGAAAGAACAAGTGAGAGAGTTTTCCCGAAAGAAGGTTCTGGTGCCAYGGAAGGCAAAACCCCCTTTGTGCTGTTGATCTGAAGCACAGCCGCAGTTTCCGAGGAAATTATGAATAAAGCCAAATGCCAGATTTCCCTTTTACCTTGGCATTAAAAAAATACCTGCTACTTTCAATCACTGTCCAGAGGTTGCCAGCAATGAGTCAGGTCATGACACTGAAATGTCACTGTTCCACGTATTGAACGTGAGGCTGCACTGGGCTGCCTGTGGCAGCTCAGCAAGCCACTGCTTGAATCGAGTTGTTGATCCCTGTGACCCAGAATCTAAACTCTAATTAAAACAAGACATCTTCTAACCTTGTATTTCAAAAAAGGAGCATTAAGAAGAGACCAAGGATCCTTAGAACAGTACAGAAGAATGGCAAGTGCCATTTACCTCAAGCCACCTCATTTGAGAGCCACTTTCTGTAAAGCCACCCACAATCAGCCTCCCTGTGTGTTTAGTATGAAGGAGAGAACTGTAACAACCTAATTTGGGATTATAAATGGTAACRTGGGTTTACCCCAAACGAAAACTCGGATTCACCAAAAAGGACTCCGCTGCAAAAATATCTCTCAGAAACTCAACTGACTGGCAACCACTGCTCCAGCAGCTGCGGGGGGTCTCGCTGCCTTACAGGAACACTTAGCAGGGTCCCAATTTTTGAACATTTCACAGAATGTGTCTCATGATTCATCAGCTGCACTCTGACTAATTGGCAGAGGGCTCTGGCAGAACCACAAAACTGTTTATGCATCATTCAAAAGACTATTATTCATCATGCAAAAAGTTGGGTTTTTTCCCCTCAAGTGGCCACGTATTTACTTAACTGGGGATTAAGGTTGTTATGCAACAGTCAGAATCAAACTAGGGAGTGAATAGTAGGTAATAGACCTTTTAGTAGATTTTTTTCCTTCTGACCACCACTCCCTTTCTGCTCTGCCTCCTCTGGGGTCCGTGTTCTTCTAGCACTGACCTGGAGGCGATCGATCCCAAGCACACACCGGAATGCACAGGGCACGGTTTCCAGCTCTCCATTTCACTGTCTCTACAGTTTGCAAGGTTCCTCTTTGGAATAAAATAGTGGCAAACTCAGTCTTTAACTTGAAATTAAACTTGAGTTCTACAGAATAATACAAAATCTTCAGTGTCACAGTGTCTTCAACGATAAGGTTTCTTTGTGTAAAGCTCTCAAAGGAGGTGTCATATATTGTCACCTCCAGGTTTTTTAGATGTCTTATAAACTCCTTTAAAAGTTGTTACACCCCAGCACACCTGTGACACTCAAAAACAAGTATGGGGAATATTYCGGGTTTTTTGTTTGTTTTCTTAAACTTTCTATATTTGGCACCTCCATTTTGGAAGAACCAGGAGAGGTTTAAGGCTCAAGGGAGCACCCAGTGCGGTAACAGGAGTCTGTAACAGCAATTACCAGACGGGAGCAGGGGTATTTCCACATTAGAATGAAGGGAATGAAAGCAGCATACGGAAAGCACAGCCTGCAGTTGCATTTGCAATTCCCTACATACAACCTCTTGAAAAACGAAAGGCCTATTTTTAGCACGATGATTGATTAGCGTTGCCATAGCAATAAGCAACACTTACAAGAACAGGGTAGAACCGAAGTGTGCCAAAACACTTGCCAAAGTCTTAAAGAGACAGTCAAACACACGCGGCGTGTGACAATCGTTTCATGGAGAGGATTGTCAAATGAACCTTTGCATAGTAATTACACCCGAGGTGGCTGTGGGAATTACTGGAGTTGTCAGAAAATATGTTGGTCTGAGAGAGGTTTCTTCACCCTCTGGAACCTGCTTTGTGTGAGTGATGCCAGTTCATCAATACCCTTGCAGCTGGCTTCATTTTCCATATGGTTTCTGTCTGCAGAATGTTCAAAGACCTGCTGGAGACCTCATCCTTGCACTTCGCCTCTCCTGCTCCTTGTGAATATTAATCCACAATCCTCGGCAGTTATTTTTGTACAGTAAAAATTAATCCCGCTTTTCTTTTAAGCAGCAGAAGCATATCCCCTAAATCTTAACATTRAAGCCCAGCAAGGCAGACATCTCATGTAAATGTTCTCTCTCATCTTCCACCACTTCTCAGACTGATGAATTTTTTTATATGGTGACATACRCATTGTTTTGGCAACGCAGGTGGAACTGGATCCTTTACAGAACAATCTCCATGGAGCCTAAAGGCAAAGAACACAGTGACTGCTACAAAGAGGCGAGAGTGACCAAGCAAATTAAATCTTTTTTAATATGGTAAATTCCAGATATTACATCCTTTGAATTCAAAGTTTTTGGGCACTATTTTGGTACTCAGTGGATAACAACAGCATTTCTATATTGAAGGTCGAGAACCTGGAAAAGAGAAAAGGAGTCCTGACTTTTGTATAACAGACAAAGGGGATGTGGGACTATGGGGTAGTATAAGGTGGAATATCCARCGTTCTTTGGAAAATGGCCACCATGGTATTGGTTCCCTTCAGACTGCTCCAGACAGCTCTACATGTGAACCCCCAGAGGTGCTGTGTGATACAGGTCACTCACTGCACAAAGCACCATCAGTCAGGGTGACAAGGGTGGAAGAGAATAGACGGAAAGGGCTGGGCAGGGTGATGGCAGGATTTGGAAGATGTGACTCAGTGAGAGGGAGGAGAATTTGGAAAGCAAGATAAGCACAGGAAGGTGGCAAACAGCAAAACAAAAGTGCTGTTGAGCGGAAGGGATAAAACCAATGCAAAAACAGGGCTTGAAAATAAACAAGGGAGCGAAACTCTCATAAACAAGCTGAGAAAGAAAACCACTATTTGTATTATATACAATAACTTGAAGATGAAACGATGACTAACAAGTTGCCTTCAACCACTATAAAACTCTTATCTCTGGCTTTGCCTTCCCTTAGGATCTCTTTCTTTGATACATGGGAACAGTAACCTGCTTATTGAGGAAGAAGGGAAGTGAGAAGCAGCATGCACAAGTGGAAATGACAGTCCCATCCATCAGAGAGGGGGTTGGATTGCTTTGGAATAAGCCAGTGCTGGAAAAATGGAATTCTCCCAAGCAATTTAAGTTACTTGTTTCAATGGGATTAAGCTATTAAATGAGAATACAGGTTTGCAGSTTTCTAAAAATTTATTATTTGGTTTTTATAAATACTACAGAGGTCCTTCCTTTTGCTAGAACTTCTAAGGGAAATAAATCTGTGTTTTCCCAGGACAATGGTACCAGTTTCCATTTTTCCGAGTTGAGGGGTAAGATGGGAGGATTCTGGCAGTARCTTTGCATTGGGGTTTAATCCTGCAGTACAGATTCTGTTGCATTTCTGATGCAGACTCTTCATATCCTCAAGCTGCAGAAAAGTTTCTGCACTGAAGAGTGAGGGGTTACACCCAAATTTCAAGGGCCGGTAATCAGATAAAGGGAACACAGGAAAAAACTCTACAGCAATGTTTGTCTGAAACAACTGTTTTCCTTCTCAAGTCATCTCATTATAAAAACAACAATACACAAACATTCCTTCCAGATAATTTACTTGATGGATAAACCAGCAGCTAAGTGAAGCACAAAACATGCCTGTTCTCAAAAGTAATCAGAAACCAGCAGGTCAGTAATGGACCATTTAGCAACTCTCACTCTGGGGCCTTGACACATACCAGATGACATAATTTTATTTTCCTCAGTCATTTGCTGTAGAAGAATAAATGTCATCGTGATAAATCATCAAAGGAATTGTTGTCTCCTGCTTTCTGTTCCATAACTGTTTTTCATAAATATTCTGAATTTATATTCTATTCATAAGTTAATTTGAGACATTGGCATGTTGAAGGAATGCTCCTCCTCCTTGCAGAGAGCAAACAATGCTATTTTAGTGTTTGTTTTGCTTTATATAATTGTGAAACTAACAATTGGCCAGAAATTATGTACAAAAAAAATTAACCAGCTGTTTTTAAACTTCAGCCCCAGAACTGAAATATTGCTAACAACACCAAAGCTGTTCAGGTCAGGTGGCAAATCTATTTGAACTGATTCCTGGTAAACACTTGAACTGCACCTTCAAACTCAGAAGAGTTCGCTTAAATTCTCTTTGTATTTTTCCTAACCTCTCTGTACTCCAGCTTGAGAGCTAAACTTTGGCTCATTTTCAGTGTACTTGGATCACACGAAGTTTTGTACCATGGTTTAGTCACCAAACGTTGGTGATCTGATTATTTGTTTGCTTGAGGCTYCTCTTTTTTTGTCCAGAATCTCCACTGTCACTTGAGCAGGTCGAATGGATGTTTGCTCTGTGCTGTTTATTTTGTAACAGTATCCCAATGCAGGTAAAGAAACTTAGTTCTACGCAGTTCTTTTTAGTTTGGTTTGCAATGGACACAAGTTTGCTTTCTAGTTAATTATTTCTAATCTAGCTGGACAACCCCAGAAAGAAAAATAACAAAGCCTCCTAAAAATTCAGTTGTKCTTGCCCACTGTGAATAGCATAAATATTTTCCACTAAATACACATATTTGCAAAGGCTGCGATAAGCTGGCACACAAGGGGTTGTTGAGAGCTGCAAGGCATCTTTTCTCCATCCTCCAAGTGAAAAAGGCCCCAGCCTGTGACTAGCAAAGGAATTCTTTCCAGAGCCAGCAGTGAGCAGCACCCATTCCCCAGGAGAAGGTGTAGCTGGGCAGGAGGCACTTGACAATACCCAAGTCCTGGAATCGCTCATGGAGCAGAATCCACTCAAGTTACTTCCCTTTCTGCTGTACCCTAAATACAGTATCCCAGATTTACGATCTCAACATCAACCTAATCACAATATTAAATGAATTTATAGAGAAAACTTAAACATGTCTTTTAGCAAGATATCTTCGCAGATTTCTAATGACAAGATCAAAACCAAAGCAGCTCCTGTCTGACTTGAAGAGACTTCCTCACATACAGTTCTGAAGTAATGCCCAGCCACTAAAACTTTGAACTTCACAGAAATATCTTCTTCCCTAAATAGTACCCCCGAATCGGGATGACTTCCTCCGGCTTCAGCTTTGAAAGTATTTTTTCGACTTCCTCCTCCCTCTCAACGTCAGCAGGAAGCTTTCAAGGATCAGCTCCAGCTCTGATACAGAGTTTCTTGGGACAGCACCGGTGTGTCATCTTCCCGATAGGAAGTCTTTTGCAAGCAGCTTTAACGAGGTACATTCATAAATGCTCTCCTGACAGGACACTATTTCACATATTACACCCCACAAAGGCATCACTTGTGCAATAGTTAAGCTCATTATCTCAAGTGTGTCATTTGCTTTACATGCTGTTAATATGGCTGTCAATACCTGGTAGCAGACGTGCTGTTTGCTGTCAGATTTAGGGGGTTGCTGTGTAACAAACACCGCTGCTTAAAGCAGATGCCATCATAACTGGATCCAGATTATAGAGGACTAACACCGTGACAGTATAATTTCCATTCCTGTTTTCATGCTTCCAATCACTCTTGGCTTTTCATACAGCCATTGCAGAGAACAATACTCTGAAAATTATTTTTAATGCCTGCTGAGCAGTTTTTCATAGGTGTCCTGATTTCAGGTCCTTAAGAAGGTCATATTTATCAATTTCATAATGTTCACAGGAGAACCAGATTAATGAAATTATTCCATACTGCATTTCTGAATGCTAGAGTGTGGGCTTGATTGCAATTTCCCAACAGCCTTCATATTTTATAACTGAAAAACCTTAAGACTATCAGCAAGGTTCAGTCTGTTGTTCATATCCTCTTCCAAATCACTAACATACCCTGAAATAACRTGCTGAGCCCTTAAGGTCCTTCTCTTTATTTAGAGTGGAGTTTACAAGGTTAATAAGGTGTGAACATACCACAGAGCAGTATGTACTTGACTCGATAAGATTATGCTTTATTTACCCAATTACTGGCCTGCCTTTAGAATCAGTTTTCCTTGAAATGAGGCTCAGTTTGAGTCTTACGATGTCCCACAGACCCTTCAGAGGGAATTTATGATCTTTAAGAAAAGGGTTTCCAAGCTATCTTACATATTTTGGGCAATGTCTGTGGGCTTATTCTTTCTTTCAGAATTCTCTAATGAATAGAGAAGATCAAATTTAGAGAAATATTCCAGACAAGGATAGGAATTATTCCCAGTGGTATATTTAACATTTTTGTTCTAGATTCAACAGTTTGAGGCAAAAGCACTGTCTCTGTTTTCCATGAAGATAAATTCATCATCTATCAGCTCCATTAAAACATATTTTAGATTTTTGTCTGAAGTACAGTTTCCCTCATCTCCTCCCAGTATTTCTAGTTCTGTTTCTTTGCACCATGGTGAGTAATTAGTCCCCAGCTCCCCTAGGCAGTTATACTGTCACTTGGTGACTGCTTTCCCTACCTTCTACATTCGTGGACTGATCTAATTTTTCTTTACATGTCTCTTCAACCCTGCAATCATTTCTGCTGATGCTCTGGAGTATCTCTGTAGCTGTAAACCTTCTTCTGACCCACACGAGGTGTTGTTTCACCAGCCCAGACAGACATCACCTCCTGACTGAGACTCTCTGAGTACAGCATTGCCGTTCGGTTTTAACAACGTGTTGCATTTCAAATTTAGACATGTATTTCTGTCTGCCACCACCCTTTTCATCATCCCYGCTTGTCTCTTTCACTTAAAGAAAAAAAAATATCACATAAAAAAATTCAAATCTACTTTCAGTTACAGAAAAAATTTACTGTGGAGAGACATCAGTGCAACACAGCAAATGTCAACTTCCCAGCCTAAAACTAAACGTGCTATCAAAGGTAAACCTTAATTAATGTGAGCTCTGACAGACTCCACTGAAGGTCTCTTCTGGCAAAGCCAGCTGAGAATCTGTTCCACATCACTACTGTCCATTTTAAGGGTTCCTCTTAAAATCAAAGGAATATTCTAAGTACCTATAGCACATACGAAAAGTTCAGTTTGTTACTTTGGATTTTCAAACCTGGTCATCACAGTTCCAACTCTTGCCCTCCAGCTTTCAGATCTGAGCCTTTAAATCCCTTTACTTGTTCTTTTTCACATTTATCACACCAAAATCTTTTTTTCTCTCTTAATGCTTTATGAGTTTTTAAAAGATCTGCACAAACATTTTGAGCATTGCAGAATTAAGAGAAACATCTGGATTATGTTTTATCTATAGTCAAAAGTTCAAACTAAATCAAAGCAGGAGTTTCTGAAAGGTCCCTTCACCTGGAACCTCCTCACCCTCTCCTCCTCACCTCCCAAAGGCTGCTGAAAACTTACTGTATATTATTGAGGCCAGCACATTTAAAACAATTTTTCTCATGATTTATGTGCTATATTTTGCCGTAGCTCTGCGAGAGGGAATAGCTGATTTTTCTGGGCACTGTGCCCAGATTATGTTTAATTTTGTCTACAGATTGTACRGTTTCCCAGATACTATACCAGAGATGAGCATTTTATAAGTTAATAAAACAATAAATAAAATAAAATCTGTTCTCATGTCTCCACGTAATAACTGGAACCTTAAGAGCCTCGCCCTGTTTTGTAGAAGCTTCTTCTTGTTACAGTCAGTAACTAAAAATATATCAAATTATTTTAAAGTGCTAAAAAAATAATTTATAGGATCCCCATAGAAACACTTCAAATTTCCCCKTAAACTTCTTAAACAAATAACTAAAATAAAGTTTCACTATTGAATATATTTTGAATTAGTTATATTAAGAAGGAATCAGATTGGATTCCACTACCTTATTTTGCATAATTTTTCTATTTTTAGAATAAAAAGAGGAATAAAAACTTACTGTGTATTCTGATTTCCAATCGTCCATTTGTAAAAAATAGAAAGACGAGAGAAAAGGAAAAAAAAAAGAAATATGAAATAAAACAATGATGCAAGATCCTTACAGTAAACATACTTYAATAATAAAAATTATTGTGTCAGAGAGTCTGCTGATTTCTATTTGACTAAAATCTATGGGACAATAAAGGACACAAGTCCCACAGAATCCAAGCACCTGATGTTTTCTTTGCAAGGAAGAAATTGCATAGATACAACACTCCAGTTTTTACCTCTCCTTAGTCTATAATCTTTATTTTCTGATATCAGTAAATATAAGGTGGAAAAATATATGCAGTTCAACAGGARTTGTTAAAGAAACTTGGTGCTTGTAGTTCAATATGGAACTTGGAGCTTCTGAAGATAAGCTAAACTATCCCCACACCACAAAGCAGTAATCATTTCTGCTACATTCCTTACCTGTGATTGTATAAGGATAATAATTCCAGGCCTTCTCTGTGACATAAAATATTTTGGGAACAACTGCTCTAGCCCAGCTAGGCAGTTTGCTGAAAGCAAAAATAAAACATAAAATTAGAATATGTTACGACTTATGAGTATTGTAGAAAAGAAGATACTTCCAAACGTGCTCATTGTTTGCCAGGTGTTTTGGGGGATACAGCAACACCCAGACTTCTCAAGGGTATTTGCATTTCCTGTCTCTGCTGTGCTCCCCTGGCAGAGGGAGCAGATTGGTGCCAGGGCAACGATCTCCAGTGGGCTGAGCTGAGGGTGCTCATTTTGAGAATTCGTGGCCTGAAACTTTGGCCACGACTGAACTCAACAGGTGAGTCCCAACAAGGTGTAACCGTGGCACCGTGTCCTCAGCCACAGGGAGGCACTCTCTAACCAGAGGTCAGGAGGAAATGTGGGATTTCAGTCTGCTTCATCCCGAATCCATTATTTCTTCTTACAGACTCTTTTTTCTGCCTCCATATTCTCTGCCAGCACTGAAACCCTCATGTTCAGCTCACCTGGCACGCAGCTGTTCCCACACTACCAACACCAACTCCTGAGTAGGAAGCTTTTATATTAAAATTAACAAATCRCTCAAAACACCTCGTGAGGCTGGTAGGCAGCATTAGTCCCGTTTTGCTGAAGGGAAAAGTAAATAATAAAAGTGAAGAGAATTACTGGAACTGATGTCACAGCTCAGAGCTCATTCTGTCAAGAGAACTCACCAGTGCAGTGGTACAACAGCAGCAGAATCAGAAATCAAACACATGGATACACCCTATGCAAGGAGCATTAAAGGGTAATTGAATAATACTATGGAAGAGTGGGAGCATTTTTGTACCATGGCTATTGGGTTTCTCATTTCCAGCACTCTGGTCACGGAGAGAACCAAAAACTGGTGAACAAAGAAACATTTAAAAAGACAAGTTCACTATAATTCATCTTTCAACCCTTCCTTAATGACTTCAGTTATAAGCACTGAGGCTGCCAGGAACAAAGATGCAGGACTAGTCATTCCAAGGACAACAGACCTTGGACACCACAAATATCCCTGTACTTGAGGGACTCCGTTCAAATTGTGTTGGTCTGGCAAAGCATCGAGCAGCTCACCCGGGCCAAGACTGAATCTTTACTGAACTGCAGTAGATGCTTTCAAACCTCTATTTTCCAAGTGTAAATGTTTGAAATAGTTCTGTTTAGATAACTGTGTGCAGAAAGTAAATTAACTTTCCATATTAGCAAATTTCTGAAGGAAATACATTTGGGATCATTAAGGCTTATTTAACCATGATCTAGCTACATATAAATATTTTATTTGTCCAGAGGCAAAATGCAGACATTAGTACATTATCTACAGATTCTAAGCCAAGTGCATTGACTTTTGCTCTTTGATGACATTGCTCAAAACTAGATTCTTTTCTTTACATAAACCTTTCTTGTGTACAGACTTTTAAGCAGCATTTTACATCCTGCATAATAGACTTCCCTGTATCGGATCTTCTGTTTATTTTGTCAGCCTCTGACAGTGTTTTTATGACTGCCTCCCTTACCCGTGCTAAACTTTACTCTGATGCCTAAATTATAAATACCAGAGGATGCAGACTTTCAGCTTCTGAAAACATCACTCCAGCAGGAGAGAAGAGGCAGTAAACAATTCTAAATATAACTAAAGTTACACTGACACTAGAAAACATACATCTGCTCATTTTGCACTTTTTTTGGTTATTGTTGKTTTGAGCACATTTGCCTGTCTACCTATCTTCACCGGTGTGGCACATCTCTAAAAAAAAAACTTTATGAGCGAAACATATATTACACTCAGAGTTGCCAGCAAGTCCCAGTCACAGACACACATGAATTTTTCCAAGGATCCACTCAGAGGAAGAAAGGATAATATCTCTATCTCAGCAGCACCGGTATCTGTGGATCACATTTTTTTTTTTCCTTATTTCCTTATTTCCTTATTTCCTTATTTCTCCCCTCTTCAGATGAAGTTCAGTCTCAAATTTCTTCAAGGGAGATCAAGTCAAAATACAGCAAAGCAAAGTTCCCAAGTTTATTAGGGCAGTGGACGCTGGAAGAAGAAAAGTTGAGGGAGAGAAATGTGCTGGTGAGAGTCCTGTTCCTCAAGGAAGGTGGGCAGAGGAGAAGTTTCCAGCACATTTTGTATGGAACCATGTCTCCTTCGGTGAAATCTTCCAGAGACATCCTGGTCTCCCAGCAAAACCCACAGCAGCCTGAACACCTCCTGCCCCTTTCCACAAAGCTTCAATAGAACTGCAATACCTGGTGGCCTTGTGACACCAAACCCAGATTCAAATAGCAAATGTGGTGATGGAGGATTCACAGTTATTGTTAAACTCGGTGAGCCTGACTTCAAACATCCACCACAGCTTTAGGTAAAAGTCCTGGGTTGTTGTAGGCACACAGATCTTCTCTGCCAATGTTTGTACCTTTGGCTGAAAGATCCTCTGCTGCATTGCCTGCACTCCCAGGAATCATATGCTTCCCAAGTATGGTTTGTACAAGGCTTCTAGGTTCTTGTGGTTGTTCTGAGTTGCCCTAAAGCAGCAATTCTGAATATGCTCCACAGTGCTTAAAGCCTTATTCTTAACTGGCAGGAAAGAAATATCCAGAAACATTTTAGAAAACCCCACAACTTGTAGGAGATCTACAGTGGGAACACATTGATTGATTTTTCCCAATTCCTGTATCTAGCCTGTGAGAGAACACTTACAATCACAATAATATTAAATGTTGGCAAGATATATATTATTGGACTCGTGTGTGTGTGTGTGCAACATCACTGGTGATTCAATTTGGCCTGAATTAAGGTTAGATATGTGGGGTTTGCAGTGCAGGAGAAACTTGCAATGTAGAAGCAATAGCTGCAGTGTCTGTGTGCCCACTCTAAAATGCTGCAGAGCATAAGTTTAATAAAATGAAGCAGGCCCAGGGGAAAAGAAGAACTTCAGAAAAAGCAGTGATATTCAATTAGATCAGCAGTGGTAAAAATGAGAACAGATTGAGCAATATATTTCATAGGGCACAAATATATATAGCTAAACATCTCTGGCCTGTGGGAGTGGACACATTGATCCTCAGCAGTATCACCACAGGAAGGCACACACTTCATTCTGAGAAATGACGGAAGTTCAAGGAAAAAAAACCCAAATATTCCAACATGTCTTTAAGCCTAATGGTCCAGAAGGCTGTCATTGTACAAGCCTAATGGCCATCCATAACATCAATTAACTTTCCTGAAGCAAAAGATAGCCACCAAAAATGCTGATTTGTGACATGATTATGAGGTGAGAGAAAATTAAACCATTTGAATGGTTTGGTTTTGGTTTTCTCGGAGGGTGGGGGTTTGCTGGTTTTGTTGTTTAGTTTTTAGGCTCCCCCTCCCAACAATTTTGGAAAACAAAACGACAAACAGTTAAGTGTAAAAGAAAACAAAAGTTCTGATTTTCAGTATATCCTTAACTTCAAGTTGTAATTCCTTCACATGGAGAAGATGGTCTAGAAGAAATAGCACCTAATCCCTTTGTTTCAAGCCACTGATCTATCCCACCTCCCCRTGGCTACCAGGAAGCACCATGTATTCGTGGGAACATGTTCTATTGAAACAGAAAGGCTACTGCCTGCATTCCTTGCCAATTTTTATTACACCCCATGCTGAGAGAAACAATTTTACTGCACTTGCCTGTTAAGATAGACACGTTTTTCTGTTAGCTGACCATTGCCGTGGTTGGGATCTTCATAGGGCTCATTCTGCACCACTTCCACACCCTCCCCTCGGTCACTCTGCTCATGGCTGTGCTTGCTGATCATGTACAGCTGTCCAATTCTGTACTGCAAAGCAAAACCAAGGACAAGGTATGTCAGTTTGATGTCATACATGTGTACTCAAAAGTCAATCCCAGACAATGATACACTGCTATGTGTAAATAAAAGGTAGTCTAAAGGTGAAAACCAATATTTTTGGAGTCCTCCCATTATCTTACTAAGTCCTTGGCATTACTTGTGGAAAAAATAACAAAACCTGTGTGCATACAAATGTAAAGAATTAGGCCAGTCCTCTATTATTAGACTGTATTTGTAAGTACATCAGCTAAGAATAAATAAACATTTAATCTAGAGCTTTCACATGCTGAAATGTAAAGTGATTTTAACCAGCAGGTGAACTCTAAAAGTTCAGTGGGACACAGGATTCTCCTGCCCTGCCAACACAATGAACCCCTGCAAAAAGATTCAGGGTAACTATTGCCGGTCCACAGAGACAGGAGCACCAGCTTTTAAGAAAAAAACCCATGTAGACTTTAAGTCCTTTGAAAAAAGAAGTTTGAGTGACTTGGCAATATTATTAAAATGCATTTAAGCACTTTAATGATCGTTTTTCTATAGACTCTCACGTTACTTAGGAAGCCAAACCCTGTGAGGATTGGCCCAACTTTTCTATCACAGAAACAGAAATTGTTGCATTTGATTTTTTTCTCACTCTGTCTTGTATCTACACCAGGGCTTCTGCCTCCAAAGAAATATAACAAAAAGTACATCCTTGAACTTCCACTAACAAAKATTTTAGAGTCAAATTGTACTTTCCCAGTGATTTTCTGTTCTGAAATTTTATTCTCACGTCCTTTGCACATTCTTGAACATACTCGGGTTCTTACAACAAACTGTCTTCGAACCTATCCAGTTTTCTCCATTTGGATCCCTCTCTCCCCCAGAGCAATTTGTTTAGGCATATAAATGCTAATCACTTCAATCACATCAATCCCCCTTCAAATACAAAGAACAACCTGTTAATTTAGAGAATGACTGAGCTACCACACAAGCTGCCAAGTACTAGCTCAGCATAAGCAAACAAAAGCATCGTGACAGCCTGACCTCAGAAAACTATGAGATTCTTGTGGTTATTGCATATTATAAACAGCAATCCTATCACATACTTTAAAAAGCCCAAATCAAAAGAGCAATTAGCTTGGAAAAAACCCCAAACCATCACAGACCTTATTAGCAACTGGCAACAAGACAGTCTCACTAAACAAAATGATAAGGAATAGGACGTTGTAGGGGACCCTAYAGAAGTTCTTCAATTCCACATAATCCAAATTTATTCCCCTACAGCAACAGGCCACAAAGAAGGTAAGAAATTTGAAACTTGTATCTTGCAGGATCATTTAAGAGATTAAGTCCTAACACTGTTTTACTTGCTAATCCAGTTATCTACCTTTGTCTCTACTGAATCCTTTTTTTCTCTATCTCATCATATTTGAACATTTTGTCGCAATCTCAAAGGCTCTGAAGAGTTGCAGACCTCACACTTAGCTTTTACCTAGATCCATGACAAATTGTCATCTCTTTTTCTCTAACAAAAATGAATGCATTGGTCCACAGGGAAGGCAAAGTTTGCAGTATATTTGATGTGATCAATTAGTACAATTCGAAAAAGAGTAACTCTCAGGCACACAAAGCTGTTCTTCAGGTCTGAAATCAAAGCAACATACTTCAAAGCTGAATACAAGTTGAGAAAAAATGCTTTGCCTTTAATTAGATATGTATCAATTAGACCACCTGGGAGCACAGACTTACTGCCTGTGGAGTGATAAGGATGGCAGAAAAGAGGAAAGGTGATAAGGTCCTTATCTTCTAATGGAAAGGTAGAGGTCAGTAATTTATATCCTGTGGAATATGAAAAGGTCAGAYAAGGAGTAGAGAGAGGAATTACAGTTTGACATAAAGTCAATATTTTGATCAAGATCTCTATTGGGATTTTTGTTATCCCATAAAGTTACGTCTTTTAGTTGCCATGGACACCCCATGAAAGTGTTTCATAATTGCACATATCAATTTCCTACGTCCATGTAGTCCTTTGCAATTTTGCTCTCAGTTTTAATGGTCAGACACAAACGCCTCAGTTTCTGCTGGAAATGTTGGCTCAGAAACACCAAGATGAATGTACATTCACATTGACAACCAACTGTGGGGTTGTACCRATGCCTTCGTTTGCTCCAGCACCACGAATCAGAGACAGCCCCCACAACACCACATTTTGTTAACAGAGGTTGTTGCTCTATCACGGACCCACACTACCATAAAATGCTTGCAAGATATCAAATCCCAAARAGTGTAAATCACTCTGAGCAGAAGTTAAAGAGGGGTAAGCCTCACGCCCACTGCGCTCTGCAGGTCAGGGTCAGTGCTGTCAAACAGCAGCTGCTTTACAGATGCTGCACAGGCAGTGCTTCAAGGGAGGTTCTCCCTCTCTGATGAGGCTCAAAATCACACACATTCCAGTTATACCCAAGATCTCACAGAAGGTATCCAAGGCAGCTCAGCATGGTGCTTCCCATTTGGAAGATGCTGAAGGGAACAGAAGGCACCGCTGCTGGACAGCTCTCCTGCAGGAATCCTCCTGCTCCTCGCCTTCYGCAGGCGATGGCTTTCCCTAGCTACGGATCTGACACCGGTCGAGTAGAAATATCCACCTTCAAAGCCAGGTTGGATGGGGCCATAAGCAGCCTGATCCAGTGAGTGACATCCCTGCCCACGGCAGGGGGTTGGAATGAGATGAGCTTTGAGGTCCYTTCCAACCCAGAGCATTCTGTGGCCCTTCATAGCTACTGAAGTGGCTGGGCAGTCCTGCTGGAAAGCAGCTGTATTCTGCAGGGGAAACGTGTTTTTACACCTACTTTAAAGCAGATAACTTAGTTCTTTTGTGTGCTATTCATTTGTTTCTATCTGTTTTACAAAATGTTACAATCATTCTAGAGCAGGATGGAAAATGTTAACTTCCAAAATAATAGTAGTTTACTAAATCAGAGAGTGCACAACTATTATTTCAGATAAAATAACATTTTTCAAGTGTATGTTTCTATTCACATGAATAAAATCCAAAGCAAAGATGTGTCTTTTAGAACTTGCTGGAATTTAAATGCCTGAATAAAAAGTCACAGCTTTTTCTTAGTTCCTACGGATATTGTGGAGAAACAGCACTTAAGAATCATTTAGCAACAGTAAATGATACACATTATTCCTGCAAGGATAAACTGATGTGCCACTACTATTTGTGTTGCTGTATCACAATCTGTATTTCTGTGTTCTTAGCTGTAAAATAATTTTCCAAGATCATCTGCTGTTTCAAGGAACTCAGTAAAATTTCACACAATGGCACCTGATATGAATTTGGATCTGGAGCAAAGCTCTTTGTTTGTAAATTCTTCAGTTTAATAGGGGGACATTTATTCAATATCAGAGGAAGAATTTCAATAAACAAACGGACAGAATGTGGAATTAGAGATTTCTAAGGGTATTGCTGTGTAATTTTTGTAGCAGACCCGATGTTTCCCAAGTCCTAATGAGTGAGACTTTGTCTCGGTGGTGACTCGTCTGCTCCTTCAACAGGCAGATGGTGTTTGCTGTTGGGATTTAGTCACACAAGAAACAAGGTTCATGTTAGCAACAGCATAATGATGGTCAATCTGATTTTGTTTAAAATTGTAAGTGAGACCAGAAGCATTTTTATCCTTCAGAGAGGAGGTAAAAAAAATTTAAAAAAAAATTAAAAAGRGGTTCACCCTACCCATCTTTCAGTTGTAGAGCTCCCATCATCTTCAATAGAAGCTGCACAACAAATCTTTGCACCAACATGTCTGATTTTTTTTCAGCCTGGCTGCCTATTGCTCAGGTTTTGATTTAATATGAGTCTTAAAGTACAAACTTTCAAACTGCAGGTGGAATATAAAAAATAAAACTCTCTCAAAGGAGAAATTATGCCAAAATGATCTCATATCTGAAATTTTCATACCATTCCTTGAAGTTCTTATCTGAATGCTCACAGAAAATGTAACAGATTTATCACTGGCTTCGTCTTACATAATTCTCATATTCAAAAGAATGGTTGAACCCTTTCATCTACATTTACTTCTCTGTAACTAGACTAAACCATCAGGGATGGTGCTGCCATTTCAATTTGTGCAATTTTTTTGTTCTAAGCCAGTAGTAAGATCCCTTCCTGCAGAGAGAAGCTGGAGTCCAGAACACACTGAGTGTCTTTTCTGCCTGCTCAAGGCAATCATTGTTTGGTGAGCTGCATTTCGACAATGGAAAGTATTTCTCACACAGGTTCATGCTAAAACATGTCAGTGGCTTCTAGTCCTGTCCTCAGAAAATTGCAAAAGTGAAACAGAAAAAAAGAAGGAAACCAGTAACAACTAAACAGGAACAGATCTGTTCTTACGCACAAAGGCAGCTGYAAAGGGTGCAATCCTGCCTCCACTGATGGCAATAGTTGTTTTGTCATTGACATCAATTTAGTAAAGATTTATTTCTAGCAAGAAAATACAATGAATCAGCTTTGTCATCGGTCGTATCTGTCCAGCTACACTGAATCTAAGGGCATTGATTATGGCAAAAGAGTAGCAATTTTATTAAGGAATTCTGATTGATAGAATGCTGTCTCATTCAGAGAAAACAATCTTAAAACTGACTGATATGTTTCTGATCTATTTTCAAGTCACAGCCTTCACAAGATGCTTTGTGTGCTCCTTGTGAATGTGTTCCAGGACTTCATTTCAGATTATTTTTTAAATAAAAAGATTAATAGGAGCATTATTCATTACTTGTCCATGTTTAGAATTATTTAAAACCATTTCTGATTAGTCCTCAAAAGGCCACCATGAGACAAACATGGTGATTCCCAGGTAAGTCACTTGTCCAAACATGCAGAGCCTGTCACTCTGAGCAATCTCTTACCAGCAGTTTTGCAGAGATATTTTACCTCTGGAATAACTCGTTTGGAAATATACTTGCTTGAGTAAAAATCTTTGTTTAGGAGGATATACTGAGGTTTCCTATTGTGTTTGTTTTGATGTTGAGGGCATTGTTTTCAGGTCGTGATCAAGACCTAAGCCCCACATTGCCATAAATATGAAAAGCTTACAGTTAAATACTGAAGACAGGCAAAGAAAGTACTATCCTTACTTTATATTTGATTAATTGAAACAGAAATTWGTACCTCAACCTTAAAAAAAGATGTCTGTGTTAGAACAGGGACTTTAGCCCCAATCTAGTGAATTCCAGCTCAGTGCTGTTACCACAAGACACACCTGTAATTTCTTTTTCATTCTAAATGATAATTACTTAAGGAGAAGTGATTTCTCTTATCTCACTCACTAACCATAAATCCTTCATGTTAATATTATTAGACATCATTTCGTCTGCCTTCTGGGATGGGTGAATCCTGATGCCTCTTCACAGTTGTCTGGACGTGGGAGCAGAGCCCTCACGTGTGGGCAACGACAGCCCAGGCTGAGGAGCACCAGGGTTGTGCCCTCTGATCCCCAAACTCCTGTAGGTGATGATTCACAGCTATCAACAATAATTTAAGGAAATCTTTTCCATGACACAAGCTCCAGGTTCTGACAAAGTGATTTGTTTTCCTTCTTATTAACATTCCTAGATTGGTTTTAACAAGAATAGAGGAATGTGCAGTGTGCTGGTATTTGATGTTTCATGTATAGGTGGGTTTGTATTGCCTCCTCCTTGGCTGCYTTTGGAATTAGCAATTTGGTTTGGTCTGATTTCAGTTGGTGCACAGAGCTACTGCTTTGCAAGCAATGGAAGTGAGTATTTCTTGATTAGCACCACCCCAAGGTTTTACTGCAGGACATTGCTRTGGAGGGAAATCAGTCAGATTTGTAGAGTTAGAACACTTGCCACTGAAATAATCCTTGTTTTTAACTAGAGAGGTAGGARAGAAAGCACAAAGAAAATAAACTCACTGTAAATTTGAACTTGGAAGTCTCTTATGTAGCAGAACTTACCAGTGTGAAAGTAGTGGTTTATATTTCTAAAATAGTGATTTTCCTGGTAAAATAACCACATTGTGGGCTAGAGTCCTGTGAAAAGAGGGCTGCTGGGTTTGACTGCTTGGGAAATTCTGCAAGGAAAGCATGAATAACAAACAGAGAAGGCAGAAGGGGGCTGTTCTTACAGCCCAGTGCAGTCCTGTGCAGAGATCCCCAGAATACCACTGAACTGACCCTAAATCTCCTTTAGCCTGGCCAAACAGCACCGTGGATTCTGCACTAACACAGTGCTTGACTTGTTTCTAAGCTAAGATGTTTAGAGGAAACCAGGCACCTTTGCACTGCATTCTCTTTGTCATGCAGAAATATCCTAAGTGAAAGAAGTTTTCATGAACCGGTATTATATATAAATGCCTGTCCCTGAGGCACAAATATGATAAAACTAGCTCCAGAAGCAAAGGTAGATTTCTAAATTACCATGCTTAAAAGGAAATCTGTTTTTATCTATACAAAACATCAATCAAGGAATAACACCAAACATCTAGGTCGTAAAATCTGAACGTCAGTATGACTCACAGTTGTGATTGGAGGCCCCAGAAAATCACGCGAGTTGTTCAGTGGCATAAATGTCACTTCCTGCAGTAATATATAAAGAATCTGACCAGTCAGAGTTTAGAGTTGAGCTTGAAATTTTTCTTTCAACTAATTCCTGCATGCATCTGTGAATCACAAAGCACTACACATCTGCTGACTTGCATCAGCAGTATTCTTTACTGTTGCCCAAATTCATGGGAACGTGCTTTTGTAAACTCACAAACAAACAGTTGCAGTGGGAACGGTTGACTTTTGCATGCTGTGAAGTGCCATTCTTACTGCTTTCATGTTTGCTTTGCCTTTTCAAGGAAGAAATTACATCCTTAAGATACTTTATCTGCCTAAATTCCCGTGAATGACAGTTCAGCAATGACACACTGGATGTTCAGAAAGTCACTATCCTCCTCTGGTATTTCCAGCTAAAGAAACATGGCCTACTCTAAGTTTACAGTATTCTGGCACACAATGGCTTACAACCAAACAAGTGATACTGAAATCAAGAGGAGCAGGTCCAGATCTCTGGTTAATAGGTGTACAATGAAAATTAAAATAAATGAAAATTAAGTCGCAAATGTTCAGCTTTCATGCAAATTGTTTACCAAATATAGCTCATGTCCTGTTCAAATTGTAGTCATTTTATGCTTCTACACCAGCTGTGCTATTGAAAACAGCCAGCTGTTTATCTGAAGTGTACAAGCTCATACAATTTTTAAGAATCAGTTTTTATTAACAATATTTTACAGTGAGTCAGCTGGTTACATTTTTCAACCATGTACACTATGTTCTTTTTACATAAATACTGATAATATTCTATTATGTAGATTCATATATGTATTTCCTGCAAGGAATGCAGATACATTTCCAGAGCCTGTCTCAAATGTCCTCTGTGCAGGGACTTACTGTGTCTCTTGAGCAGTCTCTCAGTACTGCATGCTGACCACTCTTCACATCTCCTCAGCCCTATTTATGAGTACTTACCCCTGATTATCTGCAAACATGCCCTGCCTTGATTCCAGCTACCTGCTTTTCATGCACAGTTCACTCTGCCTTACAGTGCACAATCAGTTTGATAACTATCAAATATTATTGAAGCTTTTTCTAAGGCAAAAGCATATTTTATTTGCCACCATTCATGAGATTGCAGTTAGTTTAGAGGCTGAAGCTCAAGGAGCTGTTCAGTAAATATCTTAAAATTTTAACTTAGAATGCGGCAAAATGTAATAAAACTGCAACATAATTTTTGTAGAGGTTACTAAAAGCTTTTTAGTAACATAAACTCTTTTCCTGATATTCCAGGAAAATGCTATTTCCATTTCAGATGTTCCAAGAAAAGTCAGAATGGAAAAGCATGGGCATTCTTCTTGATCCCTGTCACCAATCTCTTTCTAGCAGCAGGCACGAGCCCTGCCCATGGGGTGACACGGGACTCTGTTTCACTCCCAGTGAAAAGTAACATTCTCCATGGGCTAGTGAYGGTGATGGAGAAGCTCACTCTATTAAACCTGACAGCAAAAGCTGTTATCTGTTTTTCCATTCAAATAAACAGGATTTGGGAGGAAAAAAGAAGCAACTAACTCATGTGCCACGCATATTAAACGCATTTTAGTTGGCCTGAGCAGGGACGCGCTGTGGCCAGCCAGCCACGCAATGTGTCAAAGGGCTGGGCTGCAAAGCTGGGCTTGAACAGGAAGGCTTCTGTGAAGTGCAGGATTTAAAAAATTTAGTTGTTTTAATTCAGTTCAGTTTCAGCTGGGAGTATTCAGAGTTTCATAACATCCTTTGACCCTTTCAAAATTCAATGGAGTGCAGAAACAGACTTAGGAGTTAGGTTTATCTTTAACTATTAAATGGACCAAACACGTGTGCATCTATTCACGCTTTTAGAAATTATTTTCTCTTTTTGCATGGCTAATTGTATTTGCTTAACGTTTAAGTAGAACTTCTTTCCCCTCAGGCTTCTTTTCTCTAATTACTCTTCTTCAGTAATTACTCATTTTTATGACTTAAAAAATCTCTCTCAGACCAACACCATCAACTTTCAAGTGCAGAGAATTCAATGCTTTCAGAAAAAAAAATTGAGTAAACTTTGAGTTTAGAAGCACCAAAGAGACTACAAAGGATTCCATAAACTTTGTCAGAATCACAGCAGGGAATAATTCTACAATTATACTTTTTGGCAAGCAAGTTCCTTACAATGCATTTTAGGCAATATAATTCTGCTTATAAATATGAAAAAATGAGAACATTCTTAGCATGCACAATTTACAGTGAGTAAAACAGCATCAGAATTTAGTACTTAGTATTAACAAGCTGAACAAGGCAAATCCAATGTCTTCTGACAATTTATTCAGAAGAAAGAGAAACTTTGTTTGCTACTTACACTGAAACAAAAATATATTCAGAGTCCAAAATATTTCATTTAATTATCACAAATACTTCATCCTACTTTCTGATCTTCTAAAATAAAACTGACTTCAATTTAATTTTTAAAATGGACTTGTTTTGTTCCTGCATCCTGTAGATAAAAATAATGTTATAAAGAATCCAGTGTCTGTAAATAGTTGAGGTCAGAGTTGAGGTTGCAGATCATCTCTGCATCTAACTCAGAGATCAGGATGATGAAATTATTAAGGTTATCTACAATCATCTGATGGAAGGAAGCACATGAGAGCAATTGCATAAGAAAGAAATGAAGACATRCTTTCCTCCCCAGATTTTTAAGATACACTGACATCTCAAAACAAGTACTGAAAGATACATATTTTTTCTATTTTAGTTAATTAGAACAAACACTTGCAATTTAAGTACCTACTCTATAAATCTGTGACAAAATCCCTCCATATTGAAACGCGTCACTACTGTAGGAATTTACAACTTTTGTACCTATGTCTCTGTTGCACGAATCTCTAATAAATATTGTGAGCACGTTTAGGGGAGAAATCCATTTGCCTGCTACTGACTTATGGAAAATCAAAGCTGCAGCAAAATAAACTCTGGGGCAGGAAAGCTGGAGTTTGCTGCAGAACAAAAAGCAGCTGTGACACCTGGGGGTGCACACACAGCAGGGGTTGGGGTGCTCATGTCTTTGTCTAGAGATAGAACACACAACCTTTCATTTAAAACTTTTCCACCTTGAAGGTGCAAGCTCTTTGGCAATGCACAGATGAGTAGAATTGCTGCCTTCCAGCACAACATAGAACAGAAGCTCTTACGTAAGTATAAGCAAAATTTCCAGGAAAGACCACATTCCTCACTGACTGACAAGCTACAAAGCTTCCAGAGCAGACATTCTTTCAATACCACGTGTAGACTAAAGGGAGGATGAAGGCAAAGAATTCCTGACAAGGCACTCTATAGGCTTAATTCAATTTTATCATAATCCAGGAATGTGAAGCTATATGGTCTCCAGATGTTTTTGACAGATGGTGTCACAGCATTTTAGGCATTCCACCCGTGCTTATCTGGTTTTAGTGTCCTGTAAGGGAAGTCCAGAACATTACACAAACCCAACCAGCATCTCCTCTGGGACAGAACCTGGAAACAGTACAGAGGGAGGTATAGGAAACTACAACCTGCAGATTTTAACMAGTGCAGAAGAATTACAAGGGCTCACCATATTTAGGAAGATTAGACTGGGTGACAATGTTTGGGATCCAGTTTCTTAGGCTTATACAACAAATCTATATCTCTATATTCCGTGGATATACCTACAGTCTGATTATCCAGCGGCTGTAGGTCATAGCTGGCAATTTATCAGTGCAGATATACGGCATGGGAGAGAATCCAATGGGACTAATGGAGGCTTGACCATGTACCAGGAAACTAAAAACACTTCTAGGACAGATATGGCTGCCCTACGCCTCTGGACACCAGCAACAGCAGAAGAATGAGCAGCTCCTGGTTCTGTGCTGGACTGTTCACCCTTCTGAAGTAGCTCATATAACAGATACAGAAATTCCTCAATACTTCTGAGAGGGAATATCGTTCTTTCCGCCACAAGAATTTGTTTGGTGTTGTGGCCTTTCRGAAACTTCCAAGTACAAAGAAGTTTCCAAAAGGCCACTTCAGCTGGAACAGATCYTGTCGAGTTCCATGGAAAGACTCTCCTGTTGACTCCGGAGAGCTCTGTACGTAAGTGAACACACAGCTCTCCTGCACTCCCTACTCCAGAGTCAACCACTTCCTCCCTAGTTAGAGCCAGCTGCGTCACTCGGAACGTGTCCTTTGGGGATAAGAGTTCATGGCGTACAGTAGCGCCAGGGAATAAAGCTGAAAACCACAACCACAAAATGTATAAATAGAGAAGAATTCTTTATAGAGAACCTGGTTTTCTTCCTGCAGTCCCTCAGACCAGCAGAGTGCTCGGAGAAAGTCAYGGGAGCACCGTTTACGTGCGTACTCTGAGCTGGAATCTGCTATCTGAGACACATGTTTAGAATGGAAAACAYGTAGCTCGAAGACTTGAAATGCACACACCCTGTAAAAAGCTGGGTTTGGAAAAAGTCAGAGAATTAATCTAAAGCATTCTGCTGTAGACCTCAATAATGGAAAAAACCCCAAACAAAAACGACACGCACACAAGCTGAACAACAAAAAAAAATCTCCTCACCATAGTCTAAAAATACAGCTACAAAGAGATCATCGCTTCCTTTCCTGCCACCCCAGGGCCTTCTACTGCCCAAACACTCCTGTCATTGGTTCAAACTCAGAGAGGAAGTGGTTGCTGCAGCAATGGCAACCCAATGAAAGCTCTTTGTCTCCTACCTTTTTGATTTTTTATAGCATGCTGAAAGAGCAGGCAGTAAGACCACAAACTTGTTGCATGGCAACACAGCTTGACCTTCCTTATGACTTTTCATAAAAATAAAGAATTCAGACAAACTTATAGAATTCTTTGACATAYGTCGTGTGCCTGTAAATTATTCCTTGGGAAACACAAAAAGGCATAATTAAGGAAAAAGATGGAAGAAAATATTAAAACATGAATGAAATTCACTAGAAAAGTCTATTCTCAAACAGGTCTCACAAGCTGGTCAGTAATCTAATTTTAGTCTAACATACTTTTAAATGTATGTAGATCAGTCAAACATTTATAACAGTACATATCTGCATTACTTTTAAGTTCAAACATTGCTCTTATAGCGGTTTAAATAATTTCTACTATTTCTACAGGCATGTGTCTATGAAACATTTTTATGACAAAATTTTTTATTCTAAAAACTTTATGAACTCTCAGCTTTGTTAACCACATAATGCTATGTTTTATGGGAATACTCAGGGCCTTCTCCTACAGCTCAAAGGCCGGGCAAATGCTTATTGACAAATCTCTTCACTAACAAATTAAGTCCTCTAGTGGATGGTTTCTCAGATTTGTTTAAAATCTCTCTCCCTCATTTCAAAACTTTTGGGGTGGGAAGGGAGGGGATGTCACACTACCTACTAGGTGTTCCCAAAACAGAGAAAACTCTAACATGTGGTATTTTATGCACGGCCTGGGAGCTTTACTAGGAATATTTTAGCTAAGTAGTTCAGGGAACAGATTTAGCGGGAGCTCATGGCAAACTGTGACTGCAGGATCCACGCTGTCACTTTCCAGCCACTTGTCAACCTTTAGAATATTCCATTGCTCCCTCTCTCACATTCGTTCACAGAATGAACACATACAAGGAATGTTAATGGTTAAGTATCCAACTTTGAAACMTAAATTCTCTATTTCTCTTTTTTTTGGCGGTTGTTTTGCCTTGTGCTCTGTATGGACTGCAGGATTCTCCCGAGAGGTTGATAACCATCTGGGCACTCCGAATTCCTCACTGCCATGGCTGAACTGCTCTCCAGCACCTCAGGCAAATTAAAGCTACACAGTGTAACAGCAGAGCTGGGATATTCCTCAGCTGCACCTTCCTGGATTGTCAGGATCTGATACACCCACTTCCCAATCCTGGATTAGCAAAGCCAGCCCCTGCCACCACAGACAACCAGGCTAAACAGTGCTTCTTCAGTCATTTCTTCTATTCAGGCTGCAGACAATTAGTTAAACCCAAATAAATTAATGCACCTACTCTTTGACTGAAAGGATGGTAATGAGCAATTTGTTGTCTCAACTGGTCACAACTGTCACTAAGAGCCAGCCACCAGTTTGGCTCTGTGGGGAGTTCACAGTGTTACTTCTGTTGGAGCCAAGTGGTCATCTTGCTGTGAGCACAAATGCTGACAAGTAGGGCAAAACGTGGGAAGAAATCTGGCATTTCCACATATCCACACATACAAGGTTTATGCAGTGAATACATTCCACTATATGCTATATACTCTATATACTGTATACTCTAGTTGACCACACTAAACTTGTCATATGCCCATTCTCTGTCTTGATTCTGAACTAGCTCCACAGCCACCTGACATAATCTGGATCACCATTAACTCACACCAAATAAACAAATAACACAAATAACAAACAACACCCCAGGTGCTACAATAAAATAGAACAGATAATGCAGTGGTGTCAAAAACAATATTTAATGCCAAAAAGGCGGAAAAATGAAAAAATCAACAGAAACTTTTTATTCCATCTTGTTTCTTTAAATTAAAATTGTAAAATCAATAATTACTATTGAAAAATATTTAAGATGTTTAAAGTGGGACGTAAACACAGAAGAAGAGTTCGTTTTGTAAGCAAAGTTCTTTTAGGGCAAGGAAAGTTGCAAGGTTGTATTCAGGGCTGCAGGATGACAAGTGTTTTCATGTCATTTTCCCATGGCACTTAGTGACATTAAAACTACAGAGTCTGGGAAGCATGACTGATTATTGCTTTATTTTCTCATTCTTCCAATAATTTCTAACACACAAACACATAATGACCATCAACAGAGAATACAAAAGCTTAGATCCGACAACCAAACAAGCCTTTCAAAAGAGCAAACACTGTGTTCAATTCAATTGGATTTAGTGACGGGTCAGGGCTCTTCTTTCACAACTCAGAGGATTCCCATTGCCCAGTTCTTCCCGAGTTACTGAGAACAAATAAAAGATTTGCATTATAGCACCTGAATTATAGTCTGTGGCAGAGAGAAAATGAAGTCTGAGTTTCAGCCTTGGATTGACACTGTTTTTCCTGTATTACTTGTCAATGCTGCCTTAATGAACACCAGAAAATTCCACATGTAGCAAATATGCATCATAGTTCCCCCAAAGAGTACAAATCCAGCAGATCCAGCTCTCATGGCAGTCTTCCACCTTCCTCTATTTCTTTTTTTTATGGACAAAATGGGGTGGAGACAAGAAGACTGACTATGCAGCATTATGGATCTGATGGCCCTTGGTGGCCTCCTAACAAACTTCAGGAAACTGCTTGAGCAGCACTGACCCCAGGACTGGTACGGAACATGCTGCCTGCAGGTGACTCCCTGAAGGTCACTCCATTTTTGGTACCAGAACCCACAAATCAGAGAACCAAACTTGCTGTAGCTGCCTTAATTCCAGAAGGCTCTTTTCTTAAAAAAAGACCTTCCATTTTTCCTCTCAGCCGTGATGTGTGCTACAGAGACACAACAGGCTCTTCTATAGCCAGAAGGTTTGAATTTGAGGCTTGCTATTTATATAGTTATTCCAGTCCTCGACTGTGCCACAAAGCTCTGACAGCCCCAGCTATTCAACAACTGACTTCCCTGACACAAAGACAGCCAGAATGACTAAAGGTCATTCATATGAATAAATGCCTATGAACGATCAAGTTTCTCAATTTTTTTTAATCAGTAGACATGAAAGGATAATTCAGTAATTTCATTACAACAGGAAGATCAAACTAGCATTGGTTTTCCACTTACTATTAAAGGCAATCCTGCAGGGCAGAAATACTATCCTATTCTTTGCCATTCCATTTTTAGTTTCTTTTCTTTCCTTTCCTTTCCTGTCTATTGGTGAGACTCATATCACAAAACTCTCACCCTTTACAAAATGGATGCTTTTATCTTTGCAGCTGAGGTGCCTGTGGAGTCAGTATGATGTGAAAGGCTTTTCTACATTTTAGTACCTTTGCCATGTGAGAAACTGGAAGACGTCACTGTGGTGTCACTGTTCCATCTTTGTGAGGAAACACATTTGGGGCAATGATGGAGGAGAATATGCCTTTTGTCAAGTCTAGAAATGCAATCCCCAAGGGAAACTTGCAGATACACAATTGCCTCTCCACTCATCCGTAGAGCAAACGTTTCCTTAAAGCCATTTGACTGATATTCCTTCTTCCAATGACATCAGAATGAAAAAGTGACATTAAATGAATTCTCAGTTATCATCGGATATCAGCCTCAAAATAATTTTCTACTCATCTCAACAACTTCATTGAAATGCCTAAAACTGCAATTGCCCCTGCAAGAATTCAAAATCATGAACAGAAATGTAATATTTTATCCTTTCAGAAATACATTAAAACATAGAAGAAATTAATCTCAGAYAGGCTTAAAGATTTGCATGAATAGCTATTAAGCGAGAAGCTCGAAGAAGTGGAACAGCCTAAAATTTTCTTGAGAGATTAGATGTGGTTTAAAAGGTTATACGAAAAAGATGCTGAAAGAAGATGAGTTTGAAGGGCTATCGAATAATTAACCTGTGAAACAAGATGAAAATAATAAAGAATAACACAGACGTGAACTGCAGGGCGAGCTCAGCGTGGGCTGACTTGTTTGGCTGAACTGCTGTGTGCTCCCACAGTGAGACTGTTTCCAACACCCAGGCCAACGTTTGCAGTTAATCCAGGTGGAGATAACCAACTGCAGCATCGCCCTCAGGAGTGTCCCTATTCTCTCAGCTCCCTCTCAGCTTTTGCTAACTACAACTTCTGTTCGATTGCTATTTTTCTGAACAAAAGATAAAGGAGCTTATAACCGAACCCAAATAACAATTCTCGTCTCCTGCTGATCTGTATTTGACTTGAAGACAGCCACTGTCGCTGAATCCGGCCTAAAATATCACAAGCAGCTGGTAGTTTCACTTAATCCAGTCTTGCTCTGACAATAATTCCAATGAAGGCACTTCAGTGCATGTGTTGTGTATTTACTAGCTGTCTGTTTATATTGCTAACAATGATGTTGATACTGCAGCAGGTCATTGCCAGTTAAGTAAAACACAAGTTTATGCTACCATCAACTATTTATTTTAACGCTGACATAGGCAGTAGCTTGTGTAAATACACGGTGGTTATTTTTCTGTTAACAGAATTGTATTTAAAATTTATGCCATCAGAAACAATAATACGAAAATGAACCACTTACACTGAAGAGATTTGTATCTGAAGTATGAGCAGAGAAAGTAACAGATGACCACTCATTAGGCTGGCTAAAAACTGCCATTACAAGAGATTGTTCTCTTGCTGGTAAAAACTCCACTGAATTTTAGTTGCATGGATGTTTTACTGTGTCTACTTTAGGCTCAGAAAGCCACAATCAAAATGGCTCAGGAATGTTTCAGTTGCTGGTAAAAATAATAGCAATTATTAAATAAAAATGATTCATTGTATTGGAAATAAATGTCAGAATTTTTTTCCTTTGGAAGGCTCTTATGCCTACAGAGAGCTAGAAAAGGGACTTGAAATTCAACAGACATGTAGTCTTTGCATAAATACTTATGCATGAGAATCCCTTGGCTAAATATAAACCTTTAAATTTAAGTCTTTGCAAATACAGCTCCATATTCTCAAAGAAGCTTTTTAGGGCTTTCCAGAAGAATTATCAAAATACTCTGCTCTTATACCACACACTCACAGATCCTTCTATTTTTAGAATATATGTTTTTCATGTACTTTATCACAGACTTTTTTTCTATTGCTTATTCTCTTCTATCATATGTCACCGTGTACATTTTAAATGCTCATTTTATCCATTACTCTCCATTATCTCAAGTGCAGCAGCCTGTGCAGTGCATCCCAAGGTTCCAGCACTGGTGATAAGAGCAAGCTCACGTGAGGCCAGATGATCACGCACCACATGATGGCCCTGCCCATGGCAGGGGGTGGGACCAGGTGACCTCTAAAGGTCCTTCCCAACTCAAACCATTCTATGATTCTGTGATAATCAAACTCTTTTTTTTTTTCTCAGAAGTTTTCAAAAGCCCCCCAAGTAATTACAAACAAAAACTATGCTTAAGGGAATCTTATTCAGCTTGTAAAGCCAGGCACTCAGGAGCTACGGAAAGGGATGGATGTCTGATTGGATATTAATGCACTTGGGTACCTAAACACTGGCACAATTAAATAATCATGTACCACTTTTTCTCCCTGTTCGAGGCAGTTGCATACTAATGTGGATGATTTTACGTAGGGCTTCTGCTCCAGTTGCTGAAAAACATTCTGGGAAGGGAAAACAGTGCCAGCTCAAGGTCATATGAACTGAGGACTCCACACGAGCGCGTGTCCTCTGGGCATCACCAGCACGAGGGCCCAGGCGTGACGCATGAGGACGAGGAATGACAAAATTTCAGCAATGAAGGTAACACACAGCAAATCACTTAATCCCAAATTCCTCACAAGCAATTGCTATTCCCTTGTTCCTCGTCATCTGGGTACTCCACTCGACACGAGAGCTCTGGTTCAGAGAAATGCTAAATATTTACCAGACTGCAAGTTGCTAAAGTCAGTGAGAACTGTGTTTCCAATGGCCTGTGGAGTTCCACCCCAAAAAACCAAGTTCCAAGTGTTAAATACTCAAAAAGGTGAATATTTTCAACTATGATGTCTCAATACAGGCTTTTATCTTCTGCAAAATTACAGAATTTGTTCATTTACAAAAGTGTAATGAAAATAAATTAATACTTAGAAAACAGACACTTTAGTGATAAGCATCACTCAAAACCATGATAGACACTGGTTTCAGCTTCAGAGATGTGTAACAACTTACTGGAAAAAAAAGACAAAAAAATTATATAACGAAAAAATGGTGTTCACATCAGCCTTACGCAGCCTGTTCAGGAACCAGTTTTATGGAAAATATATTCAAAAAGCAGGCAAACCAAAACTGTGTGGGTAACACTAATTTTGGCACCTCCTAATTCTCAATGTTCTTGAACCCTTTAATGATTTTTAAATTAGTCTATGTTGATACCAAAATTATAATTTCCTTGCTGTTTTGGAATCTATGCAAAAGGATATAGGCTACTGAAATCTTTGCAGACAGGTTAAAATGAAGTGAGGTGGGTGTGAGCTCAGAGTGGCAGCTTGCAGATGTAATTTTTCCTGCTTGTGCTTTTTTTTGTGGTTAAATAAAAGCATTCAGCTTTCAGTTCTTATCTTTTCAATGTGTTATATTCAAGCTACAGGAAACAAACATCAGTATTTTGACCCTGTGGGGGTTTTTTTCTGAAAACAAGACTTTAGTACAGGGTAGAGCAAGCAACAGCAAAACTTCATTTTTTAAATTGTAGAAGAGGCAAAATTAATTTTGAAAGCTCCTTCGTTCACAGCTGAAAGGCTTTGTACAAAACTTCATCCTGGAGTGATATTTTCAGCTGTAATATAGGGGTTAGTAATGGAAATGCTGACAGGCCCATAATTATGGAAGCGGAGCGGGCACCACTATAAAGTATATCAGATAGGCAACTGCTTAAATTCAGTACAAGGTATCAAAAGATGTTCCTGTCTGTCCTCATTAAAGCAGCACTTGAAATTCCTTTTAACCTCCGTGACTCAAACTATTAATTTGATGTTCAGAAGAACATATACACCAGGACTAATACTTGCATGAATCCATCCCAATTTGTGCTTCAAACCGAATTGGTGGATCATCCTAAATGGTTAAGCTCATGGAAACTGAAAAAATAAATGGCAAGGACCAGAACATTTTATTTTACAGGACACAAACTGAAGCCATGTAAAGTAACATAAAAATGATACATTAGTTCCTGTGTACTATGAGATTTTAAAACTTCTCTTTATATCCAGATATAGAATGATATATCTATGTGCAATTACACTTCTGGATACTGGGGGGAGAAAAGTGTCATCACCTCTGTTCACTGGATCTTGTTTGACAGTCACCTCATATATTAGTACGAAATTCTTGATGCCTGCACAAATTCCATGCATGCAAAGGAAAGCAAATCAAGCCTGAATGTCCAGGAGGGCAGCTGGGTGAATATGTTTATAGCCTATATAGATTTTAATTTATGTTGTTAATTCCACCAAAAACATTCACTAAATTGGTAGCATGATTATAACGTGCACTGTATATTCTACTTCTGTAATATATCACTTCTGAAATTTCATCTGGGAGTTGTCTGCTGTAATAATGTTCTCTTCTTCAACAGACACAGAAAGAGCAGTGGGAGGTTACCTTTGAATTATTCCCAACTATATACTCTGTATCATAACTCCAACAAACTCACTCCTATTTCCTTCTCTAGAGCATTAAGGTGCTCAAAAACTACAGAAAGAGTGAATTTCCCTCTCTTGCATCTAGCCAGAAAATCAAATTTTTGCTGCCAAGATCTTCTGAACAAGCCCTTTTTTATGCATAAAGATATAATTAAAAAACAAAAAGTATGTCTTGCATTGTGTACGAATCTAGGTCTCTAGCTCTTATCAGGTAAGGGAAATAACAAATGTCACATTCCACAGAAGCTTGCCTCATTGGAAATGGGACTGATGGTGTTTTTGATGACTAGGTAGAGAAAGAAAACATCTCGCTGAACAGAAAGTACTTTCCCATGGAAAGCTGGAATAGTACTATTTTGAGTAATGCCCTACTTAAGCGCAGGGACACCCTCACTGTGTCACTCACACAAACGTGATTTGCATGTTTTGATGGTTTATAATTCTGCCTCAGACTACAGCAATGCCTTCCACGAGATGATTCAGAAGATTGTTATATTTGCATATTTCCCCCATTCCTGGCAGCGAAAGCTTCCACGGGCCATCGGTTCCAGGACTGCAGCCACCACAGCAGAGCACGAGCAACAAAACAAAAGGGTCCCAACATCTACTGATGTCATTCCTAATTGGATGTGGAGCACAACTGAGGCTGCCAGGATTCCTGCACTTGTGGTAATGGGATGCTTTAATTTTCTGATGAGCAAAACACATTTTCTCCTGAAGAGGACAGGATTTCATATATCAACAGAGGACAATGTAATTGTGTAATTCCAGAACAGAGGACACATGAAGAAGGTTTTTAACTATTAACCCGCTGAAGAAGATGAGGCAGCAAAGCAACAAGTGCCAGAACAGAAAAATGTACTGGCTTACCAAGCCAGGCTCATCTCTCCTAGATATCTACTGACCAGAAAAAGACTTGATTCATCTTGTGCTGTTTTGTCCATATTATGTATCACTTAGCAAATCATCAGGTTCACAATTTTATTAGAAGTCCCTAGGAAACAGTTTAAATTTTCTAACCTAATTTGGTCCTCGGATAGCACAGAGTTACAGAATGCAAAAATGTGAATGTCATATGCAAAAATGACTTGCAGTAGTTTGTGGGAGAGCAAGATAAAGCACTTAAAGCCAGCAGAATTTTACAGAGTGCAGTTCAGGACAGAATTGCCTTGCATGTCACACACAACTCCTCATTCAATGAATTCTCTCTTAGGCTCATATATTTGCATTCTTAATGCAAAAGAAGAGAAACTCCCACTGGCTTCGCTGTGTAGAAGTGGACCTGAGAAGGGCATTAATCTTGCTTACCAGCATATATAGGAATGCTGTCAATTAATTACAAGCATATCAAATGCTTGACTGCAGATCGTGTACATGGTGTGCTTTTCACTCACTGATTTACAGTCAGTGGGAGGAGGTTAGAGTGAAAATGTAACTACAAATCAAAGTTAAACACGGACATGGAAATTTATCTCTGTCTCCAAGACAGACAGTTCTGTGCGTGTTGGGCAGGAACCAGGACTGTGGTGATGAAACAGCAGGGGAACAGTGTTTGCTCCTGGCAATGACAAAGTGAGGAATCACTCCTTGTAGCACAGGACCCTGTTAGTCTGGATGCTATGCATCCTTCAAGAGCTAGCATCTAAAATAAAGCAAATGTTACCCCCTCTCAGAGATAAAACAATCAGAAGAGTTCTCAGCTCCAAATGGAAACCAAGGAACATGACATACTGCCAACCAGCACTTGGCAAAACAACTTCTAATATAATATGGAAATACTGGTGCACACCATTGACAAATGTGACTTGCAAAAAACATTAATAAACTGCCTGAAATCTTAACTATTAGCATTATTGCTGCTTCTGTGACCCTCTTTAAGAAACAATCCCCAAACAGTCAATTATGAAAAGACTAAGAATTAAAAAAACAGTCATCAAAAATCCTCAGCTGAAGTTCTGTGTTTATATGCAGTAAAGCAGATAGCCATGGCAAAGAAAATATCAGTTGGTACTYTAATGAAGATTTTGCATCTTTGCACTTTGTTGCGTTGGCATCAAATTAAAATTCTACACTTCCGTCAAGTAGGACAGGACTTGTATTAATTTGCTTTTCATATGCTTTTCATTTGCTATCATCTATTCAATGTATTGAATAGAAAACTGAGAAAGARCATATGAGAGTGGCTCCTATTACTCAAGAAAAGCAAAAAAAAGTGTGTGAATAGCGCAGCTTGGATGCATAAATACAGAGTGGAAGTTAAGAGAGCTTTAGTGAGGAGAAGTCATGTCTTAATCTGTCCTTGAAGAGCTCAACAGGTATGCAGCCAGCAGACCCAGCTGACAGGGGGCAACTTAATATCAAAAYCCCATTTTGCCAAGGTCACAGAATCACAGAATAGGCTGAGTTGGAAGGGACCCACAAGGATCATCAAGCCCAACTCTTAACCCTGCACAGGACACCCCCAAGGGTCACACCATGTGCCTGAGGGCACATTGCCCCATGCTCTAAAAGAAACAAATTTGCCATAAGAAAGGTCCTTGCATGGACAAATCATTGTTTAAAAGATGCAATAAAAAAATAAAATAAACAGGCAAATAATTTTTTACACTGGAGAGAGAGCATCTGTTAAGTCCCAGAGGAATTTGTGCTGGATCTGAAAGCATTCCACACGCCATTAAGGATAGTTGTAGCAACTCAAGATAACTTGAACCCAATGAGAATGGAAAGCTACATTTTCGTAATTAACCTCCTACAAAAAGGATTTAAAAGAGGGAGTGGGAGGCGTGTATTACAGAGAGTACAAAGGAAAAAAGGAGAGAACACAGAGGATACAGTTACAGTGATCACTTGCAGCCTGCAAGGCTCAGAGAGCAACTCTTCATTAGATGAAAAGCTCAGTAACTCTATCTCCTTGACCTTAACGGGAACGAAAACCTTGAACACCAGTTTAAAATTCTTTAGCCCAAATTCACCGAAGGGTCACCTCAGCACATGATAGATGGAAGAATTCAGGGATGAAAATTCAGGCTTCACCGTGCTCTTCTACACGCACAGGAACCATCAGCCCCCAGTTTCCTGCTTGCTTAGACTGTGTCACAGCTCTGCTACTGCTTCTGTTTCTGAGAACAGAGAGGTGCAGCTGGGGACACAGGGCTGAACAGTGTGAAATTACAGAGAAACATCGCAGGAGGTCAGCTCAGAGGAAACCAGACCTGCCCTATTAGCAGGGCATGGTTCCTTGGGAACACAGGACACGAGCCCTCAATCCTGGGCGAGTTATTTCCCATTCTTATGACAATGCAATGCACATCCCAGCGCCATCCTGTCTTAAGGTAATGATTAATTCGTGGAGTTGTTCAGAGTCTGCCTGAAAAGGATCCCATCCTCAGGATGTCAGAATGGCTTTGTCACCCACAGGTCTTTGCATGTTCATGACAGCAGCTCCCCAAGCAGCTTCATTAGACAGACACAGTGAAATATCAGCTTCTGTCAAGAAATGTTTCACAGAAGAGTTGGTATATTTTTGGAGTTTATAAAAAATGCTAAAGATTGAACAGGAACAAATCCAGTAACTCTTTATTTCATCAGTATAAATGCAAAATATGAAGAAATAATTGATCTTTGAAGCCTAAGAAACAGTTTTAAACTAGCATCAATATGCAGGTATGTGAAATAGTAAAAAAAGGTCTACTGATGCTCTACACCTTTTAGACTTTATTGATATAATTTTTCTTTCCCTGTTTTCTAGAACATCATAAGCAGACGGAATAATTTGCTGCAGAAAGGACACAAGGGATGAAATCTTCAGCTGACCTACTGAGGTGAACTTTATATGTCAACTTGCAAAGTTTGCTGTGCCTCCAAAACAGTTTTTGTTTAAATTTGACATATGCAAACAATTTGCACACATAAATCAGTGAGGTGATGAAATGTTGATGGAGTTAAAAATCCTTTTTCTTTGAAACTCGTAACTGGAATGTGTCAAAAGTCCAAAAGAAAAAGACAGGTTTGCAAGATAAGACAGGCAAAAATGTACCTCAACAGCTCTGTCATTATTTTTATGTCAGCGATTGCATGATAAAATATTTAATCTGCAAGTCTATTTCTTTTCCTACGTGGTTTCCTCGTATTTGCAGTTGCCACAAAATGGAAAATGCTTTAAAATGTCACCTGACGGAGCAAGTGAATTCTATTGCTGTAAACCTTATTACTTCTTAAATTCCTTTCTCTGAAAATGCCTTCTATATACTTCCTTGTTCCCTTACTTTTCGCTTGTTTTCTTTTCACTGACAAAATGGGTAAAAATGTTGTTTTAGACCAAGAGTCATGGAGCATTTGCACTGCAGTGTAATCTGGATTTAAGAAGCAAGATACCAGAGAAATGAACACTCGGTGCAGGAGGGTGGCGTATCAGGAACCACCTATCAACACTAAGATAAAAATTCATGCTACAATTTCACACTGAGAATCGTGACTGTTGAGAATGAATATTCATAGATAACTGCTTAAGAAAAGCGTGGAATAACCCGATATAAACTCAACAAAATGAAGCCTGGCAGAGCACAGTGGCAAAGCTTTCATAAGCTTCAAGACTAAATTCTGGTTTGTGGTTGATGAAGACCCTGCTGAAGCAGCAGCTTGACTCCAGACTCTTGCTCTTGTGCCCACATGGGTTACACTGGTTAGAAGTGTGAGTTGGTTATTTCCCAGGTCTTTTTTAGATGAAATTTAGGCAGCTCCAGGGCACCACAGGTCTACACAAGGACTCTGGGACTTTCAGACTTGGCACCCAAACAAAGCAGAGGTCCTACACCTTCAAAAAAGACCAGGTGAAGGGACAGCTGAGCAGGGATAACTCAGAAAAGCCAAGCTTGAGAGTGAATTTCCATTAGATCCATGAATCCATGAGAGTGTTCTTAATACACATGATCTACTAATCTGTATTAACCACCTTCAGCAATGCATTTTTAAATTTCCTTTGATCAAAAACATCTTGCAAACTCAGGGGTTTTTTTCCTTAACTCACCGTTCTTGTCAAAGGTTTGGATTGGCTACAATGCTGAGTTCTCCTCTTCCCTTACCATTAAATATGCATGAATACTTCAAAGCCTAATGCTTTACTGCATACTTACTGCTACATGGAAGTTTGTGAGTGGCCCTAGGGAATGTCCTCAGCTTTTCCGTAACAATAAACTCAATCAAGTGCTACCTATAACATAAGCCTAGAGAGCTAAAGTAGCTCACTTAATTTGCAAGTCTAACTTCCAAAATTGTGGAAAAGGCCTACAAACAAAGATGTTAAATATAACAACCTGTGCAAAGGAATGCAATTGCTAGAAGCTTGTAAAAGGCCCTAAGGACCTCCTTCCAAAGCTTTAAGACATTGACTCTTGGTCTCGTGTACAAAGCAAGTGACGCTGGTTTAAATAACATGAACATTTCCAGCCAATGTAAACCAGCTTAAAACCAAAATATGACAAATCATACCATCTATGAACCACTATTTTGTTTGGCTTTGCTTTACGAAATGAGAAAGAAAAACTGAGAAACAACCTTGAATTGAGTTCAAGAGAAAACTCTGTATGCACACATCTCCTGCTCTTGATAATTCATTTTATATCCTATAGCTGTACGAAAAATTGGAGGACCCAATTAGCCTTTGATTGATACAAACTTAACAAAGACCAAAGTCTGACAGCTGCTTCTAAAAAAGGTACAAAAATCCTCAACAGGAGACTGCTGTGCAGAACTCAGGCAACAAGCTCCACTCTGCACTTCACTGCTCACAGAACTGCACCAATTAGGCGTCCTTGGTATGGTTCTATTAACATGTATTTTATAAATGCCTTTGACAATAACTACACGATCCTGACTGAAGTGTTTGCACCTGGTTACTTAATACTCCTGGGCATATGGCTTTTTGCAGTGAATAGAGAGTGTGAAACAATACTGCTATTTTGAAATATTTAATTTTCACGTTTTAGAATATTTTGGAGAGAAAAATCGACAMCACTTTTTTTTCCTACGCCTAAATATGAAGGACAGTTTAGGATCTATGTATTTCTGTCCTTTTCCTCTGAAGAATGCAAAAAATATATACATAGTCATACATGAAAACATATATTCATATATTACGTGATGCGTGTATGATGTATTATAGATACAACATTTAACTGATTCTATTGGAGTTGACAAAATTGAATCAAAAGCTGTTCTTATGGYTGTGAGAGGGGGATGCTTTGAATAGTTGTACTGTAGGATGTATCTTGCCCAGATGGCATATCTGGAAAACTTCAGTGGAAAACTGAAGGAAATGAAGAGTTGAGATGAGGTTGGAGGGCTAGTATGAGGAAATCACAAGGAAACAGCAATCACTGCTCCTCAAATGCTCATCAGGAATCAGAGCTTTAGCCAGACTTCAGTCCCCACAAGAAGGATGAGGTASAGACCTCCCCCCATGCATCAGAGCAGCTCCTTCTCTCCTGCATAAGAACATTTGCTTTCTGAAGTCTGCCGTGGAGGATGCTCATTGATTGCCACTGACATTCCTTGGCCTGTCACAAGACAAATCACTCATGTTGTTTACTCCAGTTCTGGCCACTGAAGACAAACTGGCATGTCTGAAAATGTCTTGGCAACGAGGCAGGGGTAGAGGTATCTACATTTAACTTGTAATATGCTTGCAGCATGATTAAATAAAAACATAACCACCTGTTACCCTTAATTCAGTGGGAGTATCTATTTTCAATTATAGCATTTACTATCCACCCTCAAGTATGGCAAGGAACACCATGGCAACATAAACACAGTCGTGGCTGCTTGAGAAAGTGAAATTATAAATAGCAATGTATAGCCCATGAGGTCCTGGAAATAAACTAACTAATCCATAGGCATTTGTTACTATGACATAACATTTCCACTCGAATGCTGTTTGCCTCATCTCAAACTCCATCAGAACAGATTTAGAAGTTCAGCATCACTTGACTCTGAGCGAGTTCAAGTTCAGACATGAAAAAAAGCAGAGATAGTGGAGAAAATAAGCTATAGCAAAACAGTGGAGAACAAATTAACAGCAACAAAAAAAATCCCCATTTAGGCTTCWTTCTGTTTCCATTGAAGTTAGTGGGGAAAAAAATCCCAACATATCCCAAATGTATAACAGAATCCCCTTAATATAGACCAACATGTTTTTATACTGAATCATCCCTGAGGAGAAAAAAAGAAAAAAGAAAAAAAGAAAAAGAAACAAAAAAAMCCTGGGCTTAGCTGAGTTGCAAACAGTTTGGAAATGCAAATAAACTTAGCAACCCTCTAAGACATTGGAGAGATTTTGGAACTTGGTGCTCTCTTTAGCTTCATTCTGGGAGAAAGATCCATGGTAACTGAGGGAATACAGGGATTCAAGCCCGAGCTGAGAACTCAAGAGGGAGCTGAATTATCAATTGTTCTAGTCTGCTCTACAGTTCCTTATTCCCTGCAAAGCCCAGGCCAAGCAAGAGCAGCAGCTTTTTGCCAGCTGGCCACACGCCTGCTGTGGTTGGAGAGGCTTCCTTACTTCGGAGTGACCAAGGACTCAAAAATGGRAGAAAGGAAAAGAAATCAAAGATTCTACAAAACTAGGACTGAAAACTGTGAGCAAAGAGGTAACTGAGAAGTCTGTGGTGTGAGGACAGCAATAATTTCATTTGATGCAGGCTCACAGACATTACAGAGGTTTGGCACAAATCTGGGGTCTTAATCGAAACGTGAAAATGTCATTCAGGTTAGGCAAGAATACTAAAGATTTAGAGACATCAGCTTGGTTTCTTTCTTGTTAAGAAAAACAGATATGAGAAATTTACATTTTCTTTTAGTTTACAGCCATTGGTTAAAGTCTACTTTTGATCAGACTGATAAAAATCTGTAATGGATCTCCTGAGGTCAATGGAATTATTTCAGATTTGCACCATGCAACTAAAATGGAATTTAAATTCTCAACATTTCTGTTCTAAAAATATGCTGTGTTTTATCCCACATATGTGGTGAAATCTTGGCCTCTCTGACATCAGTGACAGAACTCATTGGTATTACCATGCTCTAATTTCCACTGAATGATTTTCCATTCACACRGAGTGAAGCGAAACAAGAACTGACCCACTGAAGGAAGATCCAGACCAATTTTGTATGAAGTCTATGAGATAAAAGAAGCAGGCAGGTTACTCAAGACTCTAATMATGTGTACATTTCATGTGCTTCATTTGGCCTATTGCAAGTCATTGTACAATCAATTTATTAAATGAAAATATTATTTAGAGGTCAGTTAATCTGCACTTTCAAAGAAAACCTGACAAAATCAGAGAAGTAGCTGGATGAATTTGTCAAGCATCTTTCAGAAGATAAAATTTTACATACTAGAACCAGTATTTCAATGGGCCTAACAAGTGAGACTATTTTAAAAGTCTGTATATGACCAGGAGAAATTCAAGCTTGGCATGGGTAAGAACTTCATGATTATCAAAAGAATTATCATTGTCTTTACCTTTCTGATAAATAAAATTTTTTGGTTCATGGTAGACTTCTGTATTTTGGGAATCTTTCAAGTAACATGGTGATACTAGCACAAAAGATTATTTTAGTGACTTTTATATAAAATGAGRGCAAAAACCTGAAAACATATTCAAAAATTAGTTGTATTTGTCATCAGTGACTGATTGTTAATCAAGCATTTAAGCAACGGTGTGTGTCACGCCGAAGTGTCATTATCACACAATTATTTTGTCGTGCATTGTAATAATATTTTTACAGAGAAAACCCTGAACATAGTCATTAATTGGTCAACACATTAAACCTAAGATGACATTTAGTGTGATGAAATGGAAAATAAGGCATTCTCAGCGTGTTCACAGAAAACAATTCCCATAGAGCCTAAGTATTCCTAAATCACTTGGGCAAGACTAATCTTAGAACAGACACGTAAAAACTCCTAAATAAAGACCATGATTTTTCTGGAGAGCATATGAACAAGTCTTTTACTAAATCCAGTCCACAAACATTCATGTCTGCGACTCACGTGACTCCTGGTGCTTTAAATTAAGYGTGTGTCCAAGTTATGGATGTGCTGGAGCTTGGAGGGTGCAGTGCAAAACCAGCTTTGGAAATGCAAAAGTACAAAACTGATAGAATCCAAAACTGCTTCAGCATTTTCTGACCACAAACRAGAAAAAGATGGAAGATGCATATTTTTTCTGCAAGAAGAGCCATTAAAATGTCATTCCTACAATTTAGCACCCTGCATTGTACTTTATAAAATTAAAAATAGCGTTTTGATACATATCCAAGGATTCAAAATTGGCTGATCACTTATAACCAAAATTGGGAAAAAATGATGAACTGAGAAGGAGATAAACAAGACTGAGACTAGACTAAAAGCATTATATATAAACACAGGTGAAGTTCAAGTCTGGTTTCTCCCACCTACAGACTGTAAATCCATCTGCTAACCCAACTTGAAATCTAAATTACCTTTTCTTCACTCCTTTTTAAACACAGTCAATAATCCTGGGGAGCACCTTTCTCCTTGCTTTTTAGATGCCTGCAGACATTGGCAATTACACTTAAATACATGCACAATATGCCTACACAGAGTTCTTCAGGCTGCACCGGAGGACTCCCAGAGAAATCAGCACGAAATGTCACTATTTGCTGTATTTTGGTATAAAGTCTTACAAAATCCACTGCTGGTCATGATAGATGCTCCATGAACCAAAGTAGATAAAAAAAGAATATTAAAAAAATCATGTGAAAAAAAATTAAATTACAAGTAAGTTTTCCATGAATAAGGATACAGAGGATTATTCCTCACCCACAATGACCAGAAATATTTCGGGGCTTTGCATGTGTGTATTATCCATCTCCATCCTCAGAGCATATAATGGTTGCTTGTGTGTTGGGTTAGACAGCCAAGATGGAAAGCCTGCATGGATTTTAGCGTCCACAACTGACTTGGTTCTACAAGAACAGCCTGGGGAACACATTTGTCAGCTCACCAGTCACACACAAGAATATAGTGAATGAATCATTGTTATATACTATGGGTTTTCCATTATCTGACTAGGCAGCCTTTTGTACCCAAGAACATGATCTCTAACAGATTTTAACAATACAAATGCCTATCAGACTAAAATGAATACTCATGAAGGAAAATATAATTTGTAACCTTTCCTAGTTATTACAGAAATCTTTATCTTCCTCTAATCTAAAGGGCTTTATAGACTTTAAGGGCTATAAATCAACCAATTTTTTTATAACATATGCAGTCAAGCACATTAAAAATGGTATAATTATATTACTTCTAACCTTAAAAGTATGAAGAATGAAGAAATTAAACAGACTGGATTGTGGGAAAATGTATTTGACATATTAGAGCTATCAAACCTCAAGATGCCAAAATAGACATCTACATTCATTATTAGGTACMTAAACAGCAGTGGTCACAATTTTGAAAGTGCTGATCATTCAACATCAACATCAACTCTTACAAGAACTTCATGTTCTCAGCAAGGCAAAGTTCATCCCCAAAATAAAAAACCCCAGAAAGCACTAAATTTTAAAAGCCAGTATTGACATTCTGTGTCTTTCTCCTCCTGTTCTTTTTTTTCCAAACTTACATTATGCTTCAAAGACAAACACAGCTCATGGAGTTCTTGATAGCATCAAAGCTCTGTGGAGTGCTTTAGCTAGAAAATGTCCTAAACCACTGACAAACTGCATTTTGTTTTATGGGAAATGCAAAACTGGGCCCTGTATTTTGCTAGCAAAGCCCTCAAATCAAATGTGTAGTATTATTTGGTATATATATATGCCTTGGAGAAAACAAGTGTTGACAGGGAGAGACAGAGCAAGAGAGATAAAGAGAGATGCATGTCAGACTCTGGCGTTCTTTGGGTAATATCTAATCCTTTCCACTGAAAGATTATTTTAATGATTTACACTGAAGTTTGCAGAACAAAGATTGTCTTGTTTCTTTCACAGAGTTATACTGAAATGTGCAATAGGAATAAAGGAGAAGATTGGATATTTTTGGGCTTTATTTATAGTGGAGTTCAGTGAAGATTTGACATCTGCTSTGCATTGCCATACTTCTATAGCTGACCACAAGTAACATAGGAAGGCCAAACTAAAGCAAGGTGTTTATTTTTTCCCATGGTAAAACACAGCTCTCACTTTCATCCGCTCCTTCTTACAACTAGACCGTGCAGCAAAAGAAAACGAAATATTCTTCCTTGGTGCTAATAGTTAACTTCTGGTGCTTTCTCTCAGAGGTTTTATCTGTTACAATGATTCTCCCCAGGCCCTAACAGCTAAGGTGAATTTAAGGTGACACTGTGGGTAGCAAAGGCCTTGTGAGGRGAGTAGCCATGATCGCCCACCAAAGACCAGATCCAACCCCTTTGCTGACAAGAGACTTAAACAAGGAATTCTTTTGAAGGGTAAAAAGACGCTCATAATGGTGTAAAGAGGTTTTCTTYATCAATAATTAACTCTGAATCCTCCTCAGACAAGAATGTCAGTGCCTCCACCGTGTTAACTGCAAAAGGCAGGTGGGGCTGGTGATGTTCTCAGAAGACACATCCTGACAGAATGATTAACTACACCAAAAAGTCCTTTATGTTTCACAGCAATTCAGTATTTTGAAAAGGAATCGGTGTAAGATGAATTATAGCTGTTAATAGTTTAAACTAAAATTGCACAATAAGCCTCTGTTTTTGCTGGACAACCTCAGCTCGAAACTGCCAGATAAACTTTTCCTGCAGAGGTCATGGACATGAYGTGGTCCAACTATTATTTCTTTTACAGGTAATTAAAATACATTAAATTTGATAAGCTGACTTCACCTTATATTTGTTTATAGTCCTCTTGCTTATGACCAACATACTGCTTTTACAAATGTTCCATACATTTACATAGTCTTGAAAATATGTTCTGTGGCTATAGTTGGGAAATGAAGGAAATGCACATAGCTGATCATTATTTAATCTATCTGTATTAATTGCAGGATGAGTAAATGTGGTTTGCCCTGCAGCAGATCACTGTACTTTAGAAAAAAATTATTTTACACTTTACACCCTACTAAAGGCTTTGTACTACATACATATAGTTATGTCTAAATATTGTAACACCTGCTGACTCTCAGGGCATAACAACACTTTCTCAAATGCTTTCAATGAGCTTTAAATCTGTCTGAATAAAACATGTTATAACATGTACTCTTTGTACACAAAATGGGAGACTATGAAATCTTTTAAGGAAGAAATGTACACAAGATTCAGAGAATACAAATACTGTTTACACAGATGTTGTTGAAATAATTTTACGTAAATAATCCACACTGGGAGAATTCATAATGTTTGAAACAAAAGCTAAACAATGGATATTTTTATAAAGGAGCAAGGATAACACCTCTAAACCCAGAATTTGTTAATGCTGAAAGGACTTTTTGTTGAAAAATCATGATCCACATTTACGGACATTTTGCAGGTCTCTGCTTGTTTGTATTCATGACAATAGAGCTGTTCCTCCACACCTCATGCAGGCGGTGCTCCCCACAGATCCAACTTGGCTTTTATTTAAAACACAGAGTGGGAGTGATTCCACCAGCCTCAGCAGAGATAATCTTGGTTGAAATAAAGAACAAAGGAAAGAAAAACCTGTTAGGACTTTTGGTACTGGCCATACACGTTCAGAACTAACAGAAATCTTAACGGTTGTCCCCATTTCCTAGGAAAAAAACCCTATGACTGCTGTAGTTTATTTGATGTTCAGCTTTCAAATATACACAGCCTAGCTTCACATCTTTCATAGCATTTTACAGCAGTAACAACTCCATTTTCAACAGGATCCAGCAAAAATAGCTTTCCATCTATTCCCTGAAAGAATAATCACTTTCCACACAGATCAGGAACTTCACTGTACTTTGCCTCTTCCAGAAGAGTTCAGTACCACTCYAACCTATCACATTTGGTTTACATTTTCAGATAAAGGCATCTCAAAAACRCAAAACTGTGTAAGCCTTCCTGTGAAAATTCTGGAATTCTGATTTGCAGTGAGACCCAAGCCTGAGAATTTTTTAGCATCTCTGTTCTTTTCAATTGCTTGGTGTTCTTTTCACTTGCTTACGAATGTGTTTTTTTAACTAATGGTATTTAAAACCCACAATGCAGCCTATTATAATATTCTCTCATATGATGTAACAAGCTATTTGTAAGAATGAACTAACACATGAAAATGCAAGGGGAAAAATAACCAAGCAGCAGGCTCATTTATTAATTGCAGCTGGAATGAAGATTGGTAACATATCCTCTGGAATTACTGGAACAAATTTTACTTGCTTTATATATTAACGCAAAGAAATGCCTTTTTCCAATTTATAAGGTCTCAGTGTTAACAAAAGGATCGAATTTGCCAAAAGTACCACAAATGAGGTAAAGAATGACTTCTCATTGGCAATCATATTGGTTTTGGCAACCAACAGTTCYATCCTCACCTTATTTGCGAAGTTCTTACAGCAGTTGTTATTATTTTGCTTAGCAGTTAACATGGTGTTTCCTTTCTTCAATGACTTTAAAGCTCCTCAGGCCGCCTGTGACAATACCATGTAACAGACCTAAACAGCCATCAAAAATTCAGTTTACTGAGTAAGCCTCAGCCTTGAATAAGAACTGTAGTGTGGTGCCACAGCATCTCAGCAAGGACTCTTGGAACAACCCATCTTTCCTGGTGTTTATGGACAAGGAACAAATATGCACCTCCAACTCCTGTATCCTAGCTCAAAATACACCAGAATAGTTCAGTCTGTAGCAAACAGCATTTCTTAGGAAATGTTTCATTTGCAAGAAAGCATTTGGCCTCCAAGCTGACAGGTAGATAAACAAACCTCCCATAAATATTTGGGTATCTTATCTAATAAGGGCATCAAGGAAAGAACGCCTCAGGAACAGGATCTGCAGTAGCTAATGAAGGAATTTCCTATCCACAACAATGCTAGAAACTCTTTCACCCTGGAGACAGTGCTGCTGTTACACTGACATCTATCAGTTTTTTACTCTTCTCTAGAGATAAATTTAGGTTATAATAGTCAGCCAGAGCAGCACGAACTCCTACACTGCTGCATGCACAGGTATTTCAATGCGAGGTCACGACTTCCACTTACTTGCCTGGACATTACACAACGTTTTACTGCACATTTTTGCACATTACCCACAAAATCTGACTACAGAAGATCAGATATAGGTGCTTGGCTGACAGAGCTAACACTTCATTTTGCTGTGCCAGATTATTTTCACAGGGMTGACATGGAAACCACTCTGGTGTTGGTGACAACACACCACCACAGAATAAAGACATAGTTCTTTCTCATTCATGTTGTGAGACTTCTATGGATGGATAACTGGCAAGGCAGTGCTAAAACAAGAAAACTGCTCAAGGAAGTGCTTTTGGATGTATGTATAAAGTGCACAGGCTGGAAGGCAGAATGTCCAAACAGAAAAAAMCAGAGTTTATTAAGTCTGTGTAAGAAAAACAGCTCAAAAAGGGAAGCCATGCTGTTGCATAAGAAAGAACCACATTTTCCCCACACCTGTTGAGACACAGGACATCAAAATTCCTCGGGTGCTTCACTGCCAGTGGTGTCCATGCAAGTGAGGTACCTGAGCGCCACTGCACATCAGAGCCCAACATCCAGACCCTGTGAGAATTGCGTATCCTTTGGAAACTGCCTTTCCCTCAAAGCCCACTGAACTTCACAGTGACTTTGCACCCTGCAAAAGGCAGTTTGGGCCTCTTAGAACCAAAATGCTCTTGGCTTTTGTAGGGTGAGCATTGCCCCATGATGTTCTCCTCACAGCACCTTGTTCTACACAGATGGCAAAAAATATCCCAGTGTTGGTAGTTAATGTGCAACTGAGGGTAAAAATAAGATAACACCACCTTCCTAAGACTGTAAGAAATGTCACAAAGATGAACCACTATGAGAAATACAGTGTGGGACTTCAGTATGCAAATACTGTAACAAAAATAAGGTGTTCGCTAATTTCACCATTTTGTTCTAGTTCATTTTATAATTAATAATTAAATTGATGCTAAACATCAGACGTTCTAGGTTCCTCATTAAGACATCTCAGCTTCAGCACTTTGATTAAATAATGGATGATTCAACATAAGAGAAACTACAAAATAGAGTATCTTTACTAATTCTGTTAACATTTTAGAGAACAAATGACATCCAACATTGTCTTCTGCCTCATCATGAATCAACCATTCCTGTTTTGGAAGATTTTTGAACTTTTCTGCATCTGGAAATCTTGTTTAACAATAATGTTTCAAGATAAATTAGATCTGCTCCCTTCTGATGATGTAATGAACTGTTATTAACTAAGTGTAGTAGTCTAAGGACATCAGGAACTGGCTTGGATAAAATGTTGTCTACATTAGGGTAATGCAATAAACAAAGAAAATTATGTATTGCAAGAATAATGCCATCCAATATCACAGCATCCTATATAACTTGGACGGAAAAATGCTAGAATTAAACCTATGCCTGTTTAACTACCAGTATGTTGTGGTTTTAGCTCCTGCTCCCAGCAGAAGGAATTTCCTGAGCAGCCTGAAGTAAATATTCGGCGGTTCCAATTCTCAGTTTTAGAGAACTGTTAATTTGCCAAATCTGAAGACACGGACAAAAAGACCATTGAAATGACTACTCTGTCACACTCGTGAGGACTCCTCACGAGGAATGAAAGTGTGCAGCAAAACGCTTCAGCCTGGACGGACTTAGAGAAGAGATGCGTGAATGAATTAGCGGATTAATGAGCGAATTCGGACCCCCCGCCCGGGACCCCGGGCCGGGACCCTCCGGCGGGGCCGTGACGGGGCCGGAGCGGGGCGCGGTGAGGGCGCCCCCTGGCGGCGCCGCCGCCGCCCGCGGGACCGGCGGAACCGTGCGCGCGGCTCGGCGCAAAATGCGCGCTCGGAGCGGGCTCCTTCCCCTCCGCGGTGCCCCATCCGCAGCAGAAACGGCCAAATAAAACAACACCGAGATTTTCCGTACTTGCAGGAAACTACATCGCAAAGCACCATCTCCTTTCCTAACGCCATCGGGCCTTTAGGCACCTTTGCACCCGCAAACAACCACTTCAGGAGCACGAGTAACTCCAGAGCACGTGTACTCCACGGAGGTATTGCTGTCTCCATTAAAACAGTGAGCAGGTGGGATGTCTGCAGATTAATATAAACATAATGTTCCTAACACAGAGTTTAGAACATCGACAAAGAGCAGTTTGATTTTCAATCATTTCTTTAGATGACAACAAAGTTTTACTGATAAATGATCACCTCTCTTCCATACCTGTGCTGGAGTTTCAGGCCATGTTCAGCTGAGAGGGTATTTTAAGCAAAGGTGAAATATATTTAGAATCTGGGTTTTGGACAAACGCTTTATCAGACAGAAATTTCAGCACAAAGCATTCCCTTGCAAACATGCATGAGATTCCTCCGAAAAAGTCTGGGTGGAAAATCTTTATAATCAATATTTTGACGACACAATGCTTTTGATACACTTAAGTTACCTTCGTTCCCGCAGGATTCTTTTATTTTCCAATAAAAACATTCCTCTCTAACCAATCATCTCCGACTAAGTTCATYACACGAAGAAAAAATATTCAGCAAAACAAATACAACCTCAATTCGCCTTGCAAGAGAAAAGCCTCGGTATAAGGAACAGGCTCTCCGGTAGGAGCGCGGATCTTACCTCTTCAACTGTCAGAGGCATACAGATCCGGTACTCCTTCATGAGCATATTCCTGCTGCTCAGTGTGGACCGGCGAACTGGGAGAAAAGTGGTGATTTCTGCACAGAGATCGCGACGAAAATCAAACACGGGGAAAAATAATCAAGCCTCTTGCTCTGTGCGCGCTTGACAATGTGTCCACAAGACAGTAATGCAACCATCCAGGAAGGCTGACCCAGCAAGAAGAGAAACCACCACAACCGCTCCTTTCTCCCAGTTCTTCCTCCTTCACACTGCGATCATGGGAATCTYACAGACGCTCGCACCGAGATACGCTACAAAGTCTCAAACCCCCACCGCTCTCGCCCCAGCCGAAGACATCCGTCGGAAGTGCACTGCAACGCCGGGCTCTCTCGCGGCTGTGTCAAGACATGCCTGGGGCGGCGAAAAGAACAAACGAGCCGAAAATGTGGCTTTCGCCCCCGCCGGCAGCACGTCGGGCGGCAGGAGAGATGCGATGCCGATTCCCAAGACAAAGGCTTTTTATAACGTTGCTTTCCCCCGGCTGCCAAACGCGGCTCCCACCTCCCCGCCGCAACGCGGCTGCGGCCGCCGCGGCTCCCGCTGGGCTCGAGGGGGGCACGGGGGGGCAGCGCGGCGGGCGGGCGGGCGGCCGCGGGTTCCCCGGCGCAGCCGCGGCCGGGCGGTGGTCACGGGCGGGCGGGCGGTATCCGCGGGCGCGGAGCGGCTGCGGCGGCGGCGGCCCCGGCGGGGCTCGGCTGACATCAGCGGGGCGGCAGGAAGGAGGGAGGGGGCCGGCGGGGGGGCAGCGGCCGCCGCCGCTCGGGCGGGTTCGGCGGGGCCGGGCCGCGGGGCTCCGGGCAGCGCCCGCCGGCGCCTCCCGGGAAGGGGAGGACAGCAGCTCTGAGCCCCAAGAATTCGCGATTTCACTTAATTCTGCCGCGAAGACTTCTCGGGGTTTGGAAGTTTATTGCCGTACGTGTGACCAGGCACCTTGCAAAGCATTTACACCCCGGTGTAGGAGAAGCCAGCCCGTGAGCCTCGGGCTCGCACCCGCCTCCCGGTACAAAAGGAAAGGAAAGGAAAGGACAGCGTGCGCTCGGTGCGGACATACACAGGATGTGGAGGCCTCACCCATTTCCCTTCTGGTCAGCCCTCCGCTATCAGCCAGCATATTTTGCAGCACAAATAAACCCCTTTTTCATATCGGTTTTTTACTTTCAAATGACATGTGGAAAGTTCAGTGAAAAAACGCCTCCTTCCTAGTTGAACAAYAAAGCCAGAACCGTTTTAAGAGGTCTCCCCCCCCCATCCTTTAGCGAGCAATTTCTTAGTGAAATCTTTTTTTAATGTGCTTGGGGTTGTGCTTTTCAGAGAAATTAACCATCAATAAGTTACAACTTGAAATGCACAGGAACCCAATTCTGAAACTACCTGGGAACCCTGAACTGTTACACAACCTCAGCATTTTATGTTTAAAATGCTCATCCTGCTGTTTCTCCTGTACTCCCAGTGGCTATAAAGCCATTCACTGGATTGCAGAGAAGCACTGTGGCAGTAAGAGCAAAATACAAGGCACAGATAATGGTAAAATATACATCTGCACTTACATACCAGTTATTTGCAAAAAAAATAAAAGTGATGAAATACCGTATTTGGGACAGTTAAAGATGAATTTAGGTCTACAATGAAATGTGTGTTTCATAACAAGAAAGAGCAAAAGCCCCTCAGAATTTCATTGGTTCTGGATGTACATTTCAGAGCTGTGGGTATAATTCTTAGCCCAGAGGACACAGTGCCATCTCCTGGAGCCAACAACGTTGGTTTGCCAGTCCTTTGCAATAATGGCACAATATTTCACATCCCTGCCTTCCCAGGGAAGTGCAAACACCTACACAAAGAAATAAAAAATCTGGGAGCTCTATTAGCAGCCTGGATTTTCAACTGAGGTATGAACAATGTGTTTAATGAGACTTCTGTCTCAAATCTGACACTGCCATTTGTAAATATGGAAACTGTGGCTGTAATTCATAATGTTGGTACTGTATGTTCCTGAAATTCCATGCAAAATAGCAAACCCAAGGCAATACCTTGTGATATCTCACTGCAGGAAGGACATTGAGATGCTGGAGCGTGTCCAGAGAAGGGAACAGTGCAGGGGAAGCTCTGGAGCACCAGGAGTGGCTGAGGGAGCTGGGGGAGCTCAGACTGGGGAAAAGAAGCTCAGGGGGGACCTTCTCGCTCTCCACAACTCCCTGACAGGAGAGTGCAGCCAGGTGGGAGTTGGGCTCTGCTCCCAGGGAACAAGTGATAGAATGAGAGGAAATGGCCTCAAGCTGTGCCAAGGAAGGTTTAGATTGGATAWTTGAAAAAAATTGTTCACAGGAAGGGTTGTGAAGCATTGGGAAAGGCTGCCTAGGGAGGTGGTGGAGTCMCCGTCCCCAGGAGTGTTCAAAAAACGTTYGGATGTGGCATTTGAGGACATGGTTTAGTGGTGAACRTAGTGGTGATGCTGGGTTGACAGTTGAACTTGATGGTCTTAAAAGTCTTTTCCAACCTTAACGATTCTGTGATTCTGTGATATTACCTGTAGATGAGAGATAATCCAAATTCAGATCTAAAACATCCTTCAGTTTTAGGTGACTTGCTGGTGATTTCATCCACTGGGAACAATATTTCTGGATTTCTGAAAAAAAACCCTGAACTTCCTTGCATAGGGCCTTGGTGCTACCCAATTATAGGCAAAGACACTGATTTCAATAAAACCAGGAGAAAGACTTAAACTAGTTTATCACCTCTTACATGTTTTCAGCATAAAGCAAGTCTTATWGCTCTATGTACAATAACACAGCAGATCTGCAGAAGGCAGTGCGTCGAATACAGAACCTGCTTAAAATGGAAACCAAAGCTACTTCCCATACCTGCAGCAAAACATTCTCCAGCCACCCCAAACCACAGCTCTGTCTTGTGCTGGTTGCACACACACATGGGGGAAAAGCCGTTTTTCCCTTACAACTCCCCACGCTGAGTCCCCAGACTCTTTCCAAGGCACACTCCCCAGATGCTTCCTAGGAGACATGCTGAGACAGAAAAATTCCAGCTCCCACRAGCCAGGCTGTGTCTGCCAAGCGTGCCTGCCTCAATTTTGGGTCTTTGATTTCCATGAATTGGCAGAAATTGTTACTTTTACCTCTGCAACATGCTCTCCATGCTCCATGGTGAAAATGAGACATTTTTCACTCATTTTTCATTTCTGACCTGGGGGGAAAAAGCCCATATGTTAAATTCTGCTGAGTATGAACTCCAGATGGACTTGTGTCAGCAAAGTGTCGCTTCAGAGTAAGAGATAGTAAAAGCCAAGCTGTTTCTTTGGGTGTTTCACTAAGGACTTTTGAATAAGAATTTAGTTTCTTTCTTAGCCACTGAGGAAGTCTACACTGRAGGCAAAAGCTGCCTCCTCATCTCCCAGTGTAGCCATGCAGGTAAAAGAGAACAACAGTTGCATTACACATTTATTTTCTTCCTCTTTCACTCGTCTGAACCAAATTACTGTGTATGGGACTATGTTCAATTAGATTAGCATGTGACTTTCAACTTCCCTGGAAGCCATCACTCCCAATCCATCAACGGTAAAAATATACTAATATTACAAGGAGCTTAAAGGATGAGATCGTAAAAATAAAAGCTCTGTAAAAATTTGTAAATGGCCAGAGTTAGGAAAGAACAACTGATACTCACTGTGTGATACATGCATGTATTTTCAGTACTCAAGTCAATTAAAATGAAGTAAAAATGATTAAGGATAATGGATAAATTCTGTTAGTGGACTTTTTAAATCAAGTTTGTGTTCAAACAGAAAGTGATCCAAAGCCCATGGTCTGTGCTGTGCTAATTGGAAGGCATGTATCAAACATRGTTGCAAAATACCGTATTGGAGCTCTGAAATCACTTAATTGAATTACTCTGAATTTACACCAGCACAGCAGATGTAGGAACTCTGTCTTAATTCTGTCAACAATTAAACCAGTMATCTCAAATACCGCTTTGCCACATTAATATGTTGGTCTGTGTGCAGTATAGTCTGMAAGTAATACAACACAAAATGTAATTTCATGGTAATTTATTCTTTCTGGAAATCTTAAATAACAKCCAAAGATTCCCATGGCAGGGRGTTGGAACTAGATGATTTCTAAGGTCCCTTCCAACCCAAACCATKCTGTGATTCTGTTTCAGGGTGTTCACTGCTCAGTATTTGAGTTGTTTGCTTGCAAACATGAGGGAGTTTTTCTGAATTTCTTCAGTGAATGGAACTTCTGTAGTGTTTGAAATTGTGTTGGGAGATGATGGCAACCTGCATGCAGAAGATTGCACCAGCATCTCATAMCTTATCAAAACACATTGATGGTCCAACATTGTCTAGCATCAGGATCCTTGTGCTCTTAAAAATCAAGGTGTCTCCTACCTTTTCCCCACCTCTCCAGCAATGCCAGATGATTAAATGAGTCAAGGCTGGAATGAGATACAGTGAAATCACCAAGGTGAMATCAGCAGCTACAGAACCCGGAGTCCTCCGCTGCGGCCACACCTGATGTGTCAGCATGGCCAGGCTGTCCCAAAACGTGGGAAGACAGCACAAACCCACCATCCTCCTGCCTCACCACCGCTCAGCTACGAACAACACCGTGACTGTGGCCAGCAACTGCTGGRGACCGTGACTGCACTCTGGGAGATATCACTGAGATGTCACCGTCACATGTGGCACCACCTCAGAGCAGCCCTTCCCGGGTGACTGGGGGTCCCCCGGGCCAGGCTGGGGCTCAGAGGGTCGGATTGAGGCGGGACCCCCCTCAGCGGGGCGGATCGTTGTCCCAGTCCCTTCAGAAGGGCGAGGCGGGGTTGAGATCCACTCAGCGGGCAGATCGCGGTCCTGGATCCCCTGAGAAGGGCGTGKGTTTCTGATCCCCTCGGTAGCGCCCACATCGTCGTCCCGCTCCCCTCGGAGGGCGGGTCCCTCCGAAGTGGCCCGGCCCCCGCCGCGGGTCCTGACGCSACCGGGGGTGGCCGCGGCAGCGCCTGCTTGCCGCGGCGCGGGGCCCTTCGGCGGGGCTGCCCCCGGCGCGCCTGCGCGCGGGCCCGGCCGGTTCCGGTGAGCGCTGAGGCGGCGGAGCGGGCGGACATGGCGGACGGCGGCGCGGAGCGGGCCGACGGCCGCATCGTCAAAATGGAGGTGGATTACAGCGCGACGGTGGAYCAGCGGCTGCCCGAGTGCGAGCGGCTGGCGCAGGTGAGGCGGGAGAGAAGCCTGGCGGGGCGGACGGGCTGAGTCATGGCGCGCTAGGCCGCGCGGGGAGGCGGCGCGGAGCGACCCGCGGCCGCATCCTGCCTCACGGCGCGGTGCTGAGGGGTCCGGTCGCGGGCTCTCCGTGCCGTGCTGGCGAAGGAGAGAGTGGGACGGCTCCGCCGTTCCAGGGCTGTGTGGGAGGGTGGACAGGAGAGAGTTCGGTGCCCAAGCAGAGGGTGGCCGAGCACTGGAACTGCTTCCCAGGGCAGTGGTCACGGCCCCAACCCTGCCAGAGCTCAAGGAGGGTTTGGACAACGCTCTCAGGCAAATGGATTCCTAGCGATGTCCTGTGCAGGCGAAGAGTTGGACTCGATGATCCTTGTAGGCTCTTTTCAACTCAGCCTATTCTGTGATTCTGAGACGGGACGTGGTGTCGGGGCGCAGCCTCGTGGGTGAGGGGAAGAAAGGGCCCGAGTCCACCACAAGGGCCGTGGCTCTTCCATGTTGCCCCTGCCCGCGGGCACACGCGGAGCTGTTTGTTCATCCCGGGGCTCTGCGCGCCAGAGCTGCCTTCATGTAACAGGTCCSGGGTCAGGTTGGACAGGCAGCGCTTGGCATCCTTCAACTCGGTGCGAGCCCCAAGGAGCTGGTACGAAATGGCAGAGCTAGGACAGGCTCTGAGGTGCCTCCTTTGGCTCAGCAATCTCAGACCTCAGAAAAGACAGAACCACAGAATCGCAGAATGGTTTGGGTTGGAAGACACTTTAAAGCTCCTCTTGTTCCACCCGCTGCCGTGGGCAAGGACACCTTCCGCTGGACCAGGTTGCTCAAGCTCGTTCATGCCCTAGCCTTGAACACGTCCAGGGATGGGGCAGCCACAACTTCCCTGTTGCTGCTGTCGTGTGCTGTCCCAGTAGGATGGCATCTGACTCTACATGCTGCAAATCCTCTGCTTGATCCACGTGTCTCATTGTGAAAGACACACATGTTGTACAGTTCTGAAGGCAGTAGCCTTAAGATAAGTAAATTGTATCTTAGACTATTTTAAGACTATTGTATGGAGAGCAGGCACAGGGATTTTATCCCACAGGCACAGCTGTGCATACGAATGGACGCCATGGCCTGTTTCATTCTGTACAACATACAAATTATGTGACACTAAGAGCACATTCTTAACAAACCATTGTATGTAGTCTAGAACATTTAGATTGAGACATCTTAGAAACTAATTTCATTGTCTCTGGTTTGTTACTCATTTTCTAGTTTCTAACTGTTTTTTGCAGCCCYACCATTGCCATGGGCTGTTAGAAATTCACCCATATTAACATTTTTTTTTACAAGATATTTGTTAGGAATTACAATTTAGGACTAAGAGTACATTGTAGTATCTTTAACTCCTCTAAGCAAAGGCAAATATAGTTTTCAAAACCTCTCCAAAAGCAGGACTATTACAATTCCATGCTTAGCCTGTAAAGCTTGTAGTTTATGTGTAGTACACTGTAATTAAGATATGAATATGGGTGAAAGTAATAGGAGAACAATTTTTTTGGCCGAGGTATTTAATTGCATATCTGATCTCACTGAAAGCTCTGTTTTGGCCAGAGAAGAAATGAGTCTTCCGTGCAGCTCAGTGAGTGTGAGCTCACCAAACCTGTCTGAAACTTGCCAGGTTTCTCTCCCARGTTGGACAACTGTTGTTGTTGTTGTTGTGCAGAAATGAAACTTAGTTCCTTTCCAGTTTAATCTCTGTGTAGAACCATGTATTTAAAGTTAGTGCTATGCATACATTTTTTTAAGGAAAAAAATATTAAAAATGACTGTACAGGCTGGTCTCAATTTAAACTGAATTGTGTTCTTATCTCATGGAGATAATTGTTTGTCTGTCTTATTAGGAAGGAAGATTGCAAGAAGTCATTGAAAACCTTCTCTCCTTGGAAAAACAAACACGCACGGTGAGTAGCGCACGGTGGTGCTGCAATGTCCTACACACCCCTTGTTCCACTGTGTTAAAGTCATGAAGGCACTTGGAGTATCAGTCTTTCTTCTGTATAAAAACCAAATCAATGAGATTAGACGCAATGATTTTTTGCCGTTTGTATAATAGAAGTGCAGGTGCTGGAGRGCTGCAGGTTGTTTCTCCCATCTCTAACACGCTGTGTGTTTGTTACAGGCATCTGACATGGTCTCCACATCCCGAATCTTAGTTGCCATAGTCAAAATGTGTTACGAAGCTAAAGACTGGGATGCTCTTAATGAAAATATTATTCTTCTATCAAAGAGRAGAAGTCAGTTAAAACAGGTGAATTTAATCCTTTGAAACAAAAATAAAACTGTATTTTGGAGCTGTATTATGTATCTGGTTCCCCCATGTGTATAGGGACTTTGTGTGGAAAGACAGTGGTTCGTCTTTACACTCTTCTGCAGTGTGTATTGTAGACATATTCTTGATTTTTCATGTTCAGATGTACATTAAACAGTTACTGTAATTTATTGTGCTAATATGAAAGCTGTGCTCTGTATGCTTGCTTTTGAAACTGGCATACTTTGGCATAAAGCACTTGCATTTAAGAAAGTCTGAAGTTCATTGCACTCTGTGTGTCTAGTTTGACTTAATTAGAAGTCAGCAACAGGCAATTTTAATGGCATCATTGCTTTAGGAGGAAAAAGGTTACCTGTCTTCTATCRTGCAGAATCATCAGAAGTGGCTATAAAAGTAGAGTACAGTTTAGTTCTCTGACTTGTGCAGGCTGTACCTGAAGGCTTRGATCATTTAAGCTGAACTTACTGAGGAAGAAATTTCTAGAAGTTCCATTCTGGGKTTTTTTAGAAGTAGGTATTTTAATAATAATGGTAATAATTGTACCAGCTTTGTCAGCAGTGTTACCAGAAGTGCACATTCCGATACCTGTGCTTGTCACTGAAAGTAAAGCATCGGTCAGAAAAAATCATCCYTCTTCCTTCCCTTCCCAAGGAATCTACAGGTGTCCTAAGGAGAAAGGGTAGTGCACATGGTTAAGAGAAGATCAGTGTCTCTTCAGCCGTGCAGGTCTTAGGGCAAACAGAAGTTCTGCCAGTGCATGCGAGTCTAGTGGATTTGGCAGAAGAGGAACTGCTTTTCAGGATAGAACTGCGTGGCATGGATTATTTTTAATACTGGAAAAACTGACATGAAAGAGGTGACAGAACAGCATCACATTTTGCCTTGTAGCATCAGAAGTGAGATGTATCTTGTGTACTTTTTGCTGAAATGAGTCTCTTTAGTTTGATGTGAAACTATTTATTACTTACMTCTGAGTGTTATAGTTTGAATCTGTTTGGGAAATCTAAAACCACAGTATGTTTTTCCTCTCTGTTTTCATACTAGGCAGTTGCTAAAATGGTCCAGCAGTGCTGCACTTACGTTGAAGACATCACAGACTTGCCAGTCAAACTGCGCTTAATCGACACGTTGCGCATGGTCACAGAAGGAAAAGTAAGATTTTGTTTTAAAACTCAGTGTCTAAAAGGTAGAATAAAAATGTTSACCTTCTTTAAAATCATGATTTCTTAGCATTCTTTTTAAATCTTGTTCAAGTAAGAGCAAAAGTAATTAATTTTTAAATTAACCTGAGAAACCAAATTGTGTATTTCTTTCTAAAAAATGCAAATATTTTTCAGCTTTCATATTTRAATCRTATGCTGAAACACTGGCCACATTTCTATGATGTAGCTATCTGGATGTATCATTAATATACTTAATAATACATTTCAGAATTATAAAATGTCATTGATTCTTCACTTTTTAAAATATTATGCATTTGAATTTGTTAGAGAAATGGGCRGGTTCAGTTTAATTTCTCCTGCACTTAGCAAGGTGTTACATACAGTTATGGTAACCAGAAGGTGATACCAAAGCATTATATSAAGTGAGTTACTTACATTGTGTTCCTTTTGCTTTAAGAAGAGAAAGAACTCTGAATTAAGGCAAATTTGTGTCAATGTTATGACTTTTGTCTATTATTCTAAATTGCTAGCAATCAAGTATTGTTGATTAATGGCTGGTTAGGAGTGAGTGAAATAATGGACAGGGTAGTACTTATACACATTAACCATTAAAATGTAACTTCCTATCTGTTTCAATATATTTTAGCAGACAAAATACCTAATAGTTYATTCACGGTGCATATCCTTTTGTGTTTGCTTAAAGAGTCATAGATCAATGTAGACATTATTCTTTAAGATTAAATTGGTTCAAAAACGTTTGGTGTGTCAATTAACCATTGTATTTCATTGTGGATAGTGTCCGTGTACTGTATGGATACACAATGAATTAAGTGGTTGTATGACACAACATCAAACATATTTCTCAGTGGGGTACAGTCTCAGAGTTTGCACTCCTCTGTAGAAAATTCCAATGTTTAAACTCCTGCTTCTGATCTCAGATATACGTGGAAATTGAACGCGCTCGCCTGACAAAGACACTTGCAACAATAAAAGAACAGAACGGGGAAGTGAAAGAGGCTGCCTCCATTCTGCAAGAGTTGCAGGTAACGCCTTGGAACTCAGAATTGCATCAGCAGTAGCAATTAATTCTGACTGTTCAGAGAGTATTGTTTAGAAACTGAATGAGAAACATCTGCAGAAATGCCTGGAATGAGATGAACTGTTATTAGTGGAAGTGTAATTCAGCTTTAACTGCTTTTGTTAATCTCATGGTTGSGTTACATAGAATATTTTCCACTTGGAAAGTAGATTTCAATTCTTTACCTAGTGCATTGAGTTTAGTGTTAGTGGATTCTTTAGTGTAAGTGGGGGCCATAATTAAAATGGAATCACCTTTGCTCCATTTTCACTTGCTCTGTAATAGCTTTTTTTCTGTTGTTTTGTTTTGGTTTGCTTCCCCTCCTGACAACCTCCTCCCACTCTTCTGGCACAGTTAAGACTTCGGTTGATTTGACTTGGACAACATTAAATAGTTATATTTTCATTTCAGGTGGAAACCTATGGTTCAATGGAAAAGAAAGAACGTGTAGAATTTATCTTGGAGCAGATGAGACTCTGTCTAGCTGTAAAAGACTATATTCGGACTCAAATTATCAGCAAAAAAATTAATACAAAATTTTTTCAAGAAGAAAACACAGAAGTAAGTCATTGAAGAATTTCTCACTCTCCCTCCCCCCACCCGAGTTTTAATCTGACTTACCTCTCTTCAGGTCCAAGTGTATTTAAATCCCTCTGTTTTCTGCTGTTCCGTTGAATTTCATTTACTTGTGGTGGACCTGTGTTAATTTGAGTTTTTGATACTGTTTCAGAAACTAAAGTTGAAATACTACAACTTAATGATCCAGCTGGATCAACATGAAGGCTCCTACCTCTCCATCTGTAAGCACTACAGAGCCATTTATGACACTCCCTGTATCCAGGCTGAAAGTGAAAAGTGGCAACAGGTAAAAAAACCTTACATACAAAATGTCTGTATTTCTATGTGACAAATACCCATTTCTTACCAGATCAATGTACAGTGGATGAAATAGCTCATCAGTCTGTTTTTGATTTTTTAAATGGCTATATTAGCAAATGGGTTAGTTGAAAACAGATATGACAAAGTTRATTTCAAAAGGATATTTATGACTAACATCCTCATTATATTGTCTTTGAAACTGAGAATGTTTCATACAAGTGTAGAGATTACMAACAGCTGTGCAAGTGTGGTCTCAGTGGTGCTGTTGTGTGTGCAGTACAGATGTCACGTTTGAAAAGTTTTTTCATGTATTTATTTTAAATACTAGAATTTTAGYTAATCTGTGTCAATTTAAATGTATSACAGTTYGTTTCTGCAAGGTGACATGAATTTCATCTTAATGCACTAAGCTTAATGTTTTACATGTTATATTCTAAGCTCTGTAAGCAGYGTTGGCAATTCCTCTGTTTAATTATGGGAAAAACCCACACTGTTTCCTCTTAACAGGCACTGAAGAGCGTTGTTCTTTATGTTATTCTTTCACCTTATGACAATGAACAGTCTGATTTGGTGCACAGAATTAGTAGTGACAAAAAGCTAGAAGAAATCCCCAAGTATAAGTAAGTATCCTTTCTAATAAACAATTCTTAAATTAAAAAAAAAATGTCTCTCTAACAGTGTGAAATCTCTTTATGCTGAGTCTGCTGAGCAATTTAATGCTGCATGAAAAATACTGCAAAAATGTCATGATTGTTCTACATGAAAATAAATGTCTCTGGTAAGAAAGATCTTTATTAGAAAAACAGCTTGACTTGAGCTGCCCCCATTATTTATGGTAATAAGAAGAAAACATTTAAAATTATGCCTTTGATCTATTTTAAGTATGAATCAGGCCTTATTAATACAGGATTGTAATCCAACTGTACTAAACCTTTTAGAGACCTCCTAAAACTATTCACCACCATGGAGCTGATGCGGTGGAGCGCCCTAGTTGAAGAATATGGGAAGGAGTTGAGAGAAGGATCTCTTGACAGTCCTGCAACAGATGTTTTTGGCTGTACAGAGGAAGGCGAAAAGAGATGGAAAGATTTAAAGAACAGAGTTGTGGAACATGTAAGTACCACTGTCTGTAAGCTGTAGCTGTGTTCTCAGTGCCTCAGCTAAAAATGCTTTTTGCTTGCTGTATTTTAGTTACAAAGAAAACCAAAATGTAGGTAGTAAAGCAGCAAATAAGGTATCTTTTCTGTTGTGCTGTATTTCAAGATTTTATTTGCTTGTATATCTTTATTACATATATATATATATATATATATTTGCCAGAAAAATAGTATATTGCACTCAAATGGTGAGATGTAGCATTCATGTTTCAGTAGGGCATAAATCTGAAAATCTTGCTTTCCATTAAATTAATAATTGGTTGATTTCTTAATAATTTGTCATGTAGAAGCTTAGACCTTTCACCAGCAAAAGAGCTGTTTGTTCACAACCCCTCACGTCTCCCATGCTGGACTGCCCTTAGAGCACTACAGTTCCTAATCTCCTTTTAACATGGACTTTTATATTTTTGCAGCCTGCTTCAATTATTTTTTGCACATAACTCTACTCTGAACACTTTTATTCCAGAATATTAGAATAATGGCTAAATATTATACCAGAATTACAATGAAGAGAATGGCACAGCTCCTGGATCTGTCCGTTGATGTAAGTTTTGCTTTGCTTATCCTTCTTTCATAAGGCRTGTGCGTGTTTGTGGCAAAGATGTAAGTATTCAGCAGAGTAATATTCTTGTTTGATTTGATTTTCTGCCTTTATGGGAGCTAGAAAACTGTTCTTTAATCCAGGCAGAACTCAGTCTCATGATGCACGTGCCTGTAAGGCAAAAGCTGCTCTTAAAAGTTCATTTATATTCAAAGTCTGGTTTAAATGCTGGAGCTTCTTGTTTGGTGTTTCAGTGTTAAAAAGTTCTTGTCAATGGGTGATGAAAACCAATTGAAGAGAGGATCCTTCTCCTCTAAATATCCCTGTCCATAGGTGGTGGTACTTTSGGAACATGGGGTGGAGTGGTGTTCCTGTCATCCCTGTTTGTGTTTTCTAGAGCTTTCCAAGGAGAATGGTGCATCATGGTATTTTGAGTGTAAATGAAAAGCTTTACCCTACTGCCTTTTCATTAAATCTGCTTTTCCCACAAACAGAACAACCCTTTTTTGACAGTGGTCAGTAATTCACAAGGATTTTCCTAAGCCTTGCTTGTCACACGACTTGTCACACAACAGCTCTGGTATCTGTGTAGCCTAGTATTCCGTAGTGCAGGGTAGTATATTAAACTTAATGTCATGAAAGATAATCAGATATAGGTCAAATGAAAAAAAAAAAGAAGTTTTTTTTATAGCTTGTGCTAGTGCCTTGCATTGCCAATATGTGTAATATTAATGTACCATGCATTCTTTAAAGTGCAATATTGTTACAGCTGTCCTTCTGTATAAAGTATCTTGTTCCTGGTGCTTTCATGCTGTTTGGAAGGAATTCTGATGTTTTGTAGGTAAAAATGCTATTTTCTTGACTTAGTGCTGTTTGTCTTTACAGGAATCGGAGGAGTTCCTGTCTAACCTAGTAGTTAATAAGACCATCTTTGCTAAAGTAGACAGGCTGGCAGGAATTATCAATTTCCAGAGGCCTAAGGACCCAAACAATATACTCAATGACTGGTCTCACAAGCTCAACTCCCTCATGGCCCTAGTTAACAAAACCACACATCTCATTGCCAAAGAAGAGATGATCCATAACCTGCAGTAAGGTGCCTCAATAATCTCAGTGCTTTTAAAGAAGGCATTAAATCTTCATAATAGAGACTATTATTACAAGTGTGTATATGGTTTGTTTTCTCCCTGTCAAGCCCTCCTGGTCTAAAATTTAGAACATAATTCTGAAATTCCTGTTGACAATTAAGTTCCCTTGATTATTCATTCAGTTGTTAAATGTTTTTGCTACAATTGGTGAAAGGACAGAATAAAATGTATTGCCTGTATAATAATAGTCTTGTGATTTGTTTTTTTCCATGTGTATCCTTATCTGTCTAACACATAATTCTGTGGTTATTTCATTACAGGACTATTTTTGAGGCTGTGATTGAGAGGATATACTGTAAATAATAAAATCCTAGGGTGTTACAATGAGGTAATTTACAATGATAATATTGTAAAGTTACGTCAAGATACTATTTGAAAAAAATTCTGAATGTTTATGCTTAAGAATAATGCTATTTCTTCTGATTTGGTACTACAGTTAGAATTTATTAATTAATTCTGAACTGACAGAGCAATCAATACATGAGTAAGTACCTAAACCTTGTCTGCTTGGTGCAAGTCGCTAATTTTCTCTGTTCTGTTTTTACAGTTTGTAATGGCTACAATGGCAATTAATCAGTTAGCTAAGATGGTACTTTGAAGCTGCTGCTTCTCATCATGAGTGTGTTACATTCTGAGCAGATAATGCCCTATTATTTGCTGTAACCTCCTTTTAATGGAGGGAAGCTGTGGACTTTTACCCYGGTCTGTTTTTTTAAGGAAGTAAATAGTACAAATAGTGTAGTAAGAATCAATGGAACTGCCATTGAATTTGCTCTGGTTTTGAATGATTTTTAATGCCAGCCATAACTGTTCTTTTCATAATTAATTAGGTAGAGACTATAATTGTAAATGATATGTTGAGATGTATATAAATCCCATCCCTTTACAAGCACACTGAACTTTATTCAGACTAATGCTCTTATGTGAATACACAGAAATCAAGAAACTTCAAACAGGCATTTTGAGTGAGGGAAGTCTGAAGGGACAGGAAAAGATGGAGGCTTGTAAACAGTGATTTACATTTGAAATGCAGACTTTGGACATAGCTTATGGGAGACTTGGGAATGTCTTTTTGGAGGCTTTTTACTTTGAAAGCCATACCAATCCAGCTCACTGCATTTGAACAACAAAAAAGCAGCTGGGCTATCAGTGAGGGAAGGAAGAAAGAGAAGCAGGTTACAAATGCATAGAATGCTTACCATCCAGCTTCCTAAATTGTATTATAATCCCAGTTGTACAAGTTGTTTAAAATCTTGTCACAACCATGTCTGAGCATGGGATGTTCTGGCCATTGGGAGGCCTTAGTAGCATGAGCAAAACTGGCTGCAGTCAGGACAATGGGCAAAGTAACTTAAAAACCAATACATCTTTTGGAAATTGTGGCGAGAGCTATCAGAGGGGAACAATGGGTCATCAAGGGAAGTGGGAACTTGCCTCTCCCTGTTCTTATCATAAACATTTTCCTTCCATTTGCAATCTGGTCTGGAATCTTCAACCCCAAGCATTTAAGCCTCTGATGCTTCTACCAGATGAGATATATTGGACCTGTTTCCCCAGCCAACCCTCTTTTCCTTTTTATCCTAGAGTGGAATGTTTCAGTGGTTCCCTGGCCCTTCTTTCTGGGTTTCCTGCAGATTCTCCTCCCTCTCTGGCCTGGCTCTGTCCCTCTCTGCTGCCTTTGGCTGCATTTAGTGCATGAGTTTGTTGGAGAGAGGTGGTGGTTTCTCTCCCCTCACAACTACCTTTTGCTGTCAGCATTAGAAAGAACATGGAAGAACTTATATCTTTCAACAGTCCAGATATCTCCTTAAAACTGAATGCAGAAGGATTATGAAAGTTCACTTTCATGGTCTCTATTCATGCCAAAGATCCACAATGATCAAGTTTTCTGCCTTTTGATCTGAAGGAGATTTTTGTTCACATTTACAACACCTTAGTCTTGGTTTGGAATGTACTGCCCAAGGCAGACTCCTTCCTTAAGTGTCCTCAGAGTGAGAGTCCTGCTGTGTTCTGAGTACTTGGTGCCAGAAGCAAAAATCCCTCAGGGTTTCCCTCCCTACACATCACAAAGGTAAAAGAGAAGTTTTAAAACCAAACTGTAGAATTATTTCACTGTAGAGTAACTCCAATTGAGTGGAAAGGAATCTATTTAGTCTGAAGTTTGGGTTTGGGGTGGGTTTTTTTTTTTTGCAGACTGCTATTGATGAAAGTATCTTGAGTTTCTCCGGAAAAGGTTTTCATATTCAGATTGCTAGGAAAAAAGCTATAAACTTTTGGTGTCAGTTCATCTCAAGAATGGAGATACATGTCAGATATAACTCCTCCATGAGCAATTTAAAGGTCAGCATAAAGACATGCCAGCTTCTTAAAAAAAATGCATGGAGACTGAAGATCTTTGATCTTGAGAGTGTGGGATCAAACCATCACATTACCCTGACCTTTGTAGTTTCTATCTCCTCAGTGTACCCTCAACATCCCCTTGTTGCTGGTTGCTTCTCAACACTCTCATTTTGTGGATCAAAGGAGAAATGAATTAGTTTGAATATTACTTGCTCTAGAAATTACATGTGTTTAAGGAGTCCACGTTGAAATGTTACCCTTGGATAATTACGAAGTAAGATTAAAGTTGAGATCATCTGTTCATTAGAGGACTCTGGAGGAATTCCAGGGGAATTTTCATGCTGGAAAATCAAAACTTGCTACTCTTCAGCCTAATAACCAGACATTAATGGCTGCCTAGAAACAGTTTGCTTTATTGTTTAGTAAGACTAAGAATTACTGTTGCTATCTAACCCCAGGTCTACCACTGCCTTGTTTGTGGCAGAGGKTGAACCACTTAACTTCTGTTAGTTTCCCATGATTGCTGCTTCTGAGGGAGTTAAAAAATTTATAAAGGTCCAGTGTGCTAAGACAATAAAAACATTGCTCCTGTTGCTGCAATCTGTCTGGCACTTCCATTGAGAAAGGCCTCCTGTTGTTTTGCTCCTCAGGGGTGAACGATCTGTTCAAGAAGCCTGCTGGGATGTTGGGCTGCAGAGTCAGGGAAGCAATTCCCTACTGAATGTATTCTATTATGTGCTTATTACTTTTACATGTTAATTGTAATGGTTTTTCCTGTATTCTGGTTAGACATCATGAGTGGGGCTGATTGAAAATAAGTTTTCTGTATTCAAGAAATGCCATTTCCCAGAAATGGGAGTSAACTTGAGCATAGAATGGCAATTGATTTTCTGAGTTTACTGTGAAAGCAGAAGAGAAAGAAAAAAAAAGTAGCAGTGTAAGTTTCAAATAATTAAAATAGTTTTGTTTTGAAAATGCAGAAACYAAGCTGTAGCTGTGATTCCAAGTGTGCAGCTCATGGGCGAGCCAGGACTCCAGGGCTTTTTGGCTACCAGCTCTCCATTAGCCCTGGAGCAAGTGAGGGTTTGAGAGTTCCCAACCCTTTCAGAATCTCTGCCACACCTTTCAGTGCTCTGCTCAGATCTTGGCTTCATGGCAGGGAGCCTAGCAGCCCTGAGTGGCCCCAGGTTTTCAAACCCCTGKTTTTTGGCAAGGAGCCTGGATTCTCCAAGGACCAGGGCATGGCTCCTAGCTTCACAGAATAGGGGGAAGCCCTGTGAACCGGCACCATGTACAGAATCCTGAGTGAAGAGTAGGGAGACAGAATGTGCTAGTGCTTCTGTACTGGCATTCCTTGCAGACATGGGCCCTGGCAGGGTGGTCTTTCTAAATTTCAGTAGGAAATTGCAACCTTCAGATTTGAAAGATTTCAAAACCTTAAAAAATGTACAAGTGGAATTGAGGTTGATATTGCTGCATTCATTGGAGGGTTTTTWAAATAATTTTACCATGATAATGAGTCCCTAGAAATATCAGTGTTAGGTTTTTGAGGACCTGAATCCTGTCAAGTCTCATGATGCTGAGTGGGAATTCTTTGCCTTTGTTACTCTGTCATGCTTCCCCATTATGCCTTTGGTGTTTCTTAAATTTCCAACATCCACTTTTGCTTTTCTTCTGCTCCCAGACTCCATGTGTCCTGCTGCTCCTGGTCTCCTCAGGCAGAGGTCTAGCACTGTGTGCTCTCGTCATGAAATCCCATTGGTGAGCACAGCACACAGGGCTTCCAAGAACTTAGGAAGTCTGGACAATTCTGGAAATGCAAGGCAGTAGTCAGCACATAACACATCTGGTTCTGTTCCTTGCCCAGTGCTGAGTGACACCCTGGCTTGTCAGCTCGTCCTGTGGGGTTGTGAATGGCATGTTGGATAGCAGAGGTTGGAAGGCAAAATTGCAGCTTCCACTGGGGTAATACACATCAAGGAAAGAGAAGGTGATGTCTCATATAGGTACAGCTGGAGTTCCTCCCACAGTTGTAGCTAATATAGTCTTATTTTGTTAAATTATCCTTTAATACTGTATTGAAACACGTCAGCGAAAGCTACAAGAAGTCTCTTTCCATGTAGTGTGTAACCAGCTCCTGGGCCATACTCTTACCTCCTGTGATGTCCTAACAGAAGTGGCTCTGAACCCAGATTTAGTTTGTTAAGGCCCTTTGGATTTGGGATTTCATCCCTTAAGCCAGTTGCTATATGATTCTCACTTTGAGAAGAATTTCCAAGGTTATTGAGCATTKGGAGCCCCAGAATGTTTTGGACCAACAATCCTCATCTTTCCATCTGGTAAYAAAGGCTTTGAAAGAGCTTGGAGGGGGCCCCACATGGAAACAGCAGAGTTATTCCAAGCTGCAGGCTCAGTGGCAGTGCTTGAACAGGGYCGTGCTTGGCAGCCACCCCCATCTTGGAGCTGCTGGCTCCCTCTCCAGCCTCTGGCGTGTCCATGCATGGTTTATACCCAGTCCACAGAATAGACTAAAACCTCCTGCACATGGAGGCTGAGAGGGTCAATTAAAGTACCAAGATCATTAAAAGCAGTGGGTGCAAGGGCACAAAGCTCGCTGTTGTGTTTTTTATACAGCACTTCTTCTGAGGTGGGGATTCCCCTGCTCCCACAGTCCTTCCCAGCACCTTTCTGGGCTCTTTCTACAGGGCAGAGCTGCAACCTTTTAACAGCAGCCTTTGCCTCTTGGTACTTGCAATCTGGAACTTTAAATCAGCAGAGAGTAATAAAAACAGAGTCTGTCATGGAACAGATCGTTCCTCCTATAACTCAGTCACTGCCACACAATTTTTGCCTAGCAAATTCTAAAAAAATACTGTCAGAAGAAATGGACTCAAAAAAGCTTATGTGAAAAATAAACCCAACGAAATCTCTGTCTTCTCCAAAATGAACTTCAGGGGATATATGTGTGTTTATAGCTAAAAATATGCATATAGATGCATGTAAAGCTAATTCTATCTTCCACTGCTTTTTTAAAATTATCATTTATTTTAAAGAAAAGCTTTGCATTTTCTAACAAAAAAGTTACCAGTAATATAAAGCTCACTAGGAACCAAATACGACCAACCTCCAAACTAAAAGGACTAATTCCACTTCAACAACCAGAACTGAATGAGACACAAAGTTAGTTAGATCCTAAGCATGGTTTCAACTTTGTGATCCCTGTTCCTTGCACAGTGCCCATGGAAAACACAAGTCACAGCACTAGGAAAGGTGTCAGGCTGGCAGCAGGGATAGCAGAGATGGCCTATACCAAGTTCCACAGGAGGGTTTTATCCTGAAATGGCATCTCCTGGCTTGAGGCTGGGACCACCCACACTTCCCTCCGGTACAGCACAACTGTACTCCCAACTATTTATGAAGTTGAATTAAAAAGTGGATTGATTTAAGTCTGGGGCTGCAAATGCAAAGGATTTATTTAGATTTATTTCCTCCTATATTTACATTTTTGCAAGGAGCTCCCTTTTTATAAATGCATTACTGATGAATATTGAAAACTTTCTTGGGCACAAGTATCTTCTTGCAGTGGCTGTGCATCAGAGGCTTGGCTGGTGGTTATTCTTCAAAGAGTTAGGAGGCATTAGACGCAAATTTAAATATAAATGTAAATACATTTTACAAGAAGATCCAATACTAAAATGATCTGGATCTTATTTTAATTAAAGTGGAAGGAAAAGTTTTCAAAGAACACTGGAATCCTGTTTTGGTAATAAACTCTGCTAAGATCCTGAGGTAAGCTGCATTTCCCCAATTTCTTGTCCACTTTGCCCTCAAGCACGACAGCCTATGCAGAGCACAGGGCACCCATCCACGATAGCTGAGCCGGTAACGCCTTGAAAAAGCCAGTTTGCAAAACAGCGTAGGTATTAAGAACTGATTGCCAAACAGTTTGAAAACACAGCTAACAGGGAAGATTACTCTGTGAAAATAAAACTGTTATGCAAAGCAGTTTCTGGGATTCATGCGCAGCCAGTAACGCGTTACCAGCAGTCCTTCAGCACAGGCGGACGGGTTTGGAAAACTCGGGGAGCAGCATGAGCTGCTCCATCACCTGCGGCAGCCTCGGCACCCGGACCCGGGCTTGAAAGTTTGAGGCAAGGAACTTTAAAAAACCACAGAAAAATAATTAAAAAAACCTAAATCAAATTATCCAACTCACACAGCAGAATAACCATGAGAAAAAGCCATTTCCATGCTTTTTTCAGGGGTGGGCTCCGTGTCGCCGCGCTCGGCCGGACGCCCCGTCGGCCGGTACCGGCCTCGCCAGCGACCCTCGGGCTCCGCAGCTGCGCCCCGAGCCCACGAAAGGGGAGGGAAAAGCAAAAAGTGAAAAAATAAATAAAAGAAGGAAAACCCTCAGAGGCTGCCGGTTTCCAGCGCGGAGGTGGCTCCGGACGCTGTTGCGTGGRGGACCCTGGGCTGCGCCTCACCGGCCGCTGGGCTCAGGGGATAGCGGGCCCCGGTCCCCACTCTGGACCCGGACGCCGTTCCCATCCTCTATCCCGGACCCGCTCGTCGTCCCTGTCCTCATCCCTGTCCCGTCCTGGTCCCCGACCCGGACCCCATTTCTATGCCCATCCCTATCCCGGCCCCCATCCCATTCCCACTCCCCGTCCCCGTCCCGTCCCCTCACACCGCCGCCCTCCGCCTTCCGGGCCGGCGGCGGGCGGGGAGGGCCGGCCTTTCCCACAATGCTTTGTGGGACGTTGACAAGTGGATCCAAGATGGCGTAGAAAGTAATGACAGGTAAGTCGGGACTTCCCCGTCCGCCCCCGCGGGCACCGAGCGCGGCCCGGACCGGCCGGCGGCGGCCCCGCCGCGCCCTCGGGGGACCCGCGGGGCCCCGCGGCCGGCGGGGCGGGCGGTGCGGGGCGCGGGGGCCGCGCGGTGCCGGCGGGAGCGGGCCCTGTGTCCGCGGAGGGCCTGCGGCGGCCGCCGCTCGCGGGGTGTTTACGGGGCGCTCGGCCGGACCCCGGCGCCGCCGCGCTCCCYGGGGCCCGCGGGCGGGCGGAGCGGCCCCGCGCCCGGCCGGGCCCGGAGGCCGGCCCGCAGAGCCGGGGATGCCTCGCACAAGCCGGGGGTGCTCCGGGGGGGATGCAGGAGGGGTGGGAGGCAGCTTTGTTTTTGTACCGGGCGGGGCGGGAGGGGACGGGAGAGASGGCCAGGAAATAACAATGGTGAAATAGAAGCGAAAAAAACGGGGTAGGTAGGGTTTGTGGAGGGATGGAAAAATAAATTGGAAGAATTTAACAGCTGTTGTAAAATTACCCCCTCGGAGCGGTTGAAGGGGTGGGCAGATGAGCTTATGTTTTTGTTTTCTGCAGGAGGCTTTGGCAGGGAGAGTGAAGTTGGGAGGCTTAACACAGGTCCTGAGAGCAGCTTTTATACCCTGAACAGCCCTGAAACTGAAAACAGGAGAGTTGCCACTGCACATTGCAACACAGTGCTCCCAACAGACACTAAGCTACATATTTTTAGGGCAAATCCCCGGGCAGGAGAAGGATCTGTGTTACTCCTCCTGCGGTGGGACGTGTCCCTTTGTTAATTTCCAGAGGAGTGCAGTTGTTTTGGCTTCAGCGCATTGTTAGGCAATTGTTGTTTGATTAGAGTAATGTGATTAAACATATCATTGATGGAAATCAAGAAATAACTGCAGGGAAACAGTTGCAAGGCTGCTTCCCAGTTAATGACAAAATGAGTAAGAGCTAACAAGGTAATAGGATTTTTGCGTTATCAAAGGTACAGCGAGCTTGAGAGGAAGTTTTAAAATAACACATTTCACTTTTCATTGAAAAAATAAAATAATCCAGTTGTGAGACAGAAAAATATGCTGAAAATGAATATCCCCRTTGACAGATTGAGCGTATCACTGGCTTGTGTTGTTGAGCTGGTTTAAATTGTTGATGTGGTCTAATGTTGTTGTTAATAAACAGTGTAATTGAAACAAGGCAAACCCCCTGCCAATATTTATATAAGAGGAGACACATGTCTTTATAAAAAATAAAAAAAATAAGCAAGTGACACTTGGCAAGTTTGCGTTATTTTCCAGGACTGATAGGTAGAACAGGAAGGCTTTAAAATAATATGTATTAAATTCAGTTGTTTCAGTACTTTTGAACCATAGAAGATTGTGAATGAAAAAACACTTTTTTTGGTTTGTTTTTTATTTTTTTAATGGCAAAGCTTTTTTGATGGGGACAGTCTGGGGCTGCTGGGCAGGTGTGTAGGGAGGAGCTGATTTTGAACATCCAGTTGAAACTTAGAGGAGGAGAAAGTGTACAAGGGGCCACCACATTCCCTCCTTGTGGTGCAAACCCAGGGAATGAGACTTTGGTAGGTTTGGCTTTTACAACTCAGAAGCGAGTGGCGGGAGCCGAGTTAAGCTTTTTTTGTTGAACTTTAATTAGCAGAACAGTTTTTCTTTATTGGTAAGTGAAGGAACATTTTATATGTTATTACTGATAAATTGAGTTCTCTTTGTAATTTGTTCTGAAAGCAGAAATTACTTCTTTATTTTTCCTAGCTGAAATCACATTTCCTTTATCACTCTTCACCTCTGTGATTTTTTTGGACTTCTGAAATGTACAGTGTGTATTTTCCCTCTTTATTTCATACTGACACTGTGCCTTTTTAGGTGAGCCAGATGAATTTTTCTGTGGAAGAGGCTTGTTAAAGTCATGGCTTGAAGACTTGAAAAATTATAATAGTTGGTTTTGTTGGGTTTTTTTGGTTTATTTTGGGATTTTTTTGTTTGCTTGTTTGGGGGATTGTATGTATCTCTTCCCATCAAACTAAAACTTAAAGGGAGATGTGGAAGCTGCATCTTATTCTCTAATTTATCCCAGTTCTGCTTCTTGATCTGTCATGGAGGATCCTTTTCCTTTGTCAAATCTCACTGGTTTCAGAGAAGTTCCTCCTGGGCTTTGGGATCAGTGTGATTAGATCTGGTTGTAGGAGAAGGGCTTTAGTTTGGAGAGAACTTCTGCTCAGAGGTTGGATTCATGGAGAAATTCTCATCTCAGAAAATATAAATCAGAGTGTCTAGAAGGCTGGAAGAGGTGATATTCCCAAATGGGTAGGGTGCAGGCCTCGTGCTTGAGAGATGTGGACAGCCTGATGCAAATCACTTCACCTGTTTATGCTTCCTTTTGAAGGAACTTAAAATAGGAATAGTGAATCTCTCCAACTTGTAAGGAATACTGAYGCCTGTGGATGAAAGAGGCCATGTAAGAGCTGGACAGTAATACTGCTGATGTTTTCCAACTCTGTTAATTTAATAGTCTGATGAAATATTTTCTCCATTGTTGGCAATTATTTTTGTTAGTAAAATCTCCTTTGCATTTTTAGCTGGATATTCTTTCTGACTTTGTGTGTTGGTTTATTTTTCTTTTTATTCGTTATTTACTACCATCTTACCTTTGCTACTGCACATTATTCTTGGTGTTTTCRTTTTAGTAATGGCAGAAACAACTGCTGGAGCAATTCAGATTATTAAAGCCCTTGAATCTCTCACCTCGCTGGCATCCCTTCCTGAGGTCAGTGGTGCCTCACAGGTCTGGTAGCAGGAGTGAAATCTAAATGAGAAAAGTCTTTGGTAATAATTTAAGTGCTGTCCCCTGTGTACAGCCCRAGTAACCAGGGAAAGCCATGGGAGCTGGCTTGGAGAAGAAGGAAGGATGGTGTCACGCTGCTCYAGCTTAGGGATAGAGTCGTTGGACAGCTGGAATTCCCCTGCCTTGGGGATCAGAAGGCCAAGAATCCTAGTAAGACTCATTCCTGCCCTGACGTTTGTCCTGGCATTGCCAAAGCCTTCTTCTTGGAAGGAAGCAGATCCCCAGTGTTCCCCTCCATGCAATGTTGCCAGTGGCTCATCATGGGGGTAAAAATACCAAATTTTGTAATCCCAACCCTTTCTCTGCTCATATTGCAGCTGTTTAATCCTTTATCCCTTCTTTTGCTGAGATCCTAATGCAAAATTCCATTTTCACTACATGGTACATGTATTTTTTCCCCTTTAAATGGAAGGATTGTGGGTTAGATTATCAGAACAAACAAGACCTTCCTTCTCGTTCTTGATTGTCTTGCTAATATTCCATGGCCTTTGGCAGCAGGCAGCACTTGTGTTTGTGTGTATCAATGACATATAAAGACATGGTACTTTATATATTTGATTTCTTACTCCCCTTAGTGCAAACTTCTGTGATTGCCATTCTTTTTCAGCAAGGAACAGAGAATGTTGAAAAAGGCACTGGTTTTTCAAAAGTTTCCGTGCAGCGTTGGTAGGGAATTGAAAAAAAAATCTGAAGACATGCTTGGTCTTCTGGAGATACTGGCTGGGAAAATAAACATTTGTTTTCCCCAAATGTTTGGGGATGGGAGAAAATAACTAAACTACATAGACAGGGAAATTTGGAGTCTGCAAGGTCAGAGACTGTTCCACAGGAACAGGGCAGCTTCTGGGGATTTCGTTATGGTGACACTGATACGTGACTCAAGTTCCTTATTCCAAAACAATCTTGCTTACTGAGCTTTCCTCTTCTCTTCACACAAATGTTTACAACATGAGGCTTCAAACAGAAGCAGTCACTCATGTCTGGGAAACACAGAAAAGTGAATATTACTGTAGGAAAAGAAGTGATTAGGAATTTAAGCAGGGAGATTGTAATTACCCATGGGTGAGAATTTGTTTTTCTGTTGCATTTCTATTGCACTGCCAGTTGGAGTTAAAGGATACTTAATGTGACTATAAGGTAGTATCCAAATATTCCTCTATAATTTTATATGCAAATTCATTGTTGTAAATTAGAAATGGACTGGTTATTTATCCAGTCTTTTCTCGGAGTCCTCCATAATACCAAATTACAATCTTATTACAGGAAAGCCAGATAAGAAATCACAGATTTCAATMTTTTTTCCTTCTTAAATGTAATTTTACTACACTGAGAGGTTCCATTTCGTGACTAAAAAGTTTGAGTGGTGGCTGTGGCCCCATCCTACTTCCAAATAAGTACAAACTATCAGATTTTCTGAGTGGCATGGAGTCTTTGTCAGATGTTAGAAGGCTTGAACCTTAGCAGGAAGGTAATTTAGAATTAACAGCACTGAATTAATAGGTTTTCCAAGAAGCAGTAGATGCACAGTGCTGCTGAGCTGGTAGCAAGAAGTTTTGTAAGCGATGTTGTGTAGAGACATGTTTTGGAGATGTGACTGTGAACTGCTGTGCCATTTGTTGCTGTAAGTCCTGGGAAGTATCACTTGCATGAAGAATGATGTGTCTGAGGTGGATGTTTTGAATCTTTGGCTTATATCTTAGGTTCGGGGAAATAAATTTCATGCTCTCTCCTCCTTGTAAGCAGTAGGAAGGCTAATGATTCTCGGAGCTGTAATGATGAAATATTGGTAGGAAAAGAACAGTAGGTTTGTGTTTGGTATGAAATTTTGAATGTTGGAGTGGCAGGAAGTGAAGGATAGAAATATGAGCACTGTGCGGACTCGTCTGAGCTGGTTTTATGGTAGTTGGGGTAAGTGTTACTTAGAAATGATCTTTCAGTCTGTGAATTTCACAGTCTGGATTTTTTTCCCCCCATAGTTATATATAGCAAAAATACTGTATTCATCAAAACACTAAAAATTACGCTGCTTAAATATGCTTAAAAGGTCTTTCATAGCCCTTCAGACCCCATTGGCAAAAGGGAAATCTGTAACATGAGCTGTGTTTGAGAATCTTGGTTGTTAGTAATGCAGCACAAGTGTTTAATTTGTTGGAAAATGTTTAGTGGTTCAACAAACCAGGAAGGTAACAAATCTTTGTGGACATCATAAACGAAGAATGCCACAAATGAAAAGCATGGTGGTTTTGGCAGCATGTAAAATAACGCTTCTTCCCTATATATCTTTTCACTTAATGTGAGGTAATAAGTATTTTTTTTAAGTGAAAATTTCGTTTTATCCTGGGATAATTTTGGCGGGACAGGGATGGCTTCTGTTCCCAAGTAATGTTCCTTCGCTGCTCTCAGCTAAATTCCCCATCAGCTGGGATTCCCAAATGCTGTTGGACCAGCCACGATAGCTGCCTTGCATCTGCTCCTCTGCTATCTTGGGAGCCAGAATTTGTTGGATTTCTCTCATTATCTACACAGGGCACAGGGAGATCGTTAAGGGGAATGTTTTTTGCATACTTCGGAATCTGCGCTAACGCAGTTCTGTGGGTCTTTTATTCCAGTGATGTTTTTGATTATAGTTGTTTGTGCTAATGGTTTTGAGGTAACTGTGCTCTGGCCATATCTTAAGACACTCACACGTTTGGAATGGTGCAGGACATTTGTTTTGTCGTTTGAACTCACTGATATTACTTGGCTGTAGTTTTGTTTATATTTGTTTGGCTGGGCTAGACACCGCTTCTCTGCTTCCCAAGTTTTGTCAGGATTATGCCGTTAACCACAGCAGGATCGTTACTCATTCCTGCTGATGCAGTTCTTTGAGTGGGGTTTCAAATACGTGACTGAATCGCTAATGTTCGTTKCAAAAGGAATGAGGAGGGTGAGTTCCACTGGGAAACGTGTTCTGGATACTCGTCGTGGTGGTGTTCGTAGGGTTTGCTGTGAGAGGAGAACTTGGGAATCCATATTCTATTCTTGAAAGAGTCTAAAAATTGAACCTGTTGATACTACCGTGGTCATGCATTTGAGGAGAGGAAACAGGGATGTTGTAAAAGCATTACCCATATGCAGAAAGGGTAATGTAATTAAAATACAGAGATAGAACACAACTCTCCAAACCAGGCTTAGCTATATTATGTGAAACTGTTTGAAGCACGGTCCTGTAAAAATGAATTTCAAAGGTTATTTACAACAAAGATAGCAGTTTTTAGAGGTGGAGGTTAGTTATTGCTTTGAACTTTCAAAACTGCGCACAAAAATACCATGCRCAGTTACATAATAGGCATGGTTTGGGGAGAGATGTGTTTGGAGGATCTGTGGGTGGCATGATTGTGTTATTAAATCTGTTACGGTAGGACCCTTTTGTGCTAAGCACTGTATAAATGCGTAACAAAAAACTCAGTCACAGTATTATTCACTACTATAATAAATTAAAGTTCATCATAAAGCTGCAATGAAGGCTGGGTATATTGAAAGAAAATTTTCCTGTTTTGTGTCACAGTGTTCTGGCTGATTCCTGTGCTCAGTTTGTGACCTGTGCAATGTACCTGATATTTGGCATGAAGATTTTTTACAATCTTTTGCCTTTTTAATGGATTGAAAGATCTCAAACAGCAAATGAACTTGGGGAGCTGCTGAGCTGCTGGGGGTGGGGAAGGGTTTGCATGAGGTTTCTGAAATGGGAATATGCTGTGATAAATAATTTCCTAGTTTAAAAACACTTTTATTGCTGAAATCCAAATACAGCTGTATTAGATGAAGCTGTGAATTGAACATGAGACTGAGAGTTAGGAACTGCTAATTTTGATTCTGTCTCTGAGACTGATTAAGTTGGTGAATTTGGCAAATGAACTGTGGTCAAGTGCTCTCTGCAGACACTGCTGCATGAATGGCAGACTCAGTGAGCATTGGAAAACTTTGTGACATTTTTCCATTTAAACTTCTGAAATACATTGTAAATATAGTGATATGTGTTCTGTGTTAAAATGATGCTTGGGAATATTTTTTGACTCCCCTTTGCATTCCTTGGGAACACAGTTTGGCACTTGCTTGGCATTTTGAAAATGAGGTGACACATGTTTAGTCACATCGACACAGATGTGACTGTATCATAGAGCAGACATTTCTCAGGGAGGACTTCTGGCAGTACCTTATGACTCAGTGGAGAATAATATTGGGAATTACATGACTGGGTAAGTCCTTAAGATCTGCGGTGTTCACTTTTTTGGTCAAAATTATTACTAAACACTGTAATGTGAAATATGCAGCTACAGGAGCAAGGCCGTGTTCTGTTAGTCAAGTGTTTGAGAAGAGAGGTTCTGCCACAAGTAAGGTATAGTTTGGAAAGTTGTGGGTTCTAATGTTGAAACCAGCTTTTAGAGTATGGACATTGTTCTGCAGGGTGTGTTTGAGTCCTGTAGGTTGGTGCTGCTCCACGGAGAGCTGGCTGGTCATGCAGTGCTGATTCTTCCCTTTGTTTTTCTCTGGCAAATTTCATTAAGAGAAGCAAAGATTAAATTACTTTTCTAATGCATTTTTTTAAAGTAAGTAATTGGTGATGTTGTTATGGGGATAAAATGGTAACCATGGGACAATATTTCAATTAAAATGCCCTCATCTTGGATAAGTGTGAGAAACTCTACCCTCAAAAAGCAGTGTGGACATAGAGGTATATGGAATACAAACTGCAGCTGTTAACCAGTTATTATGAAAGATTGTTTACATGAAGATTTTCTATGAAGGAGCCAAAAACTTTAGGTGGGGCAGAAGCACCACCTAATTATTATGTTACCTGATGCTTACTATGACATACTCCKCATTTCACTTGGTTATTGCTTGCCAGATTTTAATTATTTGGGTTGAAATTTCCCATGGTAGGTGTCTTTCATAGGCTGACTTCTTGGGTGCTGTAGAGGGGAGAAAGGTTCTGCCAGCGTGATTCCATCTTTCCTAAAAATTGGGCAGAATACTTTCTTGAGTTCATTATAAAATAGAAAAGAAATAATCTAATGACCTATAGTGCTGCTTTGTGAAAAGTTGAGATGTGTTATTGTGTAATGTTTCTGCCAAGGATGTACTTGTGATCAACCTTGTGAAAATCTCAGAGTTGGTCAAATCAGCGTTGAGTACAAATGTAAAAGATAATCCCTGCAGTGAATATGCTTCAGCCTGAGCTAAACAGGATTTCTCTGTAATTTGAAGGCTAGGGCTCCTGCATTCCTCCCTGGTGTGATTTTGGATAAAAATGAGAGCACAGAAAATTCTCTATCTGTTCTCCTGATAGCCAGTTCCTCTTTCCTCCCAGCAGCACAGGGGAAGCAGCGACTGGATTTAAACGGAAGRTGCAAAATGCAGATTTTCGCAGAATTAATGTACAATAAATGTAGAGATGGGGGTGGTTGAATGAGGAGAAGGAGATTGAAAATATTAGTATTCGAAAGAAATAAAAGGGAGGCTGTACAGTGTGGGTACATATGATTTATTTTATAATGCTAATACAGTTGTTTGTTGGAATGCAGTTTTGCTATCTGCATAGATTAGAAAGTGTTTCTGAAATGGAGTAGGGAATAGCAAAAAAAGAGAAGGCAAATCCTGTTTAAGCCCCATCTTTGCTACACTTCATTTTCTGTATTTCTAATTATTTTCCCACGTTATGATACAGAAAAATGCTGGATACTCCTAGGTCACTCAGCAGAGAGTGGGTGCTCTGCATTGATCATATAAAGGGCTGTACAGTACAGGGCAGAGCATAATGGGGAAAAATCACTTCTAGTTCTCTTAATGTGAGTATAAGAAGTTTATAGAAACTTTTGCCTTGTGTGCTCATGTCTTAATTCTCTGCAAAATGGGAATATTGTCAGAATGATAAAGATATTTTCTGAATACTTGTAAAGTGGTCGGTCGCAATATTGTAGGCGTTATCGGAAAGTTAATGAAAACATTAAAATGGTGGTTTTAGAAGAAGRCTTGAGTAGCATGCAGTAAATAAGGCCTCAGGCCCTGTGCTGAGGTATTTCACTGAATGTCCATTAAGCAGCAGCCTCCGTTCTGCCCGCTCATTCCGCCAGGTAGCCCTTGGAAAATGTACTCTGTGACTAATCCAGTTAAAGGCAATATCATAATGCAGGCACACAGGAGGCCAACAGAAGCTTGTACAGATGCTTTTGTCCTCACACAACCTCGGAGTATCGAACTTTACAACCCAATATTTGTTCTGTAAAGTTAATAAATGCAATATGTAGATATATATATTTGCTTTGTGTGACTGGGAACCTTGTATCTGTTGGCTGTGGATGGCTTTCAGACGACACCAGTACACTTCACGTAGATGTTGTGCTTTGACTTGCCAGGTATTTTGCTTAGTTTCATCAGGACAGGTAATGTTTTCAGACAGCTGTGTGGAAAAGGATAATTTAAAGGCAGGATATGAAGGTATTAGGGATGTGGTGGATGGGGTGGCTGCAAGTGCTGAGGCCATGAGTTATTTCCAGATTTTGAGCCAAAGATAGCCAGTCTGTCCATGTCTAAATGTTGATGCTGCTGGCTGCACAGRTTGTCCTTTTGCTGCAATTTCTAAAATGAAAATAAAAGAGACTGGTAAAGGTAATAAAGTGTTAATAATCRCTTAGTAGTCTGTACTGAAGTCATAACTGGCATGCAAAAAAAAAAATCTGACTTGTTACTATCTGTGATGTATGTAAAGTGATTTAAAGCCCGCAGAGGATCCAAATGCAGAAGGTATTTGCTCTTAATCTCAATTGCCTCTGTATTTTTGTTACTGTTGTTATGTGAATGATAAACCACCCACAGGATCTGATTCCTTTTTCAGTAAATACGATTGTGTTTTTTCTATACCTTAAGTTTACAGGATCAGACTCAAAACTCCATTTATGTGGCCCGAGATCACTTGTGTTCCTAATTTATGGTGCTGTCTTTGACTTTTCRATGCAGAAGGATAGTCTAAGTATTTAACAAGGTCAGGGGCATCATGAACCTCTTATTTCCCTTTTTTCCCTTCCCAAACTCAGGCATATCATGTTCCTCAGAGGCCTTGGAGCAGAAGTTCTTGCTGCTGTTACACGATAGAGTAAAACCTTGAAATGTGCTTGCCTCATTCTGTATGCTCCATTTCAGATTTAACATCATTTTTGGAATTGAAAGTAGGGTCATTTTGCCTGGAGTTGTACAACATTAGCCAAAGTAATTCAGTTATTCCAGAAAACTGATTAGATTGTCCTCTCTCAAGGGTGGAGGCTTTTGTATTTGTTCTGTAAGGTGTGCAGTGCATTTCTGAGAACTCTGGAACTGCTATTACAGACTTCAGCYGTAATTGCAATAAATAAGTGCATRAGATCTCTGCTGTTMTATTTTTCTTGAAAGAAAGTAAGAGCCAAAAGCACCTTTCATAGAATCCTTTTTTGCATGCTCTGTATGAAAGATGCACCATCCTTTTCCTCTCTGTTAATTTGGTATAGTGCACTGTCATTATCTACTCTCATTTTATTAAATGATTTCTGAGAGTGGGATTATTTACGATGTATATGTCATGACACTAGGAAAGTGCATTTTTTTCTGTATGTGTCTGTAAGTCACCTCTGTATTTTGTGCAGCTCTATTTTGTTCCATCCTGGAGACTTGAATAAAGTGGTTTTGGGTTTTTGTTTTATTTTTTGTCTCAAGGCAAAGATTGGGTTATTTTATCACAATAGGTAAGGAAAATAAATGGATATTTAATTTTATTTTACYGATCTAAAGGTATTTTAGTGGTATTTTGCAATAATACATAAACAATTGACATGTAGAGATGCAAGCATGCCTTAAGATGGGATCTCAAGAGATGCCAGAGCAACTCTATAATATGATTTAACTGTGGACAGATGTATTATTCCCTGTTTTAGTGTGTGGACTGACAAATGCAGTTTGTTTGCAGAGTTTTGATAGTTGAGTTTCAGTGGCCTATGATTTCTGACTATAGTATTGGCATGTTCACAGCAACKTTTTTATTGTGTCGTATACTCAATATATTAATTCAGGTTAAACAAACTAAGATCTTTCCATACCTGTGTGAACTAAAGTATCTTGTCACTTTTTTCGTGATAATTTTGAGTGAGAGGGAAACTATTCAGACACAGGGAGTGTAGCCATACCAGCTTTGTGACTTCCCAAATAGTACTTTTCTGTATTATGGAAATAAAAAAAATTTTAAAGCCTTAATGTGTGAATTGCTTACATCTCAGTTTACCAGTAACAACTTTAAGAAAGGGATGGGATGTGTAGTGCTTGTGTCTGTAGTCTAAAAACTTGGAAACTCTGCTTTAGTGAAACCTGGAGACTATTGGATGGATCCTTGAGCAGTTTAGCTGATGAAGATGAATGCAGCTTATGGCATTTACTGTTATGGGCAAGAAAAATAAATAAGACTTTTCTTTCACTGGTGAGTGATACTTTGCTACGGCACTTGCTCTCGATGGTAAATGGCAGCGCATGGCAGTAACTGATGGGGTAGCTGATGTCTTGGTATCAATAAGAGGCTGAATTATAACTTAACCTTTCCCTGGGTCTGTTATCTGTCTTGTTACACATTTTTCATGAAACCCGCAGCATCCTCGAGACCCTTCAGACTTCTGGGAAATTCAGTTCCAATTGACTTGAAGTTCAGAAGTTACTGAGGAAGGACAGAGCAACCAGCCTCGTAAATAAATCTAGTAGGTCTCTTCTTGCTCTTAAAAGGAATTGCTGGGAAGTTCTGATAAACCAGCTGTCTTTTCTTGYGTATTGCCTGAATTTATTACATGTTTAAAACTTCCGTCCCGTTTGGTGGCCAGCCTTTCCAGTCTGAGAAGGGCTGAAAAATCCCGAAGGGTTGGGAAACACAGTGCATGCGTTTCTGTAGAGAGAGGCAGGATGAGTGGAATTCCTGCCCTGCTCTCTCGGAGCCTGTGCCAGCCTGACCGCAGTAGGCAGTGGATGGCAAATCCATCTCCTCGTCTCCTTTCCCGCAGGACAGCGGGCTGCTAGCAGGAGGACACGGCTGACTAGCTTTGGCAAGGAATATTTTGTGCTTATTTCTCACAGCAGAACTGTTTGAAGGGTTATGGATTGTATAATGGGAGGCAGCTGGAGAGGCTCTTCCCCTGCATGTTCCCCATGGCAATGGGTCTCATTCATTTGCTTCACTCTGCGATTCCCAGGATGTGGCTCTTGAAGTAAATTCAATTGACAGTAAATCCCTACCAGTCTCACTGTAGGACTGCAAGTTGAACATCATTGCTTTAGCATAAATCTTTACAAGAGATGTTAATGTTTGGTTAAAATATGCAAATATTTACTGACTTGTCTACTGTTTGTCAGCTTGGCATGCGAGACCTTGGATCTGATCCTTCTGTCTTGGCAGACATTGGGAATTTTGCCAGTAACATTAATAGGAACAGCATTGTGCCCTCTAATCTGTTTGTTTATGAAGTACAGCGAGAGTTATCTGGCTAGATGCTTTACAGTGAATTGAAAAAGCATCTGTTTGAAATTTTTTTAGGAACCGTCACATGCTTTAACTTATCTTTATCTTAGTGTATGGACCCTTTGATTCCATAAAACACATCAGTGAGCTGTGGAGCATGGAAGTGCACAGTCATGAGTTAAACTGCCGTGAAACACTAGAATTTTAGTTCATGATGTTCTCTCCTCCTACATTGATTTTAATTTGAAGTTGGACTCATCAGACTGTGGAGTAGTTCTTCAGAGCCTCCTGTGCACCAAGCAGGCATAGTGTGTGTTTACTTGGAAGTAAATGACTCTGTAGATCACATTGTTTATCACTCTTCCTCCTCAAGCTGTCCTCGCTGCCTTTCCCAGCCCCTTCTGCAGTTCTGGAGGGGAAATGTGCAGTTTTATTTGGAGATTAGATTTTAGTTACTCTTTTCATGTTTGTTTACAAAACCCCTTTGGCAAGAAGGTGGAATACTCATTAGGAATATTGAGCCTGAAAATCATTAGTTGTAGAGGAAAAAAAAAAAATCCATCATGGTTAGTTGAGAAAACCACCAAGGTTTAGGTTGGAACTAACCAGATCTTTGAAATGGTATTTTGTGGAAGATAAGCTGAGTACAACTTGGCCTTCAAAGAAATGCAAGTTCAGTAAGTTCTCTTCTGCTTAAAGGCAGGAGTTTTGAGGCATAAAGTATGATGCCAGATTATATTTATATATAGAATTTCTTGGGTATGTCCACCTATTTTAGATGTGCAATTTTAGATAGTGGGAAGATGTTGAAGATATATTAAACTTCACTATTAGAATGAATTGTTTCTCATAATTGAATTTAGAGCTCTTTTGGCATGTGGTTTTCCAGGTCGCTTTGAGAAAATGAGTAATCCTGATGTTACTTCTGTTACATGTTTAGTATTTTAATTTCAGTTTTACAGACAGAAGTGAAATGCATAAGTAATTTGCTCAGTTTTGCAAAGATAGTTGGACATAAGCACAGACCTTGTGACACTTCAGCTTTCCATTCTAATTGGTAATAAATTCTACTSTAAGAGTGAATGTAGAAATTCCAATTTTGTGCCTGAAATCTTTGAAAAGAAAGATTTGTAGAACTGAAAATAAATTTCCTTTAACAAGTACCTTCACTGGTTGGCTGTTAATGATTCAATGAATACTTTGGGGTTGGAAAAGACCTCAAAGGTTAAGTCCAACCTTTGAGCAAATACCACCATGCCAGCTAAACCATATTGTGAAGTCCCACGCTCACTTGCTGTTTGAACACTTCCAGGAATGGTGACTCCATCACTTCCCTGGGTAGCCCATTCCAATGCTTAACCACTCACTCAGTGAAGAAATTTTTCCTKATATCCAAACTAAACCTCTCTTGGTGCAGCTTGAGAGCAGGTTTCCCCTTATCCTGACCCTTGTTCCCTGGGAGCAAAGCCCAACACCCACCCAGCTCCAACCTCCTTTCAGGAACCTGGAGCCTCCTTTTCTCCAAGCTGAGTTCCCACAGCTCCCTCAGCTGCTCCGGGTGCTCCAGACCCTTCCCCAGCTCCGTTCTCTTCTCTGGACTTGCTCCAGCCCCTCACTGTCCTTCTTGAAGGGAGGAGCCCACAACTGGACATGGGACTTGAGGTGCGTCCTCAGTAGTGCCCAGTACAGGGGGGCAGTCACTTCCTTGGTCCTACTGGGACTTAGGAACTGCTCTGAGATGATTTTAAACATGGATAAGTCAGGTACTAAAATAGATTTTAAGAACTAGTGGTTGGTAATTTACGTTCACATAGTCCAGGCTCACCTGCTAATTTAGGGTACCAAAAGTGGGAGCACGGGTTTTGGAAGTCAGCAGGAAAAGCCAGATGCCTCCGAGTAACCGTTTAGACCACCTGGATTGGAGTCTGAAGTAGATGGCACAAATACTCAACAAATGTGCATGTTTGAGTCTGCATGTATGGCTATAGATGGGATTGAAATGAAATCTGAGGCCCTGAGTGCATAATTTTCCATATGTTGTCCACATGCTAGTTTTGTTTGTAATGATCTGATTTTTTTCTAAACAAGTTACACTGCAGTGGCTCCTTACCTACCACTGTGTCCTGTGCACTGTGACTGCAGTGGGTTTTTTACACTCTGAAGTACCATTAGTGTGACTCAGTTTAGCCAGTTATCTGACAGCCTGGTCCTTACTGCTCTTGCTTTCACTCAACTTAGTTCACAGGTTTTTGCTTAGGATCAGTTATATCCTGTGAAGTGCTCTGGAGTCGTCAAATTGACCAAAGAAATTGTGTGGCCACTGCTGGGTGTGTAAAATCCAGCTTCTCAAACAGATGAGTTCAATATTTATGCAACCAGTCAGCATAAGGCAATTGATAAGGAACATCTTTGTCTTTTACGTGGTGCCATGTTGGAGAAGAAGGGCTTCCAAATGCCTGTCAGCTGTGCTGGCCAGGTCAGTGAGGATGGGATCTGTGTTTAATCAGCTCTTTGGGAATAAACACACAGAAGCTCTGCTCAGCCTTTCGGTCGAAGGAATTTTGGTTATATGTCAGCCAGGAAGTGAGGAAATCAAAAGTACAGCAGAGTTCATGGAGTCCTCTGTTTTCAGTCCCTTAGGAGGAAAACAGAATGTACATGAGAAAAACATCAATTAACTATTGTACTCCCGTGAAAGCAGATCCTAGATTTGTAAAATACACAGTGGCCTAAAATGGTAGTGAAGTGGAAACCAGTGTAATTTTTAGTTATATCTAGAAAGCATCCTAAAATACACAGCTTCAGAAGACCTAACATTTATGTAATTGAAAATACGTGCTTAAGTGATCCAGCAGAATCTTTAATAGAATTACCTCATGAATGAATTTACTCATATGTATGGAAGTGCAAAACCTACTTGCCTGTTCCTATTCTGTTCGAAAATGCAGACTTATTTTTAGCAGAAAAAGAAATATCTGGGTGAATGAGGTAATATTTTGCAGGGCTGTTATTAAGAAAGAGGCACATGTCACAGATTTGTACCAGAATAACTGCAAAATATTTGTGCTTATGTTCCTTCATTTTTGAGAAGATTTTTTTTTTTAGTTGTAGAAATTTTGTATTGATGTTGTAAAATAGAAGTTCATTTAAGTCTTGAAAAATCAATATTCCTTTATATTATTATTTTGATACTGAATGGAATTTTAAGAATAGAAGGGCAGAGGTAGAACACTATGTTGTATGATTTCTGAAAAGACTTGTTTATGTTTCTCCTATATGTTAGCGTAGGCATGTGTTAATGGGAAAATTGGGACAGTGGATTATTTTTTATATGAGGAAAATGCATTTATTTGACTTACAGCTTAAATTCTTAGAGTTACTTTACCTTTGGTTGAAAATCTGAAAATACCATGTATAAAGGAAGCTTTTAACAGTGAATTTTTTAAAATGGGCTAAAAATAGTTATTTGAGACAATTGTAATAGTTGATCTGTAGTCACAAATATTGATAGTATGCTGCTTGCTAAAAGCAAAATTGAGAACTTAGATTTTTTTCTCTTTGAGTTATCAGAACACATTTTAGTGAAGTCAGCTTTAAAGTACGGTGTCTCTCGGGATGTGTATCATGTATTTAAATATTGTCAATGAAGGGAGAATATAGATGGAGATTTTAGAAGAGCTTTGCTTTTCTGCTGGTGGTTCAGATGTGGATAACCATTTCCCTCAGTTTATTGGCAGATGGTGTCTCTCTATATACAGATTTTTATTATAAGTGTCTCACCCCCCCTCGCCCCCCAGTATTTACTTTAAAATTATTGAAGAAGTTCTGCAGAAAGGTGTTGGTGTAGCAGGAGTATCTAGACTTTCTCAGCTGTAAATATAAGTAATATTCTCCAGCGGAAGGAGGAGACAAGTGGTTGGTTTGCTGTTGACCTGCTGGTCTTTCCCATTCCTCAGTGTCCATCCCTATGGTGCTTCACCCAGAGAAGGGGGCTCCTTCTCCCAAGTGTAGGTGAGAAGTGCTTGGAAGAGAAGGTGTTTCGGAGTACGTGGCTGCAGGCTGAGAGACAACACCTGGGGGATGAGTTGTGTTCCTTCCAAAGCAAAGGTCGTGTTGCCATTGAGGACCCAAAAGCCTCTGCTTAAATCCATGCTGACTTTAGCATTTGAAACCCCTACTTACATTCTTAAAATCAGTCGTGGGCTTAAGTACCTTCTTGAATTAGAATCAAAACTGAGAGCTGGGAGCGAGGGAGACAAGCCTGGGAAGAAATTAGTTAGTGAGAAGCTTGGTTTAGGAGATGTGACTGGCACAGCACGAGGGGGATGTGATACAGCACCTTGAGACGGGAATGGAAGTTGGTTGGCAAGTTGTCAGTGCCATTCCACAGCTAACCAACGTTTTATCGTCCCCTCTGCCCCCGCTCTAGGATTTCTGTCCCTGAGTCATGGCAGACAGAAGACCAGAGAAGGCATGTGAACAAGCATGTGAATCCCTTAAGCAGCAGGATTATGAAGTGGCAGTGAAGCATTGCACAGAGGCTCTCCTTTCCCTCAGCCAGTACCCCCCAGCTCACCTCCCGGAGCCCTGCCAGGCAGAACTCGACCGCATCAAAATCGAGACTCTTCTGTATAGAATTGCTTCCTTTTTACAACTTGTGAGTGTGACTCTTTATAGTATCTAGTGAACTGGAAAGAAAAGTCAAATATCTTGTATCGTCAAGATTTAAATACAACTCTTTGAGTTTTTGGCGTGTTGCTTTGCCACACAATCCCTCCTCCTATAGTGTCTSTGAGGCTTCTGTCTTGTAGTTCTCCCTGATTTGTTTATTTTTCAGGATTGGAACCTCTTAGCTTGGGTCTCAATCACAGTTCTCTAAACAAATAAGGAAAAATACTTACAACATTTTTTTAAAACAAAATATATTCCAGGAAGGCAAAATAGCTGGGTTTAGGGCATTATGTTTGTACAGCTATGCTGAATTACRTACCAAATTACCTTATCTTTAAAGAGCATAAAATTAAAGTTTCTGCAAATATTAACACTCAAAAAACAAAGTTAAGAAATGCCAGAATCTAGGTAGCTAGTTCATACCTGATTTAGCTCCATTTGCATAGGCTTAAAATTAGTCTTTTAGTATTTAATCCCTGCTGTCCAGGGCTAGGCTCAAGCATATCTGGTGAAAGATGTAACTTAGACTCTGGCAGATACTTAGTGGACAGGTGAAAATGGGTCTTGTAAAGGTTTGTCAATGCACAGCAATAGGCATAACCCTGAATTATAGGTGACCCCATTGCCAAAGACGTGTCCTTCCTTTAAAGCATCAGAGAGCTCCAGTTTCTTAAAGGAAAGGACATTACAGTGCTTAAGAATAAACCTACAACCTGCTTTTTCTTACCTTTCTGGAGATGCTATTACAGATTTATTGGGGACTTGTCCACCCCAAATCTTCATGTATTGAGTATGAGCAGTGTCATCCCAGGTGGAAAAAGTTTGGCCAAGTCAGAAGACCTTTCTGGGCAACTTTAAGACAAATCTTGCCCATCTGATGAGGGAGTGTTTTTAAGCATCCTTTAAATAAACATCTGAATTGGACTATTCCGTGTGCAAAACAAGAATGGAGAAACTCCTTAAATGAAGAAGTGACCTATCTTATGGCTCCTCAGGGGAAAAGATTAACGAATAACTGAGGTTGGCTTTTTTAATAGAAGTTGTCTTACTACAGACTTGACTTCTCCAAATTATTTACATAAGCCAATATAGAGATTGGTGCCTGGAGTATTTAATACATGCTGACATCACTCTGAAAATCCTGTGAGGCACCTACCTGGATGTTCATCACAGTGATATTATTGCCTTAAGTCAGCAGGGACTTTGGAAAAATACTTGTAATCAAAGCCTTCCTATTAAAGACTTGAATTATATAGATATGTAAAATCTTAAAAGAAAAAGCTGAAAAAAATGCCAAATTTTCCTTCTTGTTTTAGTAAACAAAATAATCTTTAAAATCACCACTGATAAGACAGAGTAAAAAAATATACACGCAAAAATTTCAGGAGAACCGTATTAGTGCAAATTTAAAAAAACCTGGTATCTGGAAAGTTAAGTTCTATATTTTTTCCTAGGTGTTGTGAGCCACCTACAAACATATAAAACACACCTTTGCCCATTTGGGTTTTTCTTTGAAAATGTTCTTGTGCTGAGAATTTGAGAAAAAGTCAACATTTCAAGAATTAACTGAGAATTTGAGAAATAGTCAGCATTCTAAGAATTAATTATATTATAATTGACATATGACTTACGTTCTTTACATATTCCACCCAGAAAAAGACAAGGTAATGGTTTCTAAAAAGTTTTTAAAAACTTGTAATTCAAGCATGTAGTTGTGTATGCTAACTGGAATAATGCTATTTTTAAACTTTTCATGTTTTACCTTTCAGAAAAAGTATGGGCAAGCAGATGAAGACTGTAGGCATGGTATGCTTATTTCTTTTTTTTATTACATAGTGTTATGAATTGCAGTCAGTTGTCTGAATTTTTAAAACTGATGCCCGGATTTGTTAGTTTGCTAACAGTGGTTTTTTCCCTACCTAAAATTATGTATCTGCTTTATAATACTTTTTCTGCCCTTTTTTATTTTTTTTTTTCTTAAAGAGAGATCTCACTATTTTTTAGCTGTTACTCAAGTACCAGAACTCATATACATGTCTTTGGCACAGTGGTGCTATTTGGCTAATAGTTATTTTAGTGCCCAAATGTAGGATGAGTTGATAGTGTCAGGATTCTTGCAGAGATAAAGACATAAAGACAGCTGATCGTTCCRCCTTTCTTCCCAGGGACATGGTGGATATTTTGGTTTGCATTTGGGACTTAGTTCAGAGAAAATCAAGATGATGCACATTTGTTAAAGCTTCCAAATGTGCCTATGTCACATTGAAGTTGAGCCTTTCATGTTTCACTGCCTTGTTCAGTTTGGGTATTTTTAAGGGAATTAACCATCTTTCCTAATCTTGTTGTTGTTCATGTTTAATGCAAATGATTCAGAATTCACTGAGAACTCCTCACTGAGTTTGGAAAGCGTTGGAACAGAGTTTATCAGTTAGATTTGAAAAGAAAAGGTGGGTAGATCCCACCTTTAGTTCTTGGTTCTTTAACTACTCTTGAATGTTAAAGGAAATTTTTTTAGGTGACAGTTTTGTTACACAGACTGTGATTTACTCTTCTGACATCCCTATGCTAGCAGTGATAATCTTTAAATTATTCCTTTATGGGTTTGTGGGTTTTACATTGTTTTGGGGTTTTCTTTAATGTATTTGTCTTCACTGATAGCCACGTCATAGTTTGGGAATTTGTGGGGCTCTGCAGCCTGCTTATAAAAGTCCATAAAACTTGACTAAAAAAAACAAACTTGCTTTCTGTAGGTGTAAAATTAAAGTTTAATAACTTAAGAATGTCTGAATGTCACTTAATCAGTACCATTCTTAATATAGCCTGAAATCTTTTTTAAAACAGCTTTTGCCTTATTGATGTATGCTATAGGGGTGTAGTGTTCTGACTCACCTCAGAGTTGTCTTTCATGATGGCAAATAAAAGCGAGAGACATATGGGAAGGTGAATGATGGTTAAAGGAGGTAGGAGGGAGAATGCTGTTTAATGAATGGTGTTCTCATTGATGAGCTCTGATGGGTTTGTCATGGGGGACAGGGGTGACATTCATCTGTTGAAGTTTTTCTTGGTGTGTGTGTCAGTTATCAGTATCTCAAAGGAACTGTCATGGTAACTGCTTCTCTCTCACTGGACGGGCATAGAGGTGGGTGGGATAGGACCACTGATCTCTACCTTCTTTTCTAAAATTAAGTAGAAAAACAGCCTTTAAATGTATATCAATTAACAAAGAAATAGCATCCAGATTAATGTTAATTTCCTTCATTCATGCCAGCATGTTCTGCACATATTTTTTTCCAGATCTAAAACTGAGGACATTTTTGAACTTACTAATGCCATATTTATGTATGTATATAAAAATGTTGTGTATGTGTTTATATATATATATACACACATATACACACATACCAGATATTGAATGAATGATTTGATTGTGGTTCTCCATGATGTGTGGTTATCAATTGTAGCCCAGCACCTGACATTTAGAGTATCTGCATTTATGATCCCAAAAGGTCTTAGTTTTGGTTTTGTGTTTGAAATATCCTTGGGAAGAAACAACCTTAGCATGGACTACTTGATACTCACACTCCTTGATACTCACAGGTTTTTTATAATCGGCGAAGCTTTATTCAAGCTGCTGTTCTGCCTTTTTACAAGACTTGACATGTTGCACAGCTCTGACGGTTTTATTTGATCCTGAATGATCAGTGTATTTTGGAATAGCTGGAGAAATACGTGTTCTTTATAGTATGCTGCTTGCACTGTCACAAGGAATGATGATAACTTAAAATCTGTTAAATTATTCCACAAATCTTTACCAAAAGACACTGGTTAATGTGTTGCAACTTTTTATGTGTAACCGCATGTTTTAGCTGGGTGATACTATGCAGAGGGTGATATGAAATATTGTAATTGGAGATTTAATCTTTGAGATTAAAATAGCTAACTGTCAGACTTGTTAAAGCTATTTTTGGCGCTTCTGCTTCTGATTTGGGAAGGAAGTTCTATTTTTGGCAATGTGGTCAGTACTTTCAGAGTGGCAAATTCAGCCTARTCTTTGAGGCACTTTATAAAAAGGATCTAGTTACCATTGCAGTTTGAAGAGATGCCTAGTTGTTTTTATTTAAATGTTTTGTGGGACTATTTATTTCTTGAGTCTTTCATGCAATTTCTGTTAACGATGTGAACGTCTCTTGAGTGAGGAGTTTTGATTTATTATTCTAAAATGTAACCCTGAAATTCTGGTGAATGTAAAATTCCTGTTAGCACTGAGAGGGGCTGTTTGCATCTGCATGAGTAGCAGTATAAACACAGATGTTGATGTTGCCTGCAATAACAGTTATTTTATAATTCCATAATTCTAAACAACTGTCCAGCCTTCTTTTCAATTCACACGCTTAGCTTGCTAGCTTTTTAGTCACTCTGGCGTTCGTTTTCTGGACAGGTAATATGTGTGATTAAGTGTTGTTCCAGCTTGTCTGAAGCACGTCTGTATCGTGAAATAAATCCTGTCACTCCTGGAAGTGTTAAGGAAAGTGTCTGTTTGGCACTGCTCGCTGCTGGTCCTGTGCTAGGAAGCATTAGGAAAGTTTTCTGTTACAGGGAGCCTGTAAATTTCTGGGCTCAGACAATCGTTCCTATATCCCACACTTTGCAGCATAAGTGAATAAAAGCTCTTTTAAAGGAGCAGGAATTGCCCATGAGGAGGTTGGCTATTTTTGGAAGCGACAGGGCATGTTTTTTGTGAGCATGAATGGATCTTCCTGAGCATGTTTGTGTTACTGAGAGGTTGTTGGTTGCTATTTCTTTTTTACCCTTTCTGTAAGAGGAGGTCCTTTGTGTCTGTGTCAGATATTTGAATTTACCCTTCCCATATTTAATTTATGTCTATTTTAGCATGTAAACATGACAACCTTTTTTGAGCTCATGTGCAGCATTTATTAGAGGGTGGGAGACAATTTTCAAGTTAATATTAGACAACAGCAAATGATACTTAATTTACATCCAAGAAGCCATGGATTCCACCTAAGCTTCAAACTATGTTTTCGTGTTAAGGGTGAAGGAAAACTGTATATATGACTTCAATGTCTGTGGTGCTGAGGGTAATAGTGGCTGATTTGTGTTGCAGTGCTGGGAGAGGGGCTGGCCAAGGGCGATGGATCTCTCCGGGCAGTGCTCTGCTGCATGCATCTCAAAGGGAAGCTGCAAATTGTGTCTAATGTTCTTTCCAAATCACTGATGGGGGAATCACTGGTAAGTTGGTTTGCTGCAATCTACGTAATGTAAAAAAAAAACAGTTTTGTGTTTCCTTCTTTTAAAAAATCTGTTTAATAACAAACTTGTGAACATATGTTTCACTGGCAGGTTGCAACAAAAATGATTTGTATGAAAAAGATAAATATATGGGAACACATATGTCATCAGGATGCCAGGTTGTTGCATAACCAGTGTTTCAGAGTTGTTAGGATTTTGAAAAGTTCTTTCACTGTTGGCCCTGAATCCTCAGGGAATACAAAATAATTTGCGTATTTGTGCAGTTGATGAGAATGATATTAATACCAAACTTTTTCATGCATATTCTAAGTTGCACCTGACCCCATTTTGTATGGGCTCCAGGAATTTTAGCCATCTAAGCAGAAAAAATATTGATTGGACTTTTAAATAACTTGCCCATGATAAGTTGTAAAGCAGCATGAAAAGCTTTTCAGGAAGAGAAAAGAAGCTTTGCATTTCAAGGTGAAGATAAAGGTTTGAGTTCAAAGCTTCTGTTTTACCCTTGAACTGTGAAAACTTGTAAAGATGCTTTTAACCCCAGACATGTAAGTAACTGTTCTGACTCTTACGTGACTACTCATATGGGGAAAATTAGGGACATATAGTAAGTCTCTAAAGAATAGTGTCCTTTTAATTTCTGTAATCTGGGTTATATAGGCAGTTCATCACCATGAACTGCTGGTTGTGATAAACCCAGAAACATGGATGTAGCTTGGTTGGACTGAGAGGAACGTGTGATATCAGAAACTTGCATGAGAACCTCTTACCTTGAAATTGGATCATGTCTCCTGGATCTTGGTGCTTAACTGAATCAGTAGGTTGTTTTTGAGAGTTCTGTTTGTCTGTCTGGTCTATATCCTGAATTCCCTTCCCCCCGGCCATTGGCTATTTTTACATAAAGAAAGGGTTTTTTTTCTTTGTTTAGCTGTTTTCTAATGAAAAAATGTTTCATTGAAAAATTCCTGGTGAGGTTGAAGGAAACTTGCCTTCAGGAAAAATTAGTAAAATAGCCTTATTGCAGGGAATGTAGAGTGCCCTTGTTTTGAGCTGTTGTTGTGCAAATAAAGGTAGCTTTGTGTAGACTTCCAGAGTGTCATCCCAAAGCAGAGTTTGAGAGATTTTTACAAGCTTTAGGTTGTTAGACATGGTTGTTTTCAGTAGGAATATTAAAATCAGCAACTGATTTACTGACTTGTGCCATTGTCTGAAAGAAGAAGTGAAACAAAGTTTTGGAATGAATTTATTGAAGAGTTGGAATTCATCCAGTTTCCTCCCCAGTGGCTCAAGAGAATGATTCTTAGTAACATTTTTTTGCTCTAATACATTTAAGCTCAACAGGTTCAATTTTCAGCCTTCTGCTGAAGAAGAGAAAAATCATTTTGGAAAAAGCCTAAGTGTGAGGATTGTTAAGTGTGTAAGTTTTCAGCAAGGAGAAATCTCTGCTGCTCATTAGCACCGTCAGAACGTGGAGAAGTCTAACAAATGTAGTAGCACTTAATTAAATTTCTGAAAGAGATTATTGAAATAAACCCCACAGGTCTGGGTTCCTTTAATCAAAGTTTTGACTTAGATGAGTGTGAAATTGTTACAAATACCTATATATTTCACATAAATTTTTACTTCCGATGTACTTGACTATGCAGTTAGTTACATGGTTAATCTTTACTTTTGAATGAAAACTCCAAAAATTACAGAGTCTACCTCAGAATGGGAAGAGTTATGGAACTGTAGAAATTAGTGATCTATCAAGTAGATCCTTAAAAAGAAATGAATCCATCACTGCAGCAGCAGCGAAAGATTGTTATATTAATTCTTYAGAGCTGAAGTGTTGCAGTAACCATGGTATATTTTTTTCCCCCAAGTTCTTCTTAATATGGTGCTTTCCTAAATCGTCCTGWATTGATTCTTCCTCTAAACATACTGCTGCTTTTGGCCAGTGTAGAATTTCCCTTTTTCACCATGATGTTTGCTCAGTGTTACTTAGTTTAAAATTGGTGTTGTAAATCAAACTCATTTTTCCTTCTTCCCTTTCTCCTGGTGTTGAAGGGGAAATGAACTTGGTTGATGTGGTTTAATGCATGTGAAGGTTTGTGTTCAATAATTAATATTCTTTCTCCCCCCAGAACGGGATGGTAACTAAAGATCTGACACGACTGAAAACACTTCTTGCTGAAACAGAGGTAATAATGAGAGTATTATTGGGAAAAGTGTGAGCAGTACCAGAAGCAGCTGAAAGGCTGCTTTCCATGTGTCCCAGGAGATCTGGGCTCACTGGGAACATACTGGTTCAAACATTATTGTTTCCACTGGTCTGATGGTCACTACCCACCAATCTCTTCAGGAAATTTTCATCACAGTCTTGCAGGACGTATAAGAAAATAAAAAATGCTGCTAATAGGTTGTTGATTGTTGAAGTAGCAAGTAGAAAGAATTCTAAGCATTTAGATCTGCATTATTTATTTAGTTAGTTAGTTATTGTGTTTTTSTTTGTTGGAAATTAGTCTGAAGTAATAAACATGACTTCAGAWTTTTTTTAACAATATAAATACCCTCTCAATCACCTTTTCTTGTTTTGTACTGAAGGTCAAACYGTCATGTCTACTAATTAAGTTGCCCCCCCTTTTTTTTTTCTTAGGCTTAGTCATTTATTTGAGCTTTATTTTTAGTGTAGATTCAAAGCTGAAAGACTTGTCAATGCACTGTAGAGTTCTGGCCTTTTAGAAATGCACTGCAGTCCACATTAAGTTGATCACAGGGTGGAATTTGGTCTTGTAAAAATCTCTAAAATTTTCTTATAACCAGTGAACTTGRTGTTCCTGTCAGAATTCCTGTTATCATCACAATCACTGTTATCAGCAGGGCTTGTGACTGGAAGTAATTTCAACTTATGATTGATATTTTTGTAATAGTTGTTCTAAACCCCATTTTGACAGCAGTTCTTGTTGATGAAATTGTTTTGTGTTCCTTTATAACTGTGGGCTTTTTTATATAATTGTAGGCAGCTGGTAAAGTACCATCAGGATATCATGTAGAAGATTTAGAAGAAGGTATGTAATTCAATTTTAAAGCTACATAATTTCATAGTGAGAAGACTTGGATCCTGCTGAATGCTCAGCGCTKCAGTGCAGGCAAAAAGTGAAAAAGGGGCTTGACTCCTGTGGTGAGCCCCAGGGACTGAGGTAGAATTCTCTCAGTATTGACTGAATTTGGGGGCAGAAGTTTCTGTTTATTGACCAGGGGGCTGTATSAGAGCCTGCTCCATTCTGCAGATGGTTGGAAACTCGCCTTCGTGACCTCTGYTCTAAATGAGTTCATTAGGGATTGTAAATTAGTTTGGGGGGGGATAATTYTGCTTGTGTTCAGATACGATTTGGGTCGATGTTCGGAGATGTGGATCCCTGAGCAGTTGCTGTCTGACTGGGAAACTCTTGGCAATTGGAGGAGTAACCCTGCTTGTGTCCCGGCAGGGTCCCGGGATGGCTGGCACTTCCGCCCTCCTCCCCGCGGCGTCACGAGCAGTGAGGAATACACRCTCTGTAAAAGGTAAAGTCCTTGCTTTATGTTAACATCCTCCGAGSGAAAATAATGTTTCCTCTCTTATTTACCTGCTGACAGGATGACTAAGAGGCCAGGAAAGTGAAGGTACTTGTTAGAACAGGAGCAGTTCTGTTCACAGGTTTTTCGAGGGGTCAGTTCATAGAATGGAATCACTAACTCAGTTTTTGTAATACAGTTGTTTGAGGAGCGTTTTGCTAGTGACAGGTCAGCTTCTGTCTTTCTCCCCCACCTTTGCTACTTTGGGTGGTTTCAGAGGTGTGAAAAGTTCCCCAGACAGCAGTGTAAGCAGACTGAAGCACAGTCAGGTTATGGTGCTGCCTTCAGATAAATGGGCTTTGTTGGTAGACGGGCTTTGTCTTCAGAAAAARAAAAGAAAAGAATTTCCCTCAGATCTCATTATTTCCCTTTTGCATAAACTCAAATACACAGAGAGGATCCGATGGCTTGTGTTGTTGTTTCTCCTTGTCTTTTCCAGTYGTCTGGTCAGTAAACAGGAAGATTGCCTGTGCTTTGTGGTGTTAATTGTCATTGCTCTACATAAAACTGTATGAATATATATGGGGAGGAACCATCATTATGCACTTGGTTCTGCCACTTATGTAACTAATGCAAATTATTTTCAAAAACTCTGACCTGCTTCTTAAATGCCATGACTGAATTGCTGAATTTGAGCTACTTTTGGCATGATTTTCTAGAGATGCTGAATCTTGGCAGCTCTTGTTGACTCTTAATCACGTCTGGTGCTTATTCAGCGATTTAAAAAAAGCAGATATTTACAATTCTTAGCTTGTGGTGATCTTTTGTTGGGTAACATCTATACCATGTTTCCAACCATTGCTCTGAAACATTTTTCCAGTAAAGCTGTAATGAGCTTTATCTCACTGTTAACCCTTTCAAGTGAGAAGGATGTGCCTTACTCAGCAAATCCCTATGAGCAGCATCATTCTGACCAGGGAGTAAAGGTTTTAGTTCCTTATGAGGAGGCAGTTACAGGTACTGAATATGAATTTTTGAAGCTCTGGTTTATTTTTCCTCTGTGTGCCATAAAGCAGTAGGAGTGCAGCATATTTATTCTAGATAATGAAGCTATGGAATTGCAGGAGGTACTAAATAAGAAAGTAAAAATGAGGGGAAAAAAAGTGTTAAAAATATAACAATGAGATCTTGGAAAACCTGTTTAATGATGACAGATTTTAAAGTCATATGCTTTCTTATTAAATAATGAAAAGGAGAGCCACTTGATTTCAAACCTGCTATGTAGGTTATAAGAACAGGTCAGCAATTTTTTATGCTTGCAGTCCGTTTACTTTAGGCCATGAAAATCATAATTATGCTTTAGCATTCTAATGCAGTGGYGAATTGGAAAATTTACAGTAAAAATACTCAAAAATTGACTCCCAAGAAAAACATTTTCATTTAAAATATATTAAGAAACATAGCTTGAGAAGGCCTTTAGTAACACAGCRTTGTATATCATGTTTAGTTTGTTTACAATTTGGGCATGCAAATCTTAAAGTACATTTCTTAAAGGAAAAGTGTATGCTAAATCAAATTATAACCACTGATACAAGTGTGGCTTAGATATGCAGGTACTTGTGCTGGAGGTTTTCATGTCACAGTCAGGTGTGGCTTGGCTTTGTCTCATAGCTCAAAATTCACAATTTAATTCACATTACATTGCATGACATGTAGTGTGGAAAGGTTGTTCAGTCACTGGTCCCCCCCTGTCAGGGATGTGGGGTCCTGACTTGCTGTATTAATGTAGCTTTGGWACAGCCTTTCTGTTTTACAGTAACTCATCACTGCAGGGGGAGAATCTGAATATAAGCATATTCACAGGTATACACATGGAATTCAGATGTACTTATGTTTACAGAGTTCCATTCACTTAATATCCCGACAGAGATCATCCTGCCTGGCTTTATRACAAATGTGATGTTTGCATTAATTTTTTATAGTCTCCTTCTGCAAAACAAACAAACAAAACAGTCTCCTGGCCTAATTTGATGGTGTATATCCAACACTTTCTTAGTACCTTCAGAACTTAAGCCTCTCCCCCTATTTAATTTTCATTTTGTCATCTATTTTTTAAGTGCTTCAGTTTTGAAGAATGATGAAGGTGCAGCTACAGCCTTGTGGCTTATAATTTTAATACAAAGTTAAATTATAAAAATAGTTCCCAAGTTATAGAGGCATTTGCCCAGACTTGCAGTAAATTGTGAGAACTAGAATGCTTAAATTGTATACAGGCCTTTGGAATATCATTAATTCGATGCATCAGCACATGCCACTAGATGGAAAATGTATTTCTTTAACAAATTCTTGATGTCTGCAAGAATAGATCCTTTTAGACTAATACACCCTTTCCAAAGAAGAGGATTAAACCTTTTCCTTGAGAGATTTCTGCGTAGGTGTATTTAGTGGAAGGGACCATGTGATGTCACTGTTGCTCCAGGAAAAACTGCTGAATGAGTATTTATCTGCTAATAATGTAACCACTGAAAGAAATTATGCTACATCTTTCCTTTGTCGTTGATTAACAGGGGGTTTTATGGTATATTAATACAGTGTCTAGTCATTTCAGGGATGGTCTGTGATCTCCCTGTGTTAATTGCTGTACAAACACTTGATGCTTTTTTCTTTAAAGCTGGAAGTTTCTTAAGATTTCTGTCCCCCTATGTTTCTAAGAAATTTGATACACTTTTCTGGGTTTGGCAATGAGAGAAGCTGCTGCCTCTCTTAGAAAACGCTGTGTAAATATATATTTCCAAATTAGTTTACATGGACTAAACTGCCTTTAGTTCCATGAGAGAAACTTAAAGAATGTCCTTCTGGCTTTACAGGTAAAATTTTGATAAATTTCTGTTTTTTTTTAATCGGAGATCGAAAAGTTCAAGGCATAATCGTTTTTCCTATTTTATGTAGATTTTTAGAGCAAGGGATCTGCAGGTATGGTGCCCAGTGTACTTCAGCACATTCCCAGGAAGAGCTAACAGAATGGCAAAAACGCTATGCTTCCCGCTTGATCAGATTAAAACAGCAGAAGGAAAACAAACAGTGCTCGGGCAGTTATATGGAAACCCTGATTGAGAAATGGATGAATTCGTTATCTCCTGAGAAAGTGGTAAGGAAAATATACTGCTTCCCTGTGTGCTCATGTTTAAAACTAACAGATGAGCCTCTTTTTGGCCCTTACTATCAGAGCTGGTCGAATCACTCTTCACCAAGAAATTGTCCAAACAATTTGCTCCTCTTTCCATCCTGCCCTGAGTCTTCTTGCAAAGAGACTTAGGCTGATTTGTGGGTTAATCACAGCTTGTTCATTTTGCATGTTCACAATTCCCAGCGTGGGATGGGTCAGGCAAGTCCCATGGTATTGTTGCTGTTCCCTAASTAGATGACAGAACTTTTTAAACTGGAGAACAATAAATGCTGAAGCTTTCATGACTTAGTGGAGAATGCTCTTACTTGTGTGTGGCTCCTTTTCTTTGCCTGCAGCTGCAGGCACTTTTATGAAGAACAGTAAATCCCCCAAATGTTCAAAAGAGTTTGAATACCGAGGAGTGTGGGATATGGATATGATTAAAGTTAGCAGCTCTTTGGAATTAGAACATTTTTTGTGGCATTCGACCAGCTCTACTTACCACTGACCCTAAGGAGTTTTCGGTCCATCTATTGTTGATTAAAATCTGGGAAAAGTGGACTTTATGCAAAATGCATTGATGAGTAGAAAGCCTGATTCTCCCTTCCTGTTGTCTGAATAGTCTTGTTGATGTCAGTGAGATCTGTGGTCTTCTGGGCCTCATTGTATCACAGATCCTTTTTTCCAAATGAAATCTTGTTCTACTTTAAATATTTAAACAATTAAGTTGGTTATTGAAAATCAAGTCTTGCAGTTAATGTCCTTAAATGGTTCTGTTCTTCACTTACACGGTGTGATCTGGTAGATTAAGCTTGCTTGTCTCTCTAAATTAGCACATATTTACATTAATTCTTGKCCAGGACTTGMATCAATTCTGCACAGTCTAGGAAACCATTCTTTCCTCTTTCTGTTAAAAAAGTGCTACCTTTTCCTGAATGTTTGTATTTTGATAGTGCCTGTAGAGGTTTAATGTTATCTTCTTTTTCTTTCAATCTAGCTTAGTGAATGTGTAGAAGGAGTGAGAGTAGAGCATAATCCTGAGCTCTCGGTAACTGTCACCACCAAAAAGTCTCATCAGACATGGACATTTGCTCTCACATGTAAGGTAGGACTGCTTATCTTTTGAAAGTGAGTCAGTAATAACTAGAATGCCACCCATAACCTTTTGCAATTAAGATTTCACTTGGATCATTCTTAAAATAGAGAAACTTCCTAGCACTATCCCTTCTCTTTTCCCAGCAGCTCTGGTGATTATGTATCAACTGCCCAGATTTCTGGAAATCAGGCAGGACCTGTACCTGCTCTGAGAAGTTGAGAGTTCTTATAAAAGCCCTCTTTATCTGATTGCAAATGAAGATATTCCTGAAATCATTTCAGTATTTCAACCTTTGCATTTCTTTTCTAGCCTGCAAGAATGCTGTATCGAGTGGCATTGCTTTATGATGCCCATCGACCACACTTCAGTATCGTTGCAATATCTGCTGGAGACAGCACTACCCAGGTATCCCAGGAAGTTCCAGAAAACTGTCAGGAATGGATAGGAGGAAAGATGGTCCAGAATGGAATAGATCATTATATATACAAAGTCAGTATAGCCTTTAACACAGAAATCTTTGGAACTTTTCGCCAAACCGTGGTGTTTGACTTTGGATTAGAACCAGTCCTCATGCAACGAGTTATGATTGATGCTGCTTCAACTGAAGGTAATGTATTAAAACTTTTTTTTTTTTCCCAAATAGTGGAGATCGTTCATGCCATCCCTTTCCTTTTCACAGTTTTGGGAGAACAGCTTCTCTGTTAACAGCTTGTGAATGTCTTGTACTGTATGTTATGTTCTTCATAGATACGAATATAAAATAGTGGACAAAAGCTTCAGGGGGTCTAAATCAGGCAGATAATTGGAATGATTTGCTCTCTGTCAGGATATGTCTCCTAAGTATTATCAAAATTCTGGGAATTTCTAGWTTGTTATGTGTCTGAGAGCAGCACTGGAAGTTCTGCCTTTATAAAAACATGTTTGTGTTTCTATAAACATTCTTATATTGACGAAAACATCAAATACGTCAGAAAAGGTCAGTAGAGAAATTAAGCATTTTTGTTTAAGAATTCACCTGGTAATAAATCCAGTAATTAAAACAGACTATCTGAGAAGTTGATTTGTATTTTTTTTATTCCCTTGCAATATCTGACTAGGATTGTCAGAGGCAGGAGGCCGAGTGTAGGCTTGTAACGCAATAATTTGCTGTTGACACGAGTTCTGAAAATGTAAAGAAAGTGTAACTATATTTGTGTTTTCAAGTAAAAAAAATCAGCTACAAGTTACTGTAAGGGTTTAATCTGTTTATTAAAGTGATCTGTGTCTCCCAGTTCAAACCTGAAATAACTGCAGTATGTGAAATGTGTCACAAAATGGAAAGATGTTCGAAGAGGTGCAAAAGAGAAGGAAGCACTTTGATTTGTGGTTTAAGAGAGCTAAATGTAGGTCACTATATCACTTGGCAATAGGCCAGAGGGTGGGATACAGGTTGTTAATTTTTAATGAAAATTTGAGAGATAAAAACACCAATGAAACAGAATTGTAGCACTGGGACTAAGGCAGAAAGAAGAAGAAAAGGGAAAAAGGAGAAAAAAAGATGAATCTGAGAAAACAGCAGTTCTCTACTCTTGGCCTTTATCTCCACCTCCAACAGATTGACATTTGCAACATTAGCAGAATGGAGCTGTAAACAGCAAATCCCAAAGATCATGAACTGATCTTTTGAGATGACCCAAGTACTTGTAGCCAGGAGCAGGGGGACTGTGCCCGTTGTGATGTCTCTGGGAGCAGAGGATGTGGCATTGCCAGGGAGAAGCTGCTCGGAAGCAAGGCCATGGTCTTCTTGGAAGCTATTCCATGATCTCCATGGAGCATGTCGGTGATCACAGCTGACAGGCTTCCTGAGCCACTGAGCCTGTGCAGAACAGTCCTTTCACTGTAAACCTGTGTGGGATCAAGGGAACCAAGCCATGACTTACTTGCAGAGTCAGAGTTCTTGTCAAACCAGTCTGTGGTCTGGGGCCTTAAACCAAGTGCTAACCACAGTTGGCAGTTCCTGATCCCAGGAACAGCCAATTCCACATGAAGGTGATGGATGAAGTTGAGGTAGCACTGCCCAGCATTAGGTGCTGCTGTTTCCTTTCACATACTGCTCGTCTGTGTGCAGAGGGACACGGGCGTCTTCCAGCAGGTCATCACTAATACTTACTTCAAATGGAAAGGATGTTAACAGCTTTACAGATAATTGTAAGTGTAATCTAAAAAGTGTGTAATAGGCAAGGGAAAGGGATAATTATGTGGGATGTGTGTCCGATTCCATTKTGTCTTTGACTTTTTGGTATATATGAATTGAGATCTTGTGGAAATGCTTTTCTAACAGGAAGATGCCCGAGRTCTCTACATTTGCATGTAATTCAGGGCCCTGTCTAGATGTTCAGGCAGGAATGAAAGGTTAACATTAAAATATTTTAATGGAGGAGCCTCCATTCTRCATTTTGAAATCTTTATTTACAACAGAATCTTTATTTAAATCTTTATTTAAAACAGAAAAAACTGTAGAAAGTTTTCTGTGCACTGATTATGGACAAACTGCTCTTTAAGAAAGTGTCACTGTATGTGCAGTCTGTGCCAGGAGCTGTTTWTGTCAGGCTTCCAGGGAAAGCCTCTCCAGTGCTGGGAATTAAATGGCTGTCTTTCCAGCAAACAAGGAGTCAGTCCCAGGATAATTACTGAGCTTTTGGGATCTGTGGTGTGATTTGTACCAGAGAAAGCTTCATTTACGGTGATGTTATTTCAGACACACTAACCACACGAACTTGGACTTTTTCTTGTGATACAACTGTGGCTACTGATATGGTTCAGGCTTGAGGGATATATTTAAATGTGTCTTCTTAGTGAACACAGGAGATCAGTGAGTAAGATAAGCCATGTTCCTGTAGTCGTAGTCAAGCTGAACTGAGATTTCTTTTGCTAAAATGCTGGGGTTTTTTCTTATTTAGACTAAAGACAGTCAAGATGATGTTAAGCATTTAATTTGAATTTGAAAATGTCTTTTTTGCACATTTTTCAGCGTTGGTGTGATATCCTGGATACCTATGTTAAATCTTACTCAGAGATTATACATTAAGATACCATAGCTTGACTATAAATGCCAAATATTTTCAGCTCTGCAATTTAACTGCAATTCTGTTAACTGATTCACTGTTGTCATAGTGGTTTTGTGATATTAATGGATCTATTTTAGGTAGCTGTAGACAACTGCTTGGTCTTTTGTTTCTCATCTAAGCTGTGTGGTCCCTGAAATTAGGGATACTGAAGAATTAATTTCCTTTTAAATTTTCTAATTTTATATCATAATAGGTTACATTTTCTAAGTGTTGCCTAGTAAAGTAGCTTTAGCAGTATAGTGCAACTGTCTGCACCATATACAGATTAGGGGCCTGTAGAATTTTTTAAAAGGTTTTCACAGTGTTGCAAATGCAATGATTCCAGCTGGTCTATCAACTTGTTTTTATGACCTTTTAAATTTTATAATAAATATTGTAGAGTTCCTCACTATTTAATGTTTTTGAAAAGAGGTGATGTTGCAGTTGGGCTTAGAAAGTGTATTGTCATGGCAAGTCCTTCAAAATTGCTAGCAATTACTAAAATAARAGTGCTTTCCTTGATTGCCTTTATTAATTCTATTTGCTATCTATACAATGTTTCATTTTCTGATATTGTTGGAGAGTCTGCTTGCTCTCTGTGCACACCTGAAAGGTAGGGATGGTAAGTACCAACAACGAACCTCCCAAAGGTGGTGTGGGCAGAGGAGACTCCTGCTTGTGTTTGGGTCATTATTGTGTTTGGGTCATTATCTCTGAGAGGATTGGTTTTAATAGTGGGTTTCGTTTGGTTGGGTTTTTGAAATAAAACCAAACCACCTGAGGTTTGTAGCTACTTCCCTTCCCTGTACTGTATCTCCGTGCAGATCTTGAATACCTGATGCACGCACGGCAACAACTCCTGACCACAGCCAAGCGTTGGGATTCCACGTCCAAGACTATTGTGGAGTTTGAGCCTAATGAAACTACTGAGTTGGAGAAGAGCCTTCTTACCAGATACCAAATCCCTCTGTCTGCTGACCAGCTATTCACACAATCTGTCCTGGACAAATCATTGACCAAGACCAACTATCAGTCACGGCTCCAYGACCTCCTTTATATTGAGGAAATAGCACAGTATAAGGAAGTTAGCAAGTAAGTGATTCCTTTATAAAAATATTCCTACTAAAATGAGGATGGCAACTTTTGTCATGAAACCTACATGCTTCTTTAAGATACTGAGTCTTCCTGTTTCTTTGAAATGAACCTGAACGAGTCTGGGAATAGTAATGTTTGGTAAAGGTCAGTAGCACATAACAAATATAAATTAGTGCTAATTCATTGAAAGCAAACAGTGTGTATCAGTCTGTGCTTACAGTTGCAGGCACTAAGCAGCTGTTTTACATGGTTTTGTTAGTGTGTGGATAATTATTTTTGTTTCTAGTTTTTTGTCTGTCTATACAAAAATATATTAATAATAGTTACATTTTTGTTCCTGTGTGAAAGTAGGTTATAGMAAAGGAATATATAAAATCTTTGTATAAAGGGTTGAATTGTGGGTGGATCAAACTGATCTTGTGATGATGTGGCAGCTGACTTTATTTATTTTCTAAATAGGTTGAAACCCAGCTTCTGAATAAAAGTTCCTAATAAAAGGCATATAATATACATTGTTTGGTTTGTTGTTTCTTTAGGTGTTATGTACAAATTACCCAACTGGAGTAGCTGTGTGAAAAGCACAGATTTAGGAAAAAGATGTGAAATTCCCACTTACAGACCCTCACAGCGACTTCTTTTCTGTAGTTAATATTTGTGATCAAAAATTTTTCCTGCATTCATGTGGTACTAAAGAGTTTTGAAGTGTTGCACTACTCAGAATGGAAAGTCTGAAAGATGTAATTTCCCTTTAGCCTAATTTGGTAGCAAATTTAGTTTTATCAATTACTGCAAGTTCCAAATCAGGGATATCTTTTTTAAGACAGAGAACCATTCCTGGAGCTACAGAGGTTCAGCTGAACCACCCCTCTAGAGCTTAGAAAGAAAATACTATGAGTACTTGTATTTATAATGCTTTTAAAGCAGAAAAATGGTTCAATTTATTTTTTTAATCTCAGCTGAAGGGCAGTATTTGAGCTACTTCTTGATATCTTTTATCACTGCTGCACTCTGCTCTTGAGCTGGAGTCTCATGAAGGGATCGTGCTTGGACACAGTTTCCAGCATACAGAAATATTCTCTGTCATATATATTTATAAAGAAGTTGACTCTTCTACGGCCTTTTGAAACAAAAGTGGATTTAAAGTAAATATTATGAAATACGATCAAAACATGAGCAATATTTTTACTGAGTGAATTTTCACCTTGAGAGTTGCACTCTCACGCCTGATAAGAAATCAAAGAACAGCAAACCTGGAGAAATGAAAGAAAAATAAGTGTATCCTGTGTGTAATGCTTCCCTTTTGGACTATTTGGTGCAGCAATAAGTTATTGGTTGATAAGTTATAAGTAAGTGTTAATAATGTTCTTGAAATCTTCTGTTTTGATAGTGTTGATGACAGAAATATTCTTTTGATCTTGTAGCTGACCCACTTTATTGCATCAAGGCTCAAACCAGCACACATTTCCACTCCTCTGTGGCTAAGATCACACACTTGGAATTCTCTAGTGAAGTGTCAGGGTTGCAAGCCTAGAAATGGGCTGAGAAATACAAATGCAAGTGGGTTGTAACACCTCTGAAGTGGTGCCACGAGTGACAGTGTTGATGAGCTGTTGCGCTTTAAAGGGTTTGTGAATGTACATTGTAAAAGTAGTAGGATTGTCAGCGTGGTCTCTTCTGACAACACTGGAGTAGCACGAGTGTCTGCACTTCAGACTGAAGTGTGTCTTTGGTTTTTAAGGATGTTGATGATTTGTCACTTTCTAGGAAAGCGCTGTTCCAGACTTTATGTGGAATCACCTGAGTGGAACTACTGGAAAGTACTGGGTGAAGGTTGCAGTGGCTGTGAAATGTCTTGAATTCAGTGATAAGGGAGTTCTGGATAGTCTCAGAGAACTTCACTTTTAAATCATGTTTATTTTAGTATTTCAAGAGGCATTTATAGAAGTAGCTCCACATGAGTATCACAAACCAGAATAACAAGGGAGTCACTGCTGTTGAATTTCCAGATGCAAACACAGTGTATGAGGAGAAGCAAAGCAAGGTTCTGATCTTGATAGTAGTTTGGTTTTGTAGGGTGTTAGTACCTATTCATGGTTTTAAAACTCTTTCTTTCTGTCTTGCACATTGAAAAGAAAAGCAGTATGTACTTGTTAGAGTGACTAGAACTTACTGTGCATTTTCCTGTATGAACATTAAAGTGTGTGAGGTGACAGACAGCTCCTTCCGTGCTACCAGAATTGCAGAGCAGATTTATCCTCAAGGCTGTGAACACGTCAAATGCTGGCTGTGATGGAAAATAAATTTGCTTTTGTCATTACTGTGTCTTGCATTGATCACTGCCCAGGCAGGTGTCCCACTGCACTCCCTGAACTCTGCAGGTGGCGGTGTCAGAGCAAATGTGCTGAATGTGCTTTTGCCAAGTGGAGCCTGGGGCTTTGTCCAGAATGGGTTTATTTGCCTTTGGGGAATTTATTGTTTGCATTGGTACTGGATGATTAATGATTTATGAAGTCTTTCTTTATAATGATTTTATGGTTTTAAATATGAACAACAGGCTTTCTTGTAGCTGTTTCATGAACACTGCGGGTAGGCTGGGATTTGTAGTGCTTAGGTGGAAATATAAGTGTTTGTTTGTTTTTTATAAGCCTGACTGAAAACCTTATATTGTCTAACCCTGCAAAGCAAGGGTGAGAAATGGATGAAAGAAGCCGCCTCTCATTATTTTTTTTTTTTTTTAATCAAGTCCTGGGAGGATTCTGTAGTTTTGTAGTTTGCCAGAAGGTGTCAGCTTGCTCAATGGAAATTGCTTGATAATCTAAATTTGAGATTCCCTTCAGCACAGCAGATCCGGTTCAGTCATTTATGAAAGCACTAACCTGTGCCTTGTCTCAGAAATGCAATAATACTATTTTGCAGCAGGTTTTTATAAATCTGACTTTGAGCTGATACATATTCAGCAGCTTAGGGATCAACTTTAGGGAAGTTTTAACAAAATAAATTCACAATAGCAAATGATTGTATCTCAGTAGGAATTCCCAGCCCTTGTTACTCAGTTAAATGTTTCAGATAGTATTTTAACAATGAGATATGAGCTGTTTCAGACGTTGCTGACTTGCTGATGGCTCCTTTGGAATAGTGCAGCACTTGTATAGAGGAAAGCTTGGTTTTTGTTTTGGGTTTTTTATTGGTACATGTGGAAATTGGAAGGATTGGGTGAATGCTTTCACTATAGCTTGCGCAGTAACATTTGTGGTCACTGATGAACCAAACAAATCCCTGTTAGGTAAGAAAACTTGCCTTGCTTTTGGAGAGTGGAGGACTGGGAAATTTGCATCTGACAATGCCCATATTATGTATAGAAGCAGCTGGTACCACATGGGGGCAAACTTGCAGTTTTTGTGCAAGATTCGTGATTTGCCAGATATGAAAAAATATATTGGATTGGTTTGGTAGATGTTTAATTACCAAGCAAGCTAAAATGTTGGATTTTATTGTTATAGGCTTATGATTATTGATATTACAGGGCTTAAATAATCAATTACCAGTTTATTAGGTTAAAACAGAAATTATAACAAGAACAGATCAAATAAAAGCAATATGAGTATGAAAAGTATTATAAGAAAATGGTGTATATTTCCAAGAGGTTTTATTTAATTTGGGAAAATGTTGGAGTTTTTTATTTTTTTCTGTAATTTGTTGCAAATTTGGGAAAAAGTTGCTGATGAGAAAAGATCTGAATATTGTTACTGTGTCAGACTTGATTCCCCCCTTTGTTCTTTTTAAAACCAGGTTGAAGCAATCTGTTTAAAAAAACCCCAGCACTCTAGGAAGAGATTACTGTGTATTGGTGAGAGGTCAATAAAGTGTGTGGATAAGTCACTTTAATGTGTTGTGCATGTGACTTCTAGAAAATGATAACTGCAAAGTATGAATTCGTTACATCTTTGATTACAGGAGGAAGCTGCTGCTAATAGGAATTCTGTGGATAGATGTTTTATAGGGCTGAGCCTGTGATGCTGTTCCCTCATTTCAAATAAAATGATATCATTTTAATGCCTACAATCTGATTTTTTTCAACGCATTTTAATCAATCCCTCTGAATTATAGGTATAATTCCATTTACCTGAATTATAGGTATAATACCATTTACCTTTTAAGATGGAGATTGCCCTCTTTGGTGTGCAGCCTGGAAGAGACAGATGGGATAAATAGGAATTTTGCTCTCTTCTTTGCCTGCCTATCTCTCCTTGCATACCTAACATAAGCTTACGAACTATTTAAATAGAAATTTTTACTGCTTTGGCACATGCAATTCTCATCCACTCTAAGCTTTTTTAGTGGTCAGAAATCTAGTATTTGTTTCTCTCTGGTGAGAGTTGTTTTTGTTAAACTTCATTGATGTTGATTCTTTTGAATATATACTTTATAGGCTACAATCAAAAGGAAAATATGTGGATATTTGACAGCTGCATACTTACAAAGAGTCAGTTTGACTATACTCATTTATATTTAAAAATTAATTGATGAAGTGAATCTTTACTCTGAATGCCTGAAATTTCAGAATCCGAGAGCATTTTTGTGCGCTGACTCGATGCTTTCTCGCTTAGGTTCAACATAAAAGTGCAATTGCAGATTGTAGCAAGCTTCATGCTCACTGGTGTTTCTGGAGGTGCAAAATATGCCCAAAATGGACAACTTTTTGGCCGCTTTAAGCTCACCGAGACGCTTTCCGAAGACACTTTGGCTGGACGGCTGGTGATGACCAAAGTCAATGCTGTTTATTTATTGCCTGTCACTAAAGAAAAGTCAGCACAGACCCAAGGAACCAAAGAGAAGGTTTATGAAGCAGCTATTGAGGAGAAGACGAAGGATTATATCTTCTTGAGGGTATCCAGGGAATGCTGCGAGGAGCTGAATCTTCGGGCAGATTGTGAAATGCAGGTAGGTCTGGGTGGAAGTGGTTGTGGTGTCAGAACTGTTTGCCTTGTGTTTGCTTTGGCTCCGTGATTGATCTGGTTACCAAGCAGAAATAACCTCAGATTGAGGTCACTGGAATTGCCTGGAATGAACACGTCTTCACTTAAGGTTTATCTCCTGCCATTTATTTTGTTTTGGGGAAACATATGCAAGAATCTTGATGTCTTAATTTAACACGGATAATTGGTCTGGGAAGACTTATGCTGTTCTGAGCTCTTGGTTTTGTGTTTGTTTTCTTAAAACAATAATTAAACTTACTAATTGATTCTATTGGAAACTTGACTGGAATGCAGAATGAGCTGGGGCTTAAGGAACTGGCTAATTTTTCCTTGAGCATCTCATAAATCTTGGCCTGAGGCAGCAAATCTATTCTGCATTAAAAATTGGGTGCTAAAGTTGTTTGTAAAATCATTTAGTACTTCACACATGTATCACTGAACTGGAGGTCAAATTCTTAAAGCATTACCAATGTTTGGAATGAATTTTAATTGTGAGCAGTTTTTTTCTCATTAGTTGACTGAAATTTTGGAAAGGGATCCTCGGGTTAGAACTGAGGAGATTGTAATAAGGGTATGTAGAGTTTTTGTTAAAAGATGCTGGAGATTTTGCTGTTCTCTTCAGCAGAGTTGGTATTTCTTATGAGATTCTCAGTGACAAAAGTGCTTTGATTTCTGTGGATTTCGGATAAGTTGGGTGGTTTCCTTCCTTTTTCTCTTTTAATGATTCATCTTGGAAGCTTGGTGATGCCTTGTTTACCTGCTGTTCTGGCTTAACTGTAATAAATACACAATTCTGCTTTTATGAAGTAAACCATTCATAAAGGTGGGATGGAACTGGTGCTTTAAAGCACCGTGGCTTCTGCCACTGTTTTATTTTTGGAGTGGTTCCTCTGTCCTGTGTCCTCCTCTGTGAACCTGGCAATGGATTAACTTCCTTTCCCACTGTTTTCTGATTCTGGAATGTATATTGAAGCAGGTTACATGCCTCTCCTTCCCAGATGGCCTCATTCAGTAGTCTGCAACAGCAAATAGAACTATTTGATTCCATCCAGGCAGCATTAAAAGCAAAACAAATCACAAGCTGTTAAGGAAGTGGTGAATGCAGGTAGATAATAGGAGGTATTTAATGCCAGGCACCTTGCTTGGTCTCCCAGAAGGGGCTGTTAAAGTGTCACCCAGCAGAGCATCACAGGTTTTCTGCATTTGAATTACCCTCGTTACATTGTGTGGTCTTTTGTCAGCCTTGAGTCTGTCTGGCCACAGATATTTTCCCTGGATAGATCAAACCATGAGTTTGGGACCATTGCCATTTGAGTGTCAGTCTTTTCCAAACATCTGCAGGATGTGGTTGGGGGACAAATCAGTACCGAGTAGGGATGGGTAGGACAGAGCTTGGGAAGGAGCTCGAGGTGCYCCTCGGGCAGGATGAGCTGTGCTGTCACTCCTGACGAGTGCCAACCCTGCTGTGCAGAGCAGGGCATGGACTGAGGGGCTGGGTGCCACAAGCTGCGTGGTGGGGAAAAAGAATTCTTAAACGTTCATGTGTCCTGTTTAAAAAAAAGTTTTCCTAGCGGTTACAAACACCTCRGTGAGCTCCATGCTTGGCGTTGTCAGATTTGTTTCTGCCCTTGTCTTCAGACTTATGGTTGTACATCTTGCTGTAAAATGTGATAGTCAAGATGAATATTTAATGTCTTTATATCTGCCAGAGATGGGAAGTTAATGGCTACACTCTGCAGGGATACAAGCAAACATTGTTTATTTACAGCAAAGCTAGTGTTGATTTTACATGCTACATAATGATATGAACAGTGTAATACTGAAGTAAGAGTAGAAAAAAGAAAATGCTAATTTACAAATCCTTTTGAAGGAGATGATATGCAAGTAGTAAACATTACTGGTGCACAAGAAGGATTTAGAGGTGTGATCCCTATGGTAGGAAGGGACTTTGTGGGCAGATGAAGGAGTGTCAGGTACAATAGGTAGTTAAATCTGGAAGGGTTAATTATTCCTCCATAGGAGGAATTCTGCTCGATTAGAGGAGGTTCATGAGAGAAGTTTTTATATGGCTTTGAGAGAGAAGTGATTGTCCACTTTTCTTTTCCTTCCTTCTGTCCGTCCTTTTTAGCTGACAAGGACTTTTTAAGGTTTTTACATAAGTTGTCAAAAAAGAAAACTAAAAAAAATTATATTCTAGTATTGCTTTGTGTTTATTGAACTTTCTGGTTGGTAGCAATAATTATCATGAGATTAAAGTGTGATAAGTAAGAAGAGACTAATGGTGAATCAGTGAGTGCTAGAGGTGACAATTAATAGATCTGAGACCAGATTGTTCCTTTGGGCGTGGGGGTACACTTGGAATGACTGACACCTCCATGACTTTTCTCTGGGATGACGTGGGGTGCTGCACCTTCAGCTGTCATGGTGCTGATGGACCAGATTCAGCTCATCTTTGCTCTCTTTCTGCTCTTCTCATGTCTTAATTGGTAGGACAGAACCAGCTTCTGTAAGGTGGTTGTGAAAGCTCGTGGTACAGATGGCTGTAGAAATTGTGAAATAATTGATATTTCTGGGTAAATGAGGGGTACTTTTCCAGACAGGTTGCAGTAATTTGGCTGATGTTTGTAAYGTGTTCACACTCATTGTAAATCTCAGAAAGGGACTTATTTACTCCTATTTAATCACAAAAGCCTCTTAGAGTTATAGCACAGTAATTACATAAATATATAGTGACAGTGGTGCTTTGAAAAAAAATCTAAAAATGTGTGTTAGTCACTTTAAGTTCTTCAACAATTTTTGGTGGTTTTCTGCTGGTTTATATTGGTGCAGACCTGTGTCAAATTTTGTCTAAAGGCTTCTGTGTTAATTGTGAACATGGAGTTGTTTGATGGAACGCTGTGATCAGATTCATTTGTTTCTGGAGAGATTAATAATTGCAAATTTAAATATGTGTAAGTGATAATCTGAGTGAACTCTTTATGAATAATTTCCCCAGGAGCTGCTTTTATCCCTTGTTCAAATTTAGAATGTATTTTTCTCTTTAGTGTTTTGGTATATGTATGTGTCAACCACTTTCACTATCCATTGTTCAGTTCTGAATTGAATCAGGAGTGTTAAGTGCTCTGTGTGATGTTTCTGGCTTTGTACCAGAATTTTTGTTGGCAATATCTTTTATCTACTAGCATAAAAACACCTGTAATTGAGAGAACAAAAACAAGATTGTATTGGTAAGCAGCTAATTGTTAGAAATTAACTTGTAGAGAGTCCTGATAATTGAACAAAAATGACAAATCATGTTATTCCAGAGTGTTTGACTAGCAGTAATGCTTGGGGTTTATCTTTGCTGGTCACACATCTGATTCATGTCATTTGTTGATCTGCTAAAATTTCTAGTCTGACTTTTTTTTGAGGTTGTTCTTACAATAAGAGATGAAAGTTTTTATTTGTAAAAACAATGTTTTAGGGCAATATTTTTGAGAAGTGTTTTTTGTATTAAAAACAATTGCAAGAATGCTTTCTCTTTAATTTTTCTCTGAAAGTGCAGTGGAATCTAATCTTAAAAGTCAAACAACAAAATTAAATTAGGGAAAATGCTGTATTTATCTTCGATTTAAAACAAAAAAAAATAGCGAGGTAATTTTATCACAAATCTTTGGATTGAATGCTGTTTGCTGTTTTCTTCTGAGAGGCAGTGGTCTGCAGGAAGATAAAAATGTATCATGTACAGCAAAGCCTAATGAGTGTTTTCTAAATTAATCCTTTTTGTTCACCTCTCCATTTATTCATTCATTTGTTCTGCAGGTTGAACTTCAGTTCCAGTTGAACCGCTTACCCCTCTGTGAAATGCATTATGCCTTGGACAGGATTAAGGACAACAGTATTTTGTTTCCAGATGTCAGCATGACTCCCACCATACCCTGGAGTCCCAACAGGTACATGATCACAAACACTTTAATATCAGAGATTGTGTGGTGATGCGGCACTGAATTTCTCACAACAGATGGCTGAAATCTGTCCTGGAACGGGAAACAGGCCCTGCTCTTCATTAACAGGGAGGGGGTTCCGAGGAGGGAGTGGAACTGTGCTAAATAAAACAGGAGCAATGATCCTCCGAGGGCTCAGTGCTTTTCCCTGTGGCTGAGCTGTGGCTTTGGAGGCATCACAGCTCTGCTGTGGCTGCAGAAAACAAATCTGCTGCTGCTCATGACACTGCTGCCGTTCACTGAAAACACAACACTTTCCAGGAATGTAAGTGCCACTTCCAAGAGTTTCCTGTGCAGCATCCCAAGTGTGCAGAGCCCTGTTTGCAAAGACTGATCCATCAGTACTTGAGCTGCAACGAGCCCAGATTTAGACATATCCCTGAGGGGATTGCTGTGGAAGGGTTAGGAATGGCTCTTGGAAGGACAAGCCCTGCACTTCCAAGCAGCCCTGAGATTCTTTGTATACTTGTCTCACAGTTTCTTTATGAAATTATAAACCCCTATGTTATATAAATACTTTTAAAGRAACTTAAGGCTGATGCAGTGATGCAGTGAAAATAGTTTGTCTGGAAGAGGAAGCTTAGGGAAGAGAAATGTGAGGCTCTGTTGCTCAGGGAGTATGGTCAGTATTCCTGCTCTTGACAAAAGAGGCATGAGGTTTCTGTGCTTGGAGACCAGGGAAATGAGAGGAATGTGGAACTGATAGTCTGTACAGCCTGGGAGGAGTCGTGTGGGGTCTTGAAGGTGAGAATTAGGAGTGTGATTGTGATGCAGGAGAAATCGGGAGATAGCCCAGGGATTAACAGGAAAGTGATCTCAGAAACATGAGACACTGAGATATTGCAAGACAAAAATTACTGGCAAAATTGTAGTTTGACTCTGGAAGTGTAAGAAGAACAGATCTGAGAAAAGGGTGGGATCAGTGTTCTGAGTGGGATGATCACTGTGTGCATCAGAGCTTTGACAGTAATGAGAGAAAGAAGGGAACAGGTTCTGTATAGAGTTACACTACAAAGCTAATGGAGGTCAGTGACAATCTGTTCACTGACTTAATTAAGTTTTGAGTGAATCTTACAAAGAAATAGTGTTTAAGAATAGTTTGGAAGTTAAGCACTGATTTCAATAGAAAGAAGGTAAGTCAAGTAGAACTTTATCTTCTCTATACATATTGGTTGTAGCTGATATATTTGTGTAACGTTTTATATTTTTTGTGTAGATAAATAATATACATAATGCTTGTAGTTCAGTTTGAAGACAGTTCCATCTGGTGGCTTGGTTTGCCCTACCTTAAGAATCARACTAACTCCCAACTGTCTTCCCTGTTTTTCTTCTATTTTTGTTTTATGTCCCTTTTATTTTCCAGTATTTCTTAGTCTCCTGCCAGCTTGTTGTTCATAGGCATCTTAAAAGTTAGGAACTGAGTCAATTCCCTCTTGATCTTACTCCCTGTTGCTAACTGCTACTGAACAGAAACTTTCCCAGTCTGTAAGAAGTGTGGTGCTTGTACCAAAGCAGATCACATTACTAAAGTATGGCCATATGTGCAGCAGTGACAGGTGTTTTTTACTATGCATGTCTACTTTTAAATCTGTCAGTGGGAATATTAAAAACTCTGTCTAGAAATCTTTAACCTCTTATGCTCATTGGAATTTTCTGAAAGCATCTTCCTTCCAATGCTGGCATCACTGGCTGCTTGCAGCAAAAATCCTTTTTTTAGGACTGTTTTCCCAGTAGAGGTATGTGCCTTGGTGATCTTAAATAAAAAAGTAAAGGGAAGTTTGTAGTTAATTGATAGCCAGTAGTTTTTTAATTTGATTGTAAATAACTTCTACCAAGCCCTGGGATTGTGTAACTGTTGACTTTTGAAGTTGACAGTGTAAATGCTGCAGGGAAGAAACATAACTAATATAGCTGTTATTTTGCTGATAATAGTAGAAAATCAGTGTATGTTTGCTTGCTTTTGTTATCAGGGGATGGTGCAGTATGTACTTTTAAAATGTGTGCTGTGCGGGTTAATTATTGTTAGGTGAGATGATGTAAATTGAGAATAGGTTGAAGCCCCCCCAACTGATTTATTGCAAATATCAAATTTTTATGATTAAAGCATGCGATTGGTTTGCTAGATGTGTTGATTTGTTTCGTGTGCCTCAATGACACAATCAATACAGGAGCTCTGTAAAGCTCTTTAATTTCTTTAACGCCGTCGAAATCTTCCCTCCTTGAATTGTGCCTGCCAGGATTGTCAGAGCTCCTGTCTAACCTCTGTTGCCTCGTTTTGCACAGACAATGGGATGAGCAGTTGGACCCTCGACTAAACGCGAAGCAGAAAGAGGCTGTTCTGGCTATCACGACCCCACTCTCCATACAACTGCCTCCTGTTCTTATCATCGGTCCCTATGGGACGGGAAAAACCTTCACTCTGGCTCAGGCAGTCAAGCACATCCTCCAACAGCAGGACACCAGGTGAGARGGGGCACTGAACACAGAGCAGGACCCGATTAGCAGAGAGGATGTGATTTTTTTTGACTTAAATTCGAGGGAAAGGTAGAAATACAGAATTTCCACCCAACTTAGAAACAAATAAAGCCAAGCCATCCGTCATCGTTTTGGACGACAAAGTAATTTTAGAATTCTAGCCTGTATTTTCCGTTTACAACAAAACTAATTAAAATGGAAGTTATGTAGAATGGCTGTGATTGGCTCGACATGGAAAGTTTTGCAGTATGCTGGATGACAAAAGCTGTTCTTTAAATTCAAGTCTAGATTAATAATTACAAAATAATTACGGAAAAACTGTTTGAGCTTTAAATCTTCTCATAACCGAAGGGTTTGAGTTGAGGGCTGAGTCATGCAAAGGGCAGTAGCTCAGTGAGTAGTTTCATGAAGAGAAATGTGCAGGAAGATGGCCACTGTTTCCTTTTTTTTGTATTCTACTGCTTTGAATTGTTTTCTGTTTCTTCATTGCTTTTTTATTTGCATCCATTTATTCCAGCAGGATTCTCATTTGCACCCATTCTAATAGTGCTGCTGATCTCTACATAAAGGATTATTTACATCCATATGTAGAAGCAGGCAATCCCCAGGCAAGACCTCTCAGGTATTTTTTTAAGGCTTATTATGTATCTATAAAATACTATTCTTAAGAAAAGGTGTCTATAAAAAAGATTAAAGAACTTTTAAAACATAAAAGCGTATTGGCATTACCAGCAGTGCTTTTAAAAACAGCATAAAAGGATTGTGAAACGTTGTAACATAATTTTGGGTCATTTGTTAAATAAAAATAAAGACATCCTTTTTTAAGCTTTTATTATTCTGTTGATAAATGTGTCTCTCCTAATGAGCAAGCTTTTGATATGCTCTTCTAAAAGCTACTATGATAAAATAAAATGGACTTTAATTGTATTTTAATTCCTGAAAATTTTGGCTCACGTGGCTAATTTGGAAACTGGGGTTCCCTTCCCCACCTGGCTTCTTGGAGAAAAATTCTGATGTCATAGGAGCTACTTATGTAGAGAATCATGTGAAAGTAGATTGGCCTCTTCTTATAAGTGAGTTTGAAGTCACTGTATATGTGTTGAAATGTACTTAGCATGAGTGTTTTGGGGACATTAGTTAAGGAAAAGACTGAAGAGGTGGAAACTTAAGAGCAAGGAGGATAAACTTGCATGGAAATAGTTACGGAGGATTTATTTATGGACTTAAATCAGCTCCTGGGAACATTTTGCACAGTAATCACAATGTATACTTTATACTGCTAACTGGGTGTATATATATTTTAAATTATGGCTATCATTTTCCAAAAGGCAGTGGGTGAGTTTATAATATAACTAAGAAAATGACTCTGTGTTTACTTGCTAGCTGTTAAAAGCCATCCTGAACTTATATTTTGTGCAATGTCAGTAAAGCCAGTGAAGTTATGTGAAAGGGCTACATTTACAACAGGTGTAAATTCTCTTAGGTTGGTTGGCTTTAGTTSCCATGTGACATTTTAGAGACACTGAGGATCTGGCCAAGGAAAAGAAGGCAGCGTATTTTTGAAAAGATACCTTTGATGTKGTTGTATTTTAACACAGATTGTCTTAAGGTGATTTGTAAAGCACTTTGTGATGGTGAACATTATGGTGTCTTAATTTTCTGGTGGGAAAAAATGTCTGTTATTGACACTTCTGGGAATGTTGAAGTGTGATTTCACAGAGCAAGGAGTTAAATACAGTTTCATTGTTGTTGCCAGGCTTTTGCTACCTTCTTTTATGTGCTCTTTTCAACAATATAATCCAGTCTCAGAAATACTATGAAAAACGTACATGACAAAAAGTGGTATTTTTCTTCTGGGTAAAATCTATGTACATATTTGCCAAGACAATTATAGCACATAATTTAAAAGTCACTAAATGGTTGAATTGAAGTCTAATTGTCATGGTATTTGTTACAAAGCCTTCAGAAAGTGCTGCTGTAGATTGCCTGATGTTCAAATAGTCAGGATACCTCTATAAAAAGTTAAAGTTTTAGCAAATGGAGGCACCTCTGGAGTTGTGTACATRTATTAATGGATCCACAAGTATGTATATCTTCAAATAAAAAATATGACATATAATTGTTTGAGCACAAATTGCTTGTAACCTGCTCTGGCAGGAGTTAAAGGTCAATTTTTCTGAATTGAAAGCTGGAGCTGTGTGAGACTCCCAGCTSAAAATTAATTATGGATGTGCCTCCCTTATTGACTGTTGTCAAGATATATTTTCAAATTAAAATCAGTACTGTTAGATTAAACAGGGTGATCCGAGCCTCTTGCAGTATTTTAGAGGAAACATCAAATGGAAYGGAAGCAGTTAATTATTCAAGGTAGATGTGCTGCTTGCAGAGTTTGTTGTGTTTCTAAATAACTGAACACTTTGCTGTAGATTTTATCCGTTATTTACTCTATAAGTGATGAGTTGGCTTAGTGGGGAGCAACATAATATTTTATAATATTTATGTTGTTTTTAAAGAAGGCAAGCTAAATTATTTAACGTTTTGTACTGAAAATTGTGTAGCTACTTCAGTGGATAAGATGTACACTAAATAAATTAYCCTGTCAACGATGTGACATAAAAGTTTGAAACGTAGGGTTTGTGGGGTTTTTTGTTTAAATATCATGCTATAAATTTGTATTTTTTCTTGAAATAACTTTCTGTGCCCTTTGGAAAATGCAAAGTCAGAATGAACACTGAGAATTTATGTTAAATCTAAGTTCTGCTCCTAAATGAAATACCAGTGAAGCCTGAAGGCCAAATTCTCGTAGTCCTGATGCCCATAAACAAATTATTACCCGGAAGAAAACTATGCCCCTGGGTTTGATTAGATGAGTCAACTGTATTAGGGGCACCCTCCAAAACCTGTCTTTTACTGGGGAAACTTGACACTGAACCAATTTCATATACTTATGTAAATGAATGCAGAAATGTTTTTGAAGGAATGAAACCCAAACCCAAGCTAGAGCTGGGAGGAGAGAGCCTCGATTAAGTGCTTCTGTTTGATGGTGAGACACTTGATTTTTAGTGTGCAGGAGCAAACAGGCACCTTTAGATGGTGAGTCAGAGCTGTAAGAGGGAGTAATTGGCTCCTAATTTGTATATTCTTTTTCTCCGTGGATGTGCCTGTCTCCATCAGCTGCTAGAACCTTCTGGAGGTGGGTTGTTCAGATGGGAGAGCACTGTAGCAGGAGAATTCAGATTATCACCCTCTCCTAAAAACTCCAGGAAGCAGATAGCAGCAAGTCCTCTGTGTATTTCTGGGCATGCAATGGTGGAGGTATTATTGTAGCATTCATTTAATATTATTTTACTTGCATATTTCAGATTTAGTTGTTYCCATACACTGGTTGTGTGTGTAATACTAAAGGAAAAGGAAAGAGGTTGATACTGCCTTTATATTTTTAGTATTTTTATTTATTCCTAAGCTGACTGTCAGTTCAGCAATGTCAGAAAATAAGTTGTTTCTGTTGAAATACTCAGCTGAAACCCCTCCAGTTAATTTTTTAAGTACTTTTATCATGACACAGACGTGTAAGTCCTGCATGTGTCCTGGAACCAGGTAGCTTCACTACATGGCTGCTGAGAGTTATCCAGCTTATAAAAAGTAATCCATAGGAGCAAACCAGAGTTGAATTGAAAAAGAAAGTAAACAGCAACAAGCCCCAGCAGGTTTTAAAAGATCTTTTTTCCRAATTAGTTCTTGTACTGAAAATGGAATTAATTTATCTTATCAAATGTTATKTTGTAAAATAAATGACTCTTCTGCCAGTTACTTTTTTCCTTGAAACTCCAGCTTCCATCTTACCTGTTCTTAAAGGAAAGGGGATTAAGAAAAGTGAACTTTCAAGTTGTAAGACAGGTTCTTCACATGTTTTCTGCATCCCAAGGAACATACTTTTTTGTGGRAATGAGCCTCTCTTCGGAGATGGATCAAAAGAAATGGAAGAGGAAAATCAGGTGCTTTTAGGGGTTTTTATAGGCTTCTTGGGCCTGCTTAGATTAATTTTTTTTAATGGTCTCTTAACAGAGGCATGAAATTATCCTGCTAGATTCCTTTCCTTCTTAAGTTTCTGTGCTCTTTTTACTTGAGGGATTTCAGGTGAGAAGTAACAGCACAAAACCTGAGGAGCTGGGATTTATTCAAGAAGAGTTTCTTGGTGCAGCTTCTGCCCACTTTGTACCCAAAGCTGCACTAATAGAATGTGTTGTAGGTACTAATGAGTGTTTTGGTTAGTAACTACCTCACTGCTGGAGTTCAGRGGCTCTGCTCATGCAGGTATTACCAGTAGAAGTTTAGTCATTTTTTAATCAGAAGTAAGGACATGTTAGAGCGTGAAATGTTATGATTTGTATTCAGATAGTAAGCCACATTTTTGTAAGTGGTTCTTCCAACTTCAAGAAAAAAACACCTAATAATGAAATTACAGGAGATTTTATTAGCCTGAGTTGCACCTGAGAAAGAAAGTCCTTGTTGAGTGAGGCTTAACTTCTATCACGACATTTTCGAAGTAGTCACATCTGTCAGGTGTTTTTATGCCCGTGGTGAATAATAGCTCTGGGATACCTTTTTGATCTCACATCAAAATAAAAAAAATTAATGGGTAAGCAGCAATGCAGTTTGAAATGCTGTCAGCCAATCTGTGAGTCACCCACAGTTGAATTTTTGTAATAAAAGACAGTGCATGGTATAATAATGTCTAATAACCATAATATTTTGCATTTCAATAGCACCTTTCATCCAAGAATCTCAAAGTGCTTTACAAACATAAACTCCCAATAAACTCAGTAATGCTCACAGTACTCCTGTGAGGTGGTGGGTAAGTATTAACCTCAGTTAAAGCTGGGAAAGTGAAGCACACAAAAGCTGAGGGAGTGGATAAGTGGAGCAGGGGTTATCTCACTCCCACTACCYTGTTGTAGCTATTAGGCCATGACTTGGTGTTGTTACACTGGTGTRATAGCAGTTTATCAAATAAAGCTCATCAATTTGATAGCTGATAAGAAATAAATACATTGGGGTAACATTGGAAGGTTCCTGTTCTGAGAAAGACTCAGGAGTGTGGTGGTTGCTCCTGCACTGAACCCAGTTTTACCTGGAGTTACCTTTGGTCACTGAGTGTGGATTTGGGTTGGTTGTGGTGTCAAATAAAAAKCCATTCAGAATGCTGAAGTGACTTTGCATTTCATTTTGTCCAAAATGGACATTGTATCTTAATAAACCAAATTTATCATAATCCTAATATTCGTTTCTCTCACATTGCATGGAACTCAGCTGTAATTTTCAAACGTGGGTGGGTGTGTGATATCCAAAAGTCCAGCCAGAGCAATCATGTTTTGCAATTAGGTGCATAATTACACTTTTCCAAACACTTTATTAATGATTTGGGATTTGAACTATGGGTGCAGGAGAAATTAAATAATGGATAGATAAACCAAACAGCATTAAATCCCGTATTTGGAACTGAAATTAATTTAATTAGGTTCATCTTAATTTGCTTTGCGAATAAAATAAATTTAATTCTAAACTTCAATATCTGTACAAAAATTTCCTCTAGTTTAAAGGTTCTACTTTAAAAGGTTTATAGTTCCTGATAGGGATTATAGTTTTGAGGAACACCTGATAGAGGTGTCAAAAGGCACCTTTATCCAGCTCTTTGCTGGATGTGTTGGGGAGTAGTTCTCCTCACCCCTGTGAAGAGAATACTTGTACTCTATTTTCTGGGGCACAGCCTWTGTGTCTTCTGTGTTTCTCTTCCATTTAGCTAAACTGGCTGTAACATGTCATCCCTTCCTGAGGAAAATTCATCACTGGTCCCATGGTATGGTGATTAAAATGACCTTATGAGTCATGGAAGGATGTTTGAAGTCCAGTCAATGTCCTGATTTTTTAGACTCCAGCCAAACTTCTGGCACTGTTTTCTCATTCTTTTATCCAGTGCATTCACAGTTATGGCCCTGTATGATGAAAAGAATAATACACCTCATGTTTGGTTCTTAGAACTCAGACAACACATGGGATGTGTGAAAGGAAGAGCAGGATTTCAATATATTCCATGTATCAGCTGCAGTGGATGAGATGTGCAGACCACTCTCAGTTCCTTACTATGGGCTATAGTTACATTTCAGATGAGGAAATATTTCTTTAAGATGAGTTTATGTTTAAAATAGGCATTGATGTGAGGGTCACAGAACATAAATGTTTGAAGAGTTTACAGATTTCTATACGTGAATTAATCTCTGCTAACTTATCGTGTATGTGATATTGAACTGCAATAATAGAAGATAAATCCAAGACATTTTAGCTTGTAATTCTGCATAGYTGTGATGTTTTGCTTCTTGAAGATGATGTTTATTTACCAGAAAACAGAATATTAGTATTTGAAACATTAGGCTRTTGCTGTGTTCAAACTGCATGGAAAATAAGCCCCGTTTTTCTTTCCTAGGGTATATTTCCGAAATCGCTGGGTAAAGACTGTTCACCCAGTTGTGCATCAGTACTGTTTGATTTCAAGCACACATTCCACCTTTCAGATGCCACAGAAAGAAGACATTCTTAAGCAACGAGTAGTAGTTGTTACTTTAAATACATCACAGTATCTCTGTCAGCTGGATCTTGAACCAGGTAAGGTCATTTCTAAACAAGAAGTGTCCGTGCTTGGGAAACATATTCCTCTTAGCAGTGTTGGTTCCTTACACTGGAACTGTTAAAAAATAAAGTAAACAATGATAACCTTAAAATGCTCTTCTGTTTTTTTATGACTAAATGTTTATTACAAAATTCTAATTAACCTTTTGCTTATTCTTTTTTTTTCCTTCTTTAAAAAAAATTAAATAAAGAAGCAGTACTATCTATGATCTGGTGTTTCTGAGATCCAAGAGGGAAAATTCTGTTTGAGATTCTGACTTTGAATATTATGCTCATTAAGGTCATTACTCAGTGGAGCATGTAAGCATAAATACACAGAGAGCTCTTTTCCCTTGTTTTGTGAATTGTTTAGCTTTGCAAACAACTCCCACACATACAAGCCCCATCTTTGTTAACATGATACATTTAGGGTTGTTTTCTAAACTGAAATATATTAGACTGATTTTAGGGTTTATTATTTGCTTGATCTCCAAATTAAATCCATCTGCTTTTTGGAGAACATGGAATTTCTTTACATAAGTTTCTAGGGTTAGTTTTTTATGGCTACATTTAAGCATTTGTTGCAGAAGAGAAAACTAATATGGAATTTATGGTAAATATTTGTGGGTCTTTAGAGAGAAATTGCTGCTTTGTTTGGCAGCGAGCTGTGTACAGTCATGCCATAGTAATGTGTGTGCAGCTGTATGAAATTAATATTTTCCAACAAAAATTGCTGCATTTTTATGTATGTAATCTTAATTGGACAGTGCACTAAGTCCTCGAATACTGTGTTTTAAACCTTAATATATCACAGATATCAGTGTATAAAACCACTTCTATACGTATCCTGAATTTAGATTTCATATAAGTCTAACGTGGCCAGTTTTTTTCAAGTGCATGTTCTCCAGTGCATAGGTTCCCACCCACCCACCAAACCTTTGGTCCAATATTATCATAAGATTGAATTTAAATTTTCCTTCAACTTCTGTTCCTTTTTTCCCCCCCAACATTCCTTTAAGCCCATAACCAGCAAAGTGCTCAGGTATGTGTGCAATTTTAATGGGAAATTTAGTATATAAAATAGTTAATAGGACTCAAGTATACAAGGAATTCCTTGTCATTGTCATTGTCCAAAGCTCTTCAAGTCTCATGGTGGTGAAATGACTTTCAGATTTGAGAAAACTCTTGAGGGATGGTCTGCCCAGAGACATTTCCTTTTGGTATAAGGAGGGCTCAGATAAAACACATGTTTAATTTTATGTATCTCAGAAGAAAAAGGCAGACCTGGGGGTTTGAAAATTGTGTGGTTTCTAGTAGTTGCTAGAAATTAATTTGTATAAGCCATTCTTTTTTTTGTCTAGTTTTGGTTACTATCAGAATACAGAATGTTAAGTTCAATTCCTTGTTTTGTTGTCAGTGTTCTTTTTTTATATTTCAAGATTCATTTATTTGCTGATATCTCTGTTTTACAGGGTTTTTTACACACATTCTGTTAGATGAAGCTGCTCAGGCTATGGAGTGTGAAACTATTATGCCTCTGGCATTAGCTAATAAAAACACAAGAATTGTCTTGGCTGGAGATCATATGCAGGTAAGAGCTATGGAATTTTTGAGCATAAAATGCACATATATAGTATTTGTATTTATATATTTAAGTTATTTATCTGCACCAGATCATGTAATAGATGGGGAAGCCAAGGAGAATTCAAGGGATGTTATTTGAATAAGATATGGGGATACTTATTACAGTCAGGGGTTTATGACTGGTATTCCCTGTTGATTTTTAAAAGAATTCAAGAATATGGAGAATCTGTATTAGGATTTAGACAACTTTACATTTTTATGAGAAGCATCATAATCTGGTGAGGATTTGAAGAAGTGAGAAATAGGAAACTGAAACTAGCCAGTGCTTTTGTGTTACTGCAAAGTGCCTGGGAGCTGCTTGGTTTGGAGAGTTTAAAACACTGATTATTCCTGTCATTTTGCAGCCTGTAGGCACAAGAAAGCACGCTTGGAAAAGTCAGCTTTACTTGCTTTATTGATTTAGGCCAGATTTATTTGTTTTTATAGATTTGCCTTTAATTCTCTTCRCATCTCACAGTAGCAATAGAGTGGATGTTTGCCTTGGTACACTAACAAACTTAGAATGGTGTTGCCACCTATGATTTAATACTACAAGATCACTTCAAGTCATGATATGAGTAATTCCAGGGACTGGGATAGTGCTTTACAAATACAGATCTCAAAAGTGCTTTTCAGGAGGTTGGAATTCTTGCCACTTCAGGCTCCATCTCATCAGCCCAACTGGGTGGATGGAGTCTTGACTGGGCTTGTGTCCCAGGCTGCTCTATAGCTCAGGTTTTTRCAGAAGATCCTCTATCAGGTGTCCAGTATTTAAATTTCAGAAAGTAGTATTTGGCTGAAGTGAAACTCAGGATCATAATCATACCAATTCAGAATGACAAAATAGATGGGCTTCATTTCTACATTTTGAAATTGTATTTTAAAATTTTTTTTTATCATCTTTGATTCTGTTTTTCCTGCTGTGATAGATGGTGGTTTTATTGTTAAACAAGCCCAGTAGGAGTTTAGTGTAACGGTAAATAAGTCACTGGGTTTTTGTTTTTTCAACAACATTCTATTTAACTTTTTGAATTGTGTTAAAATTTCTTTATTTTCTGATCTGTACTATTTATGGTAGTAACTTAATTGTAAAGTGGTTGTCAGAGGAAAGGTGTAAAGTCATCCAAAACACAGTTTGGAGTGTTAAACTTAGATATAAGGGCTCTTTGCATAGTTATTGAATGTTTTATTGTTCCTTTAAGACCGTGCTGGTTTTTTGCCACCTTTATGGTAGGAATGGGCATGTCTATGGAATAGCCATGGTCTCTGTCTTCCAACTATGAATGTACAGTAAAAATAAGGTTTCATTTTTGGTTTGATGCAAAATACATATATTGGGAGCGTGAAATTCCGAGTCCACATATTTAGTTACATTTTCTTTGTATGTGTGTGTCTATTACAGCTCAGTCCTTTTGTCTACAGTGAATTTGCCAGGGAAAGAAACCTTCAYGTTTCCTTGCTCGACCGGCTCTATGAGCACTACCCTGCAGAATTCCCATGCAGGATCCTGCTGTGTGAGAACTATCGCTCCCATGAAGCAATCATCAAGTAGGTGTGAACTTTTTCACTGTATCACGTGCTGCTTTTGACTGCTGGGAGTGAACAAAAGAGCCAAGCACAGCTGAAGTGTCTCTGTCATGAAATCTTAGTTGTCTCAAAGTTAATTAGTAATTCTTTGTTGAAATTTGGTCTCCTAGAGCAGATGCCAGGGCTGTGTACTCGCTCAGGTGGGGATGCTTTGGCTGCAAGACTTACACACTAAACCAGAGAAGAGCCAACTTTCCCTTTTTAACCACTGTGCAGTCTATTATATAGGCTCTGTGCTTCTTTGAACCATTTCAGAATTTTAGATTTACTGGGGTGGATTATCTTGGAATGGTAAGCTGTGGGCAATGCAAGGAACATATGGATATGCAACTGTGAACGGAAAAAAATAGGTCAAATTTTGAGCGTGTTTCTTCACTGTTGACATCTTTTATTACTTCTTTCAAGACACATTAATCAGTGGGTTTGCATTTTTATGCTATGATAAACTAATGGCTGCCAGTGTAATGAGCTCATCCATGAGCTGTGCTGGAAAGAATAAGTGCAATCATGGGGAAAAATGCTAAAGTTTAAATCCTGGCTCAAATATGTACTGAGGAATATTATGTTGGTATCCAGTCATACTAATTAGGTTATCACTGKGTTCAAAGCAAAAGCAGAAATATTTAAGTGCTCTGGGGAATCAAAAGTGAGAATGTAAAATATTTTCTTACATAGTTTGATCTGTCTTCACTTTATGGACTTTGTAATTATAGGCTGAGCGATGTTAAATTTCTTACACATTTTTTGAGTTTCTGAGTTTGAAATGAGAGAACATCTGTAAAGGAAGGGATCATTTCAGCTTTTGTTTAGACATAACTTCAATGACATTTGCCTCCCAAAGATCATGAAAATTCACTTCAACAGTTGGAGTTCAGACAGGGAGTTCCAAGAAAGATCCACTGTGTTGAACACCGAGGTGAGGATGCAGAAACACCACTGGGGCTGCTTGGCTCTCTGGTGAAAGTGCAGTGTGCCCAATTCCACTGAGAAGTGTTGCTGACTGAAGTGGAACCAGCTGAACACTCTCATGGTGGTCCCTTTAGGAGATGTCTCAAGTCTACTTTTTTGTATAATGTGGAATTTCCCCTAACAAATGGGACCATGACACTTAAGACAGAAGTGTAGGAAGATGAAGGGCTGATTAATCATCTCTACCTCGCTGAAACAGAGACACTGTGAGAAATTGAGGAAAGAACAAGCCATTAGTTCAGCCTGACTTTGGAGCTGTAATTGGAAAAAACAGCCCATATAGAAAAGTTTTGTTATTTAATGAGATCTCATTACTACAAGTTARTTTCAGAAGTGGTTAGTTTTGCTCCAAGGCAGCTGTGGAGTGTCTGCTGCGACCCAGCCCACAGAGGAGCCCAATATTCTTCAGGGTTGCCCAGGGTAAGCCAGTTCAGGTCAGTGGGGGCTGCAGTGGTTTGATGGTGATTTGGTAGCAGACAAGTTTCTTTGGCTTTTCCATGACCAGCCTTTTTCATCCTAAGCTGGAGCAGCTGGAATCCTGGAAGAACTTGGTGGACTCACCAACTGCACAGTCTCCTGCTTTGCCTGTCTTCGTGTCAGGCTGTGCTCAGGTTACTGCATCCACTGAGTGGTATCCAAAGAACGTGAAGGTTGGAGGCTGAGCATTGAAAAGTTAGAATATATCAAAATTCACTAATTACTGGAAGACTATGCATTAGTTCAGCTCCATAGTGCAATAGCATACAGGATTTAAAACAATCTGCAGCCTCTTCTTGCTGCCTTTTTGTCTCATTCCATTCAGTTTGCTTTSTTCCCTGCTCCTTTCCACCATGGAAGGGGTTCCTGCCTCGTTTCTTTTTCAGTCAGCCAGCTGCTGGAATGGCTGCTGCCAGCAGAGGAGCTGTGTTCTGGTTGTGTTTCTGATCTCTAACAACATAGATCAGCCTGGAGTAGAAGTCACAGAGGAAAAGCTTGGTTGACAGCTTGGCCTGTGTTGTGCACAGAGCACACAAAATCTGTAGTAAATTTATTTTCCAAGTTCAATAACTCTTAACTGACATAAGCAGGCTCTTTGTCCAGCCCGGAGAATAACCAGTGCCAGACAGCAAGTGTTCTTTTTRCCCAGTTTCCAGCCACCAGAACTTCTGAGTCAAACATCAGTGAGAATGTTCATAACTTTGTCGAGCTTTAGATGAGAAGAAAAAAACAGCCTTTGTAGAAAAAGTGTTGGAAAAGCATATTTTTAGTGCCTTCTGCTGTGTCTGTAGTAGGGAAATATCAGTTCAGAGAAATCATTTGAAGATGCCGAATAGTAATCAGTGGTTCTGTTTTCCTTGTGAAGTATTTTGTGGTTGCATATTTCATCAGTGTGATTTGCATATTTTATCAGCGAGCTCATGTGTAGGCTCCACATTTTACCCTGTTTTGCCTTGTTTCAGTTACACATCCGAACTTTTCTATGAAGGCAAATTGATGGCAAGTGGAAAGCAGCCAGCACACAAAGATTTCTACCCTTTGACTTTCTTCACAGCACGTGGAGAAGATGTGCAGGAAAAAAATAGTACAGCTTTTTACAATAATGCAGAGGTAACTCTTCTTTGCTTTTATTGTTGATTGTTTTCTTAAATCTTGACTCCCTCAAATTTACTGGTTTATGCTCAGTGTGGGTGGAAGACATAAATTGTCCCCTACTAAGAGAGGGAAACATGGAGTTTGCTAAACATGATGTAGTGAAAATTGCAATTGTAGTAAACATTTCCACTAATTTACCTTCTTTTTTTCTTTGCAAATTATAAGCCGCATATCATTCTCTCAGGCTCATTCTTCAGGATGTCTTTCCTGATAATTTATGTGACATTCTGATAGATGTATCTTAGCAACTGAGAGTAACTGCAATTTGAAGTAAAACTTAGATTTCTTTGACTGTTGTAGAAATGTTCCCACTCAGATAAGTGTCCTCTGGAGTAGCATTTCACATTTGCTTTAATATGTTTAGGATCAGTGTCTAACTGGTAATGTTCAGATGAGATTTTTTTTAGGTGAGAACTTACTCTCAATCTGTTTGTTTCACATAGATTTATTTGTATTCTTCAAAAATTACTTTCAGTCCCATTCCTTCCCTTGTGTTTAAAAAAACCAAACCACCCAAGCCCACAAAATGAAACAAAAACCAAACACATGCAGCAGCACCCACCTCCCACCTTCTGACTTGATAGCACTTCTCAAAGTGGAAGGTGCCTTTTTCCAGTCACCTCCAGTTAGGGGAGGGAGGGAAAATCAAAGAAATAGCAGTAATTTTCTTAAGCTTAGGAGGAATTTTAACTGGTTAGTGTTTGTTATGAAGCACTGCAGAGCTCTGATTCCCCTTGTTGATCATGGTGTGGTTCATCTGATGCAGAATTCTAAACCTGTTGTTGTGATGCTGCACTTGTTAAACATTCTTTGCTGTGCTAAAATATCTTCTTAAATAAGAAGCTCTGCTGACTTCTGGACACCTGACTGCTTTCGTTAATCTACTTGGATTACTTTGCCATTTAAAAAAAAGTTGTAAAAGACCTAAAAATATCTTCAGTGGCCAAGTAACTGTGTGAAAACTGTGAGTCATTAATAGCCACAGGCAGAAATGAAGGACAATGGCTGCTTAAACACCAACAGGAAAAACTGAAATTAGATGATGAGGGAGATTTTTTCTGTTTGACCCGTAATGGATGTTTGCATTGGGGCATCYTGTGGTTCATTGATGCCTATATTAAGAATTAATCTGGGAAATACACTTTCCCTTGTTGGTCTTAATTCTAGAATTCCCATATGTGGTATTAATTCTAAATACATACCCAGAAGCTGTATACTTTTCAGGGAACCTTGCCAAAACACCTACAAAMGATCATTATTTTTGTTCTACGGTTTTTAGAGATATCAAAGTTTATTCTAATATCYWTTGTCAGTAGAACTGGCTTTTAAATGCAAGAATTGATGTCAGAAAAATATTCAGGTCTTGCTTAAAAACAGTMCCATATTTTTACTGCCCTCTGAAATTACCAAAAATAAACTATTTTTGATTTTTAAAGGATTAACAGATTTTTTTTTCCTTTAAGAGGTTGAGCTTGCATTTGTGATGCTGTAAGAAAACTGCATCATCAATTATCATGCTTTAAATAGATACAGAAATATTTATTGAATATAAATGAAAACAAAAAGAAAAGGAATCACAAACCTTCTATAAAGTCACTCAGAATTGCCTTTTGCAGTGCAGTGCCTCTGGTGTGTTGAAATGAGCTGCTCTGGCAGGAGGTTACTTTGAGCCTGTCTCCTCACAGGAGGAGGTTTTCAGGTTTTATTACACATTAGTCTTCTCAGGTAGCACATTTCATAGTATTTCATAGGGATGAACTAGCAGGTGATGAATAATGTGAAACTCCCAGTGGTATCCTTTGGAATGGGAAATGATTGTGCTCTGGTATATGGAACTCTGTCTAGAGTTATCAAACTCTAAGATGGCATATATAAAATCCAGAATAAAAATAAAATTTTATCTATTTAGGCAGTACATTTACTTATGGAAATAAGAGTAAGCATGACAAGAAAGGTCCTACTTGACATTTTCATGAGAACATAAGAATGAAAATTAGGATTATTAATGTAATTTTGAAGTTTGTAATTTTAACAGTGAATTTTGTGGGAAGACTTACTTCAAGATAAGAAASGGTACTGTATAGCAAATACATTGTTTTAATACATGATATTTCAGAGTAGCAATATTATTGCTTGTGTAACACTGTGTCACGTAAGCGTTCCAGAGCTTTAGAGTTCAAATTCTCTTTCCGTATCAAAGAGCGATGCTCGGTGGAGCGTAACTTTTAAAAATGCTGCCTTTCTTTTAAGGTGTTTGAAGTAGTGGAGCGTGTGGAAGAACTGAGGAGGAAATGGCCTGTGGCCTGGGGCAAGCTGGACGACGGCAGCATCGGCGTGGTCACCCCGTACGCCGACCAGGTGTTCAGGATCCGCGCTGAGCTGCGCAAGAAGCGCCTCTCTGATGTCAGCGTGGAGAGAGTGCTCAACGTTCAGGGTAAGGAGCAGT